>OU753557.1:23607500-24207500 GCA_916701695.1 Agrochola macilenta | reverse complement strand
AGTATGTCGTCAGGAGTTTTCTCAGAACATTGGAAAATAGCTCTAGTTTCTCCGATTTATAAAGCCGGACCTAAGAACTCCCCGGATAACTACAGGCCTATATCTCTGCTTTGCATCTTCTCAAAATTCCTGGAGAAATTAATGAATAATAGTAGGTATAGTTAATTACCTAGAAAGCCACTCACTTCTCTCAGAAAGGCAGTTTGGGTTTAGAAAAAGAAAATCGACAACTGATGCGGTTAAACTGCTGACGACTATAACATCTCAACATACAGATGGTGGCGAACGTTGTCTTGGAATATTCTTAGACTTTGCTAAAGCGTTCCACACCATCTCTATTCCTATCCTTCTAAGAAAACTTGAAAGATTAGGAATAAGACAAACAGCGCTTGACTGGCTTCATAGTTACCTGAGCAGGAGTCGTTAATGTGTCAGAGTTGATCATTTAGTCAGCGATGAACGGGAAATCCGCTTTGGAGTCCCTTAGGGGAGTATACTTGGCCCAACACTATTTACTATATGTTAAGCCAATGAAATACGTGGGTCAACGACAGACTGATATATTTGCATAAGTAAACTAACTACCCACCATCATACAATTATGAGTACCGACCGATGTTACATCTCTCCTCATCAAATCCATTAATCACAGTCAAAACAGATACATCTTACAACTAACAATTTCACATAACTATACATATAACTATTGTGGCAATCTATTGAGGCAAGCTATTGACCACTTGTCTAGCTCGGTTAAACGCACGCAGTGCGCGAGCTGACGCGCGCAGCGGTGGTGGTGATATCAGCGACGAAAGCCGTTTGGGTCGAACCTGCGTCGACTTGGACTCTTCCAACGGCGTGTCCCTAGTATCACTGTCACCGCTGGATGCGTCCTCAGACATCTCTCCTTCGGCTCCGTTATCGACCCCCGGTTTGACTGCCCCAGAGCCCGTAGCTCCGGCTACGACCACGTCACTCACGCGTGATAATGAGTACCTATTTTTGCTACTTGCTGAAATAATTTGATCGGCATGCCTACGCCACTCAACCCCGTTACCTAAACTAACTTTGTATGAAACTGGCCCTGTCTCGTCACAATTACGGTACTGGAAAAGAAATCTGCTTAGAGCGACGTTTACGTCCTCGCCTTCGTATATCGCTCTCTTCATGGCTTTTTTTACGGTTTTAACTGCGTTCTCCGCCGCGCCATTCCCCTGAGGTCTATACGGTGCCGAAGTTGTATGTTTGATACAATTGTTTTCACAATAAACCTTGAACTCTTGAGAAGAGAACGGCGGGCCGTTGTCAGTCACAAGCTGCGATGGTAAACCGAAACGTGCAAATGTACCTCTAAAGACTTTAATAGTTGAAGCCGCGTTTGTGCCGCGCATCGGAAGGGCCTCTATCCATTTGGAATGCGCGTCTACTACGATAAGATATCGCACGCCGCCGCAGTCTGCGAAGTCCGCGTGTACGCGTTGCCACGGGTGCAGCGGGAACTCCCAGGGATGCAGCTGCGCCCGCGGCGGTGCGTCCTGCACGGTGCGGCACGCAGCGCACGACCTACACACTTCTTCAATGTCCTGATCTAAACTCGCCCAGTAAATGTAGCTCCGCGACAACGTTTTCATTTTGTTCATACCTAGATGGCCCTCATGAACTTCGTTTAATATTTTCTTTTGCAGAACGTGAGGGACCACTATCCTATATTTATAAATCACACATCCTTGATCAACTAGAAAATCATTTTTCCTAGCAAAAAATGGTTTTTCCGCGTCGCAGCTCGGGATTGTCGGCCAACCGAATAGTACATAGCCCTTAATTTTACATAATACCGGATCGCGCTCTGTTTCTTTTGCTATATCTTTAAAACAAATAGGCAGCGACTCCTCAATAAGATTTAAATAATCTACCTTCTCAACGAAGCCACCCTCCCGAGGTAACGGTAATCGCGACAAGGCATCGGCCGGACCGTTGTCCACCGATCGCACAAATTCTATGTCGAAATCATATGCAGCCAGGCGTGCCGCCCATCTTTGTAGACGATTGGCAGCCGTCTGTGGGATTCCCCCCTTGGCCCCAAAAATATGAGTCAGGGGCTGGTGGTCAGTGCGTAGCGTAAAACGCCTTCCGAACAAATATTGGTGATGTTTCGTGACACCAAAAAGAATAGCTAGCGCCTCTTTATCGAGCTGGCTGTAGTTGTACTCGGGCGCACTAATGCCCGGTTTCTGAGTCACTTTTAACGGTGGTTTATCTATTCGTTAGCGCTATTGGTTCGATAACTCATGAAAGTGCGTTTCCGAACACCGCAATGTAAGATAAACTCCGTTTAAACTTAGGGTAACCTAACTGACCAATGTGTGCCGTTTATCGGTTCCATAACTTTAATTTGAAGTTTCATTTCATAGACTACATCAACTTTTAGGATAAACTAGCGTATATTATTGAATTAAATTGCCAGTGAAAGCTAAATATGTATATTATAAAAAAATATTAAAAAGAGAATACAATGAGTGTTAGTATAATGAATACGAGCAGTTCATAAGAGTCTGATGCGGAAGTACTGAAGTTTATTTTTAATATATATATCAGTAAAATTTAATATGAGACATCGCTTTGTTAAGAACACTGTGATACACTTATGTGATATTATCAGCCCTGCTCTAACTCCCGTTACGCATCGCAAATATGCATCGTCTGTTTTGGAATACATTTTTATCGCATTACGATTGTACGCTACTTTCATTCCATTATGTTAGAATGGATAAAGCACAAACAATTGGAAAGACAAATAGACTCAAGTAACTTAAAATGAAACGGCAAAGCAAAAATAATACCATGTGAAACAAAAACAATGAAGTGAAACTAGAGACTAGAAACACGTGTTGTTTAAAAAAATTACAATGATCCGCCCATAAATAACGACATAACATATTTTTTTAACTAAAACAGTCATATGAAATCAATTTTAGATGCGATCTCCTATACAGAGCCATTTAGCGGCAACTAAGGAACTAGTTATCGGTTCCATAGTTATTGAATGGTCTGTTGCGTATTCAGAAACGCAGTGACAGTTAACCGACGTTTATCTTAAGTTTAACTTTAATGAATCAATAGCTATTGAGAATTTATCTGGGGAACTCAGAAACCGGGCATAAGTGTGCGCGACACGCAGCTGACGGGCCGCTCGCTACCGTCCGTGTACCGGTGCGCTAACACCGCGCCCAGTCCGTACGCACTGCTGTCCACCGACAACACTAGGTCACGCCCCTCCTCGTAGTGTGCTAATACGCGTTCGCTCAGGAGAGATCGCTTTGCCTGTACTAAAGCTTTCTCACACTTGGAGTCCCATTCCCAGCCGCTATCTTTTTTTAGCAAATTGTGTAATGGTTGTAATAAGGCGCTCAAACTAGGAATAAATCGCCCGTAGTAATTTACCATCCCTAAAAAACTTTTCAGTTGTGATACGTTCTCTGGTCTAGGCGCGCTGGAAATGGCCTCCAGTTTCTCTGTATCCGGTCGCAAACCTTCCTTATTAATAATAAAACCTAAATACTTCACACTTTCTTGTAAAAATCTACATTTACTTAATTTAACAGTAAGTCCCGCGTTACGTAACCTTTCTAGTACTGCTCTCAGATTCTTCATGTGATCAAGGGTGTTGGACCCCGTTACACAAATATCGTCTAAAAATACTACACACCCTGGCACCCCGCGCAGCGTCTCCTCCATAGTTTTTTGAAACTTTTCCGGTATAACAGATAGCCCGTAGGGCGTACGTCTATACACAAAAGCACCCATATGCGTAGTTATAGTCGTGTACGGTTGTGAGTCGTCCGACAACAGACACTGTTCATAAGCATGCTTCAAATCAATTTTTGTGAATTTATCTCCCCCACTACTAACGGATAATAATCTCTTTTTAACTTTGGATTGATAGTTATCTTATAATCCCCGCAAATGCGTATGTCTCCGTGTACGAGCAAACCCGTACAATATCAATTGTATCAATTTTATGCTGACATTGACGCGCAGCGAATGAATAAAATATACATGTTTGAGTTAGCAAGTAGTAGTCGCATAGCATCGGTTGGGTAGTAAAACCAAAAGGACTCATTCGCCGCGGGTCGATCATTTATCAGTTTTGGGCGTTTGTGATTTCCTTTATAACTATCAATACACAAGTTGAACTCAAATCAGTTTATCATTTAAATGTACCTTACCCATACATTTTTGGTCCTTCGAGCCGGATGTCGCGTGTGGACATTACAGTGTAGCAATCAAGTACTGTAAAGTGTTTCACTAGGGACGTCAAGCGAACTAGCAGTGAAAGGTTTGTACTGCCAGCAATAGTGCAGTACATAGCAGCAGCAGCAATCAGCAGAGATCAACAGGGATCCTCATTTGGTGAGCAGCAAAGCTCCCGCTTGGACAATCAAGTAAGATCGTTCCATTTATTATCATTTCTATCAACAACACGTCTTCAATGGAGGACATTCTCGCCCAACAACAGCAACTACTCCATAGGATAGAGCAAGTTTACACAAACTTCAAAAAGGATGGCTCCGATCGCAAAACCTCGGACTACATACGCCGAAGGTTAGAAAATTTGGATGCATTCTGGCAAGAGTATCAATCGAATCATACAAGATTGTGTAGCATCGAATATGCCAGATATACATATTTACTTCACTTCGCAGGAATTTGATTCTGTGAAGGAGAGATATGAAAAAATCAGAGCAGTTATTCAGCATCATCAACCCACAGAGGAAACCACCAACACCGCTTCTTAAGCCTGCTACTCCTCTTGCTACCTCAAGCACCGTACAGCAACCTTCAGGTCAACCCTTAAAGTCTCAGGGATCAAACAGCAAGACGGATGAGATTATGAGGAAACAGATGAGCAACTTCAAGGCCTTTGAACATACCGTTTCAAGTATCAACATGGATGCTGTAGCGGAGAAATGGGAATTCGATCATCTGTTAAGTATGGTAAGGTCTCGCTGGGCGAAGATTGACACTCAGCATTGGGACAGCGAGCTAGGAGACCGAAATCAAGAGTATCATCGTATGTATCTCAAATACGAAAGCACGTACAACGATGCTATCAAAGCAATCAACAAGAAGATGTCGTCCATTTCACATAGAGAGCATACTACGCCAAAAATAGAAATACCTACATTCAGCGGTAGTTACCATCAGTGGACATCTTTTAAGGACCTCTTCCCAGAAGCAGTTCATAACAACCCGTCATTATCTGGGGCTCAGAAGATGCAGTTCCTAAAGTCAAAAGTGAAAGGTGAAGCTAAGCGTCTCATACAGCATCTCCCAATCAGCTCAGACAACTACATCATTAGTTGGGATATCTTGAGTCATCGTTATGACAACAAGAGGATGATATTCACATCGCATATTAACATTTTATTAAATATACCAATTTCACAGCAAGAATCTATTAATCATATCAAACGAATCCATGATACTGCGCTTGAAACGATGAACGCCATACAGAACCTCGGCGTAGACGTGACGTCGTGGGATCCGTTGATCGTGCACATCCTGTGTCAGAAATTGGATTCGGACACATTCAGCGAATACAACGCAGCTATCAAACAACCTCGAGAATTACTCGAGTTGAATGAATTTCTAGCCTTTCTAGAAGGGAAGTTCACGAGCATGGAAGCAAGTAGAAGAAAACAGGACACCTATAATCAAAAATCCTATTCTTCAAACACCAATAAACCATCAGAATCCAAACATTATCATTTCAAGCAATCATATTCAAGCAATAAGGGTGTTTCGCAATCAACAAGTTACAGGAAATTGCAAAACAGTTGGCCAAACTGTTCAAGGTTGAAGGATACTATATCCCAATTAACCGTTAAACTCGAAACCACGGAATTCGAACTCGATAAAACATTACTGGAAAACAGCAATCTCCAAAGACAAGTAAATAAGTTAACTGCAGAAATAAACATGTTAAAATCATTATGTCAATCCTTTTCATTACCAGATACTATTTCTCGTAGTAATATTAAAAAGAAGAGGCATTCCTTAGCACACTGTATGGCATCCACCCCTTCTTCGCCTATATATTATTCAAACGTTGACAGTATTTACGAAGATAAAACAATATCCCTGGGAAAAATAATTGAAGATCTACAGCAGCAGTTAAATAGCGCTAACCTTGAAATTTCATCTTTAACAAAACAAATAGAGACACTGTCCCAGTACTTACAAAATAAAAGCGTGGCATCGAACCTGATAATGACTCCTGTAGTCAATACCTGCACCTATTCCATCCCAGAACGAAAACCTGAACACAGACCCGAAAGAAGAATATTTATATTCGGTACACAACAATGTGTCGGATTGGCTTCAGCCTTACTGCAGTCAAGAACTAACACTAAGTACCAAAAATACGGAATCTTTGCGGAAACGAAGCCAAATGCGAAATGTCATGATATAATTCAGAACTGCTTAAAACCAACATTACAACCTAATGATAAACTAGTGGTATGTGTAGGGGAAAATGATTATAATTTAAGGCAAGTTCTGTCACCATTAGAAACTTTATTGGACACATTTTATAATAATAGGATTATTGTACTAAATGTTAGTAATAGCCACTTCTTAAATGTCACAAAATTGAATGATGGTATAGAAAACTTATGTAAGATGTTTAAAAAATGTCATTATCTTAATTGTGGAAATTTTAAATTATCAGAGGCTTGCAAGTCTATAAATTATGTGATAGATTGTAACGACTACAATGAAAACTACTTGTGCCCAAGGAATATTAGGAAATTTGTAATGCGTAATCAACCAAGCAGCAATGTAGCCATTAGTAACAATACGCCTAAAAAGGGAACGATCCCCTATTATTTTAATAAACAATATTGTAATAAAATTATACAACCAGTAAACCCAGCCGTATCTATCGGGAATGTAAGCAGAGGTACAATACCTTTTTACTTCCCTGTATTAGGAAATAAAGACGACTTTTTTCGTGCCTAAAGCCCATATGTTCAATATTCTGCATCAAAACATTGCAAGTATTCTATCAAAACGGGAACTGTTAGAAATAACAATCCAGGAGTTACGAGTAGCACAAAAAGAGCCTGACGTAATTTGCTTGTCGGAAACTTTTGTAAAGAAAGGCTATGAGAGCTATATCAAAATATGTAACTATCAATTAGCTTCAAGTTTTTGTAGAGAAAAACAAAGAGGAGGAACCTGTATCTTAGTAAAAAAAGGCATTCCTTTCAAAGATTTATCTTACATACAAAATCATGCTACCCAACACACATTTGAAGCTTGTGGCATAGAGCTTGAGTGTTATAAGTTGCTTGTTATTTGCGTCTATAGAACTCCAAACTCAGATCCTACTCAGTTCTTATGTAAATTAAATAATCTTTTGAACTACCTCACTAATAAATACAAGTCCAAATTGCGTCTAGTAATAACCGGTGACTTGAATATAAATACGTTGAAAAAAGGTAACGTTACTAATCACCTACGAGACATATCCTACAACTATAACTTTAGAATTCACATTGATGTGCCTACGCGCAAGTCATCTTGCATAGATCATATTCTAAGCAATATTCGAAATGCTTCCGCTTCAGTTTTGCCTCTCTATCTCTCTGACCATGACACAGCCCAAATGTTGAGTTTTCCTATAAATGATAAGATTCAAAAATGCTCATCTTATCATATATATAAAAGAGATTACAGTTTGGACAATGTTCGTAAGTTCAAGGAATGTTTAAATAATTTATCGTGGTCACACATATACATCGAAAATGATGCAAATATATTTAGTGAGTTTCATGAACTGCTATGCTTATTTTACAATCTTTGCTTCCCAAAAGTAAAAGTAAAAATAAATAACAATAATAAAATTAAAAAAAATTGGATAAGTAAAGGCTTAAAGAAATCTTGTCAAAAAAAACGTGTACTAAGATATAAATACTATAAAAATAAAAATAAATATAACAAAATTCATTATATGACATATTCCAATATTCTAAAAAAATGTATAATTAATTCAAAAAAATGCGCAAACATTAAATATATAAATAAAAGCGAAAACAAATGTAGGGCAACGTGGGCAGTAATTAAAAATGAAATGCACGATACAAATTGCATAGGAAACATGGAGAAAATCACAGTTAACAATACAACACTAACAAATCCTATTGAAATTGCCACTGCCTTTAATAATAACTATATTAATTTGTCACATACGAGCACTCAGAAAAGCATAAAACCTCGTTTATTATATATATTATTATATTATTATTATTGATATTATATATTATTATATTACTGCATCCGTTAACTCGATGTTTTTAAAACCTATGGAGGAAAGCGAGGTTGGACGAGAAATACAGTTATTGTCTAATTCCAATTCTGTGGGCTATGATGAAATCAACACTAAAATTATTAAAGAGTGTTCCAATCAACTAACCGCTGTTCTGACATATTTAATTAATTTATCGTTTGCATCGGGAACCTTTCCTGATGCCCTGAAATACTCGATAGTCAAGCCTTTATATAAAAAAGGAGAAAAATCTGATATTAATAACTATCGTCCTATAACGTTAATACCCATACTGTCCAAAATATATGAAAAGTGCATGTATAGAAGAATAATTGACTATTGTGATAAATTTCATATAATTAGCAAAGAGCAATATGGCTTTCAGAAAAATAAGTCCACTACCTTGGCAGTATTCTCTCTGGTAAAGGCTGTAGTTACTAACATCAATAATAAAAATCTGACCACTGGGCTATTTTTTGATGTCTCAAAAGCCTTCGATTTAGTTTCTCATAATCTGTTGCTCAAAAAACTTGAACTTGTAGGTATCAGGGGTCCTACACTTCAGTGGATAAAATCATATCTCAGTAACCGACAACAACGAATCATTATAGATAAAATTTATGAAAATCAGGTTAAGGTGCCTTTTTCGTCAGAATACAAGCACAATACATGTGGTGTACCACAAGGAAGTGTACTGGGGCCTGTCCTGTTCTTACTGTACATAAATGATATTATTAATATAACTGACCACCGGTGTATATTATTTGCTGATGACATAGCTATTATTATAGCGACAGAAAAATGTAATAATTTTAGAAATAACCATGAGACTGACATTAATAATACTATAGATAAATTAATACAATGGCTTGACATAAATAATTTAAAAATAAATCTTAATAAATCTGTTTATATTAATTTCAATAAATGTAATAATCCTAAATATAATATTAAACTAAACGTATCAAAAATTAAAGAAGTAGCACAAACGAAGTTTCTAGGCGTAATTATTGATGAGAATTTGAGTTGGAAAGAGCATGTGGATAACGCTGCAAAGAGAATAAATAAATTTGTATATGCTGTTAAACAAATCAAAAATATTACAAACTTAAAAACAGCTCTCATGACCTATCATGCATATGTAGAATCGGTACTACGTTACGGGCTTATATTATGGGGAAATAGTACAGATATAAACCGAGCATTTGTTGCTCAAAAAAAGTGCATTAGGGCAATTTACGGGATGCACTCGGAGGAATCTTGTCAACCCATATTTAAGAAACTAGGCTTGTTACCGCTGCCGTCCCTTTATATATTTGAAATATGTATATTCGTTAATAAACATAAAGACCTGTTTATATCAGCCAATGATATTAATCCACGGAGCCGACGTGATCCACAGAGACTCGTTCTGTATGATCTTCCCAGGCTTGCTAAATATAATAAAAGCTGCTTATATAAATGTGTTAGTATATATAATAACATACCGAGTAGCATAAAAAACTTAAACTCCAGATTATTTAAGAAAAAATTGTTTGACTGGTTAAACTCGGAAAATTTCTATAGTCTTAAAGAATTTATGGATAAAAAATTCTCATGTTAGTATTAAGTGAACATATGCATGCTAAGTACAATTCTGGCAAAACATGTAAGATCTTTATTGTAAATTATTGTAACACCATGTATACCATGTTTTATGCAAATAAATACTTACTTACTTACTTACTTACTTCAGTCTGCAATGACGCACATGCTATATTTTTTTGCAAACAATTTGCTGATTTTTCACCAATGAAGAAAAAACAATGTGTTGCTAACTTGAATTAGAGAGAAAGAAAAAATTGTACAGGATCTCTGGAAAAGATGCAGGAATGAGTACCTAACACAAATTACAGAAAGAAGTAAGTGGAGACAAGCTAAAAAAGGCCTCAATGTATACGATATTGTCATGATTCATGACGACAATCTTCCGCCGGGAAAATGGCTGATGGGCAGAGTCATCGAACTACATCCCGGTTCCGACGGTCATGTTCGCGTGGTTACAGTAAAAACCAAAAACGGAACACTGAAACGTCCTATCACAAAATTATCAAAACTCCCAGTCAACAATGAATCCTCGCAAATCAAACAAGCAAATAGTGCGGGTTCGGGAGATTCTAACACAGATAAGCAGTCTGAAACAAGGAAAGTAGGCACTCGTTACAATATAGCGTCAGTGTTTACAGCAATCATGTTTTGTGTCATACCAACTTCCCAATGCGCACTTAACGTAACACAATTCAGAAATAATCAACATATTTACTTCGACAAACTAACAAACATGCAGATCATACGAGACGCCTGGAAACTAATCATATACTACGATTTAGATCCTTATTGGGAAGGAATTACAGCACTCAACAAAAGTATAATGTCACTGGAACAAATTTGCAGCACAGTAAAAAAAGAACACATTCTGACATAATAATAATGCAATTACGTCAATGGTACAATGAACTCGATTACAGTAATCATATGTTACTCAGTCAGCATTTTGCAAAGCAAGCGAACAGGTGGCGGCGAGGTCTTATCGACGGTGTCGGTTACATAGCAAACGGCCTCTTCGGCGTATTGGACGCTCGATTCGCGGAACAATACGAGAAAGATATCACTCTTCTTCGCAAAAATCAAAAGCATATTGTCTCATTTTGGCAAAATCAAACTTCGGTCATAGAAGCAGAATTCAGTCTCTTAAAGAGATCGGAGGCTACAATGCACAAACAACATAAAATGATTCATCAGCAATTTGCAAACGTCGAAAATACATTAGAAGTATTAAAAGCTGAAACTCAAAACATTTCAAGGGCAAGTGAAGTTTCTATGGGAGCTATGTATAGTCGCGAGCAATCTATTACGCGACTTGAAAGATATACAGAACGCCTTAGTGGATACAATAACAGACATCTATCATGGTAGATTTAATCCACATTTAATAACAGCCGAACAACTACAGGATCAGCTGAGCAATATAGCTAGTCATTTATCTAATGACGTCACCTTACCTGTAGAAAACATTCATACGGATCTTGCACAACTTTTTAAACTTCTACGAGTCAAAGCAAGAATGCTTAAGAATTACTCAATATTTGAAGTACAAATAAATACCTTTGATAAGCAGGGACACCTATGAAATATTCAAGCTTATACCAATTCCTGCGGAGAAAGCCAAAAACACAATGTTATCAATTAAACCAGTATCAGATTTTATAGCAGTGAACCTGAAAAAGGATGCTTACATTATCTTGACAGAAAATATCATAGATTCCTGTCTAGTGACAAACGTACACTTGTGTAACATTCATTCGCCAATTTACAAATTAAGCAGAGCTAAAGACTTCTGCCAATCAAAGGCATCAAAGTGTGAAGTCAATGTCGATCCTTGTAAAAATCTTTGGATAGAAAGCCATTCTATCAACAATTATATTTATTTTTGCTGCGGTCAATGTAATCTACAAACAGTATGTGGAGATCAAGTTACCGCGCATCAGCTGACTCACTCAGGACTTGCAACTATAGATTACGGCTGCATAATCAAATCAGATAATTTTGAAGTAATTGCGCATCAACAAAGAACGAGCGATATTAGTATCAGTGCTAACCTATACTCACCAGTCATTGCATCCATAAACCACGTTATAAACGTGTCTATTCCTCAAGATGTCTTGAACGACTCCAGCATAGAGAGCGATCGAGAGCTGCAAACGATTGAGGACAAAATCAAGACCATGAAGGAAAATGGATTGTTATTTGAGAGTCTGTCATCCCATGACATTCATCATTATACCGCGATCTACTGTATGATCGCCGTGGTAGCTGCATGTCTCGGAGTGTTCGTGTGGAGGCGCGCGCGCTCGCGCTGCGCCTTCGCGCCCGCGCTGGCAGTGCCCGCAGCAGTCGGTGCACCCGGCGGCTGCGCGCGCCCGGCCACGCAACGTGCGTGTGTTGGGGATAGTGTAATATATCAGTGTGACAATGAAAGGGCGAAGGTGGTAACAAGTGCGCGAGTGTTAGATAAAGCCACTTCCCCTATGTTAGGTTCTTATACAAGCATATCTAATTTGTGAACAGTGTGTTAACGATAGAGACACTAAGAAATTAGATTAATATCAAATCATTTGTCATAATTATTTTGTTTCTCAATTAATCAGTTGTGTCTTTATATCTTTTCCTCGGGGAGCATGTACGAGCAAACCCGTACAATATCAATTGTATCAATTTTATGCTGACATTGACGCGCAGCGCATGAATAAAATATACATGTTTGAGTTAGCAAGTAGTAGTCGCATAGCATCGGTTGGGTAGTAAAACCAAAAGGACTCATTCGCCGCGGGTCGATCATTTATCAGTTTTGGGCGTTTGTGCTTTCCTTTATAACTATCAATACACAAGTTGAACTCAAATCAGTTTATCATTTAAATGTACCTTACCCGTACACTCCGTTTTGTTTTACCACAGGTACTTGGAGTTCCGTAGTCTGAGTAGTCAACGCGGTAGATGGAGCCGTCCGCTTCGAGACGCTCCAGCTCCCGCTCGACACGTGCGCGCAGTGCCAGTGGCATGGGTCTCGCTCGCACGTAAACTGGTTCCTTATCGGACAGCTGTAGTCGTATGGGCTGTTTGCATGTGCCTAACTTATTACTAAATACTTCTGGGAATTCCTTACATAATTTGTTTACAAATTCGTCATCTATACCTAATTTCATTGAGGTTTATTTGCGTTATCTTTAAAGCTCGCATCCACTCTCGTCCTAACAAAGGCCGCGCTCCGCCCTTAATAATGTATAATCGTAATGATTTAGCTTTAAATTCGCCCAGACAAACGTCTACCTCAATGTAACCCAGTGATTCAATTGTTGAACCCGAGTAACAACGTAAAACTAAGTTATTTTGTTCTATATTTTTATGTGAAAACAAACGTTGGTACATAACCTCACTTATTGCTGATATCCGACTACCTGTGTCCACTTCACATTCCATATTAATGCTAGCAACGGACAGTTTAATAAAATATGGTTTGTTACCTCGAGTTGCCACATTTAAGTTGAACATACCATCCTCTGATTCGTCACTCACATAATTATGCCGACCGCCACTACCGCGCACTTGTTTGCACATCACTTTTAGGTGCCCTTTTTGACCGCACTCATCACATCTGTAATTTTTAAACCGACACCTCTTGCCGCAGCGCCAGCAGGCCCGTGCCCGCCCGTCCGCCGGGTCCGTGTGCGCGCCGCCTGCGCCTGCCGCGCCTGGTGCTGCCGCCGCTCCGTAGCCTGCGCCGCCGCCGCCGAGCGCCCGTTGCGGCCCGCGCGGGCGCGTTCTTCCGCCGCGCGCATAATGCAGGCCTTCGCCCGCCTCGCCGCCTGCCGGCTTTGCTGAGTCCGCCGCCGCCGTCGTCGTGGAGCCGCTCACCTCGGCATGCTTCTCCGGTACCTCTAGAGCCAGCGCTAGCTCCACTGCTTCTTTGTATTGTACTTTCTTTTCCGCGAATATTCTCGATCGCATGACGTCACTCGTCAGCCCTGACACAAACTGATCAGCAAATTTTCTTCAAGCGTCGAACATGACTTGCACTTTCCAAAACTGCACGTAGACGCCAGGTGCTTCAATGCCTGCAGGTATTCCGTAAGGGACTCGCCCGCACGATGTCGGCGCAACCTGAACACGTGGCGCTCGGCGATCTCCGATCGTTGCGGTTCAAGGTGTTCCGTCACCAATTTCACTAGTTCGTCATATGTTTTATTTTCTGGAAAACTAGGTGAACACAGATCGCACATAAGCGCATACGTTTCTTCCCCCACGACCGTTATTAACATAGGCACTTTCAATTCATCGTCGTACGTACTGATTTACTCGACGAATATACGCTGGCCACTGTTTCGAGGTTAAATTAAATGGTTCAATTTTACCGATAGGCATCTTGACACACGCGAATTCCCGGAAATTAAAAAGAAATTACACAAATCCCGGTCTCGTCGCCAATGTTAAGTCAATGAAATACGTGGGTCAACGACAGACTGATATATTTGCATAAGTAAACTAACTACCCACCATCATACAATAATGAGTACCGACCGATGTTACAATAGATACATGGATTATACTTCGTATCTTTCCCGAAGATGATTACAGTTTACATGCGTACACAAGTGATGCTGTCCTAATCACACTTTTAAAGCTATTTAAATGCTTATATAATTTATTTTTAAGTAAATAAATATCAGTAAAAGGTATTGTATTGACTACCTTTCCCCCACTGGAGTGCAACCCGCCATTGCCGTCGCATTCCTTGACTCATTACGTGATTTAGTGTTGTCCGACTCACACGTAAATTTGCTCGTCCGGAAATACCCTTCAGTTACATTATGGGAAGAAGAAAGCGATCTGATAAGGACGATAGCGACAGCGTCTAAAAACTACTAAAAAAAGTGAAAAAGTTAGTTAAAAAACGAAGGATCTCTTCATCGTCATCAGTGAACTCGTGTTATCTCCTTCGCACTCACTACCGCACGATTTAACCAGTGATCTAGAACCACAAGGTAAGTGAATGATGACAACTACCTACACATTATTTTTCTCAATCTACCGTCTTGAGACTTGAAACATATGTACCTATTAAATACATTTATCGTGATAATAATATCCCGACGTATACCGTGTGTGGATGCCTGATGGCTAGATATTTATGTGTCATAAAATGAATTTAATTCATTGTGATATCCCGATGATTATCGTGTGTGGATATTATGACCGTCATAAGTATACCTACAACACCAACATTACTATCCCGACGTATATCGTGTGTGGATGCCTTATGCGTTGTTGTAAGTGTCATAAAATGAATGTATTCATTGTGATATCCCGACGTTTATAGTGTGTGGATACTATGACCGATAAACATACGACACCAATTCAAATATCCCGACGTAAAGCGTGTGTGGATAAAGTACCTACTACCTACTTAGGGCAGGTACTTATAATTATATTATACTTCTTTGCAGATGAGATCCTAACTACTGAGGTAACATTAGAAGGCGAAGGAACAGCCGATGAAAATCCTGATGAACTAGATCCGGATATTTTGCAATTATTAGGTTCAGACCCTACATTAAACAAATCGTTCGGAGATAATTTGCACAAAGATTTGGCAACGCGGTGGAAACACATCCTAATTAACGGTCTCACTAAAGAGGAAAAAGTCGATCTCCAAAAACCTTCCACAAGATGTTATAAAAACACTCAGTGATGCAGGGCGGCTGATGTGCGATACGCACTACAGAGAATCTCTGTCTAGAAGATTCACTATCATTAATGCCATAAGTAAACAAAAAAGAGAAATAATAAAAAACACTAAAATAGACGAAAATTTTTTCGGTTCTAACTTGTCTGATTATCTAAAATCCACCAAGGCCATAACAATGTATGCCTCAGAATTGAGATTCACCGCAAATAGTGGGAAATTCAATCAACAGCGTAATCAGCCGAGTACTTCTACATATCGTCAAACCAGTGCTTTAAACGCACGGGGGGCACCGCGGGCACCAGCCGCCGAGTCGCGAGTATACCCCAACCAGACTCGGCGCCAGCCACCACCGCCGCCACGGGACCATTGCCGCGCGCAGACGGCCGCACGCGCACGGACGGCGAACTTCTCAACCCGACGCCGCTAATCATTTCGTCACAGATAGATAACAATAATGTACCTATAGCTGGCAGATTACAACATTACTTTTATGAATGGCATCATATTACTAATGACAAAACTATCCTGATCAAATACCATTCCTTTGTGAACCACACCAGACAAGCATACCTAAAAGGTCATACACGCTCACAGAAACTAACATAATTGATAATTGCATTTCTGAGCTATTAGAATCAGGTTTTATTTCTTAATGTATCCCTTGTGAAAAACAATTCGTTTCACCTATATTTACAGTACCTAAGCCTAATGGAAAACATCGTTTCATTTTTAATTTAAAAAACTTAAATAAATTCATTCATGTAGACCACTTTAAAATGGAAGACTATCGTACAGCTATCAAATTAATTGATCAAAATTGTTACATGGCAAGCATCGACTTAAAGGACGTGTATTTTTTGGTCGCAATTGCCGAAAGCGACAGGATTTACCTTCGCTTTAGTTGGAACTCAGAAAAGTTTAAGAATCAATTATTCGAATTTAATGTTTTGCCATTTGGACTCTGCACTGCACCCTACGTGTTCACTAAATTACTGAAACCTGCATTACATTATTTACGTTCATTAGGTCATTTATTAGTAAATTGTATAGATGTATAGATGACTTTTTATGCATCGGTAATTCCTCTATAAGCTGTCGTATTAACGTTGAAGCGACAAAAGAATTACTATTAAAATTAGGATTTTTAATTAATGATGTCAAAAGTAAAATTTACCCAAGTAAAAAATGCCTTTTTCTGGGTTTTATATTTGATTCAAGGAACATGTCCCTAACATTACCCACCGAAAAGAAAAACCGCATAAAATTAATGTCAAACAAGTTGTTACATACAAACAAATGCACAATCAGAGAACTTGCTAGATGTATGGTCTGTTAACATCAGCATGTCCCGCCGTTAAATACGGCTGGTTATACACAAAGCTTCTAGAAAGAGAAAAGTTTCTAGCGTTAAATTATTCTAACAATTACAATAAACACATGATATTACGAGATCACATAAACAATGATTTAATTTGGTGGAAAGAACACATTGACTCCTCATTTTGTTCCTTTCAAACAAATGATTATACCCAAGTAATATTCAGCGATGCTTCAACCACTGGTTGGGGCGTAGTTTGCAACAATCAAACCGCTCATGGACATTGGAATCATACCCAATTATCATTACACATAAATACTCTTGAATTACTTGCAGCTTTTTATGGGCTAAAAATCTTTGCATCACACCTTAAATGTTGCAATATCTTACTCAGAATAGACAATACTACAGCAATTGCCTATATCAACAAAATGGGAGGTATACAATTCACACATCTCAATAACATTGCCCGCGATATATGGCAATGGTGTGAAAAGCGCAGTATACATGTTTTTGCATCTCAAACTCAAACTCAAAGCATTTATTTCAATTAAACCATTTACAGGCACTTTTGAATTGTCAAATAGTCGCGTCAGTTAGTCAGAAAGTTGAAGCTAGTTGCCCATTCCAAAACGTAGATCTTTATGGAGAAGAATGGGCAAGAAACTCCAAGGACACTCTTTTAAATATAGAAAATTACAAATCCTGGGTACATTATTCTTGTTGCTTCTATATGTGAGAACAATGTACAAAAAATTATCAAAACAATTCAAAATATAAGATTAAAAATAAGCCATGGCAGATAAGAGATGACCAGTCACAACTGACGGCGCCCGTTCACGAACATGACGCGTGGATCAGCACCATCCAGCTCAACCATTTTGTAGGGAACCGAATGATCTAACACACTCGCCACCATCAGCGAGACATTTAAGTGAGCATGACATACTCTCAACTGCCATGCTCTTAAAAGTCAACATACATCTTAATAACATTAAAACGGCTCCATGGTACTCACACTTACAAAAATTTAAAAAATGCTTCTAAATTATACAAAACTAATTTGCAATGTATTTGAGAGATTAATAGAATGTTACTACCAAAAAGAAAGAAAATCATTATCCATTGGAGTATTCAACAATTAAAACTTGTTTTAAATAAAAAATAAACATTAAGTTTGTAATGTCAGAAAAATAAAAAGGGGAAAAGGGAACTCTTCCAAACATTTTTTTTTTTTTTAACTAGTGAGCCCAAGTGGCTGTGGAGCAGGACCAGCATTAAGCCAAGCATTTTTATCTATGATATAATCATCCAACTTATAATATGCTTGTCTACATAGTGTGCGTTTAATGCATGTTTTAAATTTCTTCTCATTCAGTTGAAGAATATCGAGTGGTATTTTATTATAACATTTTACGCAGTACCCCATAAAAGTAGTGTGCACTTTAGACAATCTGAAACGTGGTTGATCTAATTTGTTCCTATTTCTAGTGTTAAAATTATGCCTGTCACTTATCTTACTAAAAAGATGTAGATTTTTCCGAACATACATAATGTTTTCATATATATACTGACAAGGTACCGTCATGATGTTAATTTTCTTAAACAGTTCCCTGAGAGATTCGCGTCTGCGGAGGTTATATATGGCTCTGACAGCCCTCTTTTGCAGAATAAAGATAGAATTAATATCTGCAGCCCGTCCCCACAGCAAAATACCGTAAGACATGATGCTATGAAAGTAACTAAAATAGACCAGTCTCGCGGTATCCACGTCTGTTAGTTGGCGGATTTTCCAAACAGCGTAAGCGGCTGAACTTAGCCGCCCTGCAAGTGATGTTAAGTGAGGACCCCACTGTAGTTTTGAGTCAAGCGTGATCCCCAGGAAAACCGTTTTATCGACGAATTCTAGTGTCTCCCTATTCAGTACAACATGACATTCACTACTTCTAACATTTGGTAACGTGAATCTTATGCATTTAGTTTTCTTCTTATTTAGTACCAAATTATTTACAGTAAACCAATTATGGACCTTAAGCATAGCGTTATTTACTTCGTCAAGCTCCTGTGCATGTCTATTTATCTTAAAAATCAGTGATGTGTCATCAGCAAATAACACCATTTGTGGTCGGTTTTTCAGTAAATGAGGTAAATCATTTATATATACTAAAAAGAGGAAGGGACCCAAAATCGAGCCCTGTGGTACACCCATTTTGACTTTTAAACCCAATGAATTAACACCGTTTATTTGAACTTGCTGCAATCTATCATTCAAATATGATTTTACTAAGCTAAGCGCAAGTTTATCCAGTCCGTAATGCTCCAGTTTCAAGAGCAGTGTTTCGTGATTCACGCAATCAAATGCCTTGGATAGGTCGCAGAAGATGCCTATTGCATCTTGTGCCTCTTCCCATGCGTTAAAGATGTGTTTTAATAAGGTGACACCGGCGTCGGTTGTGCAACGTCCTTTGGTGAACCCATACTGTTGATCGTGTAGGATATTATTACGATTAAAATGCTGGAGCATTTGATTTAACATTACTTTTTCAAACACCTTGCTGAAAACCGGCAAAACCGATACGGGTCTATAATTATTAGTATCTTTGCTGTCCCCGGATTTGAATAGTGGAATAACTTTACTGTACTTCATTAGATCCGGGAATACCCCTTGATCCACACACAAATTAAATATTAAAGCTAAACAGGGTGCAATTGTCTCAATAATTGATTGACAAACTTTAGTAGACATACCCCACAGATCTTCGGTAATTTTGATCTTGAGTTGCTTATAAGCCTTTACAACGACCACAGGGTTTACATGTTTAAATTTAAATTCCACGGGAAAGGCTGAAACATTCGCTCTTAATAAATCAATAGCAAGTAAGGGGGACGAATTTAAAGTTTCTGTAGTTTTAATTGGAATATTGGTAAAGAAATTTGCAAATTCCTGAGCAACATCGATGTTGTCGCTATTGAGACCGCGGGAAGTGTCAAGTGTGTAATCAGTATTATGACTTTTGTTCTTGTTCGTTTCATTGTTAATAATTTTCCAAACTGTCTTTATTTTATTGTCTGCTGATTTTACCTTGTTACTAATGAAAGAAGCTTTAGCTGCTTTGCAGATATTTTTAAAAGTTTTAGAGTAAGTAGCAACATACATACTTATTAAAAGTTGCCGTGTTAATATACGGCTTAAGGCCATACAGTTCAAATAATCTTTCCCTACTTTTCCTGATTCCTGATCTTATATCCAATCCAAAGATAATTTAATAGCGGATTTTGAATCTCGTCAGGCATATAATATAGACACGGAATGGGAACTAGCAGGTTACGCATTTAATAAAATAACAACTTCATTCGGTACTCCACAATTCGATTTATTTGCAAGTATTCACAATCATAAATGTCACAGATATGCTTCGTGGAAATTAGATCCAAATTCCGAAATTGTCGATGCATTCACATTTAACTGGAAAAATTTACAGTTTTATGCCTTCCCTCCCTTTAGTGTTATTTCAAAAGTCCTACATAAGATTAAAATTGACAAAGCAGAAGGAATTGTAGTGGTGCCATATTGGCCAACCCAACCGTGGTACCCAGTCTGGTTAGAATTACTTATTTCGAAAGTACTATACTTTAAGCCTGACAAAAAATTATTATTTTCCCCTTTCAGGGAGGAGCATCCTCTCCACGCGGATCTCACCCTGATGGCAGGGAAATTATCCGGCAGTCGCTACTAAGGCGCGGAATACCCAATGCATCTCTTGATATAATGATGGCGTCTTTCTCCCTAAACACGCTGAACCAATGTAACACTTCACTAAAATCATGGTGGCTATATTGTAATGAATTGAAAATTAGATTACTGTGATTCTAATATTACTCAATTATTAGAATTTCTGACTTATAAATTTAATTCTGGTGCTAGTTACAACACACTTAATAGTTATCGTTCAGCGTTATCAATACTGTGAGGTCAGGAAGTGACTTGTAACGACTGTATAAAAAGGTTCTTTAAAGGGGTTTATC
Source organism: Agrochola macilenta (assembly GCA_916701695.1). Classification (NCBI taxonomy): domain Eukaryota; kingdom Metazoa; phylum Arthropoda; class Insecta; order Lepidoptera; family Noctuidae; genus Agrochola; species Agrochola macilenta. The sequence goes on along the minus strand of OU753557.1, from coordinate 24,186,545 downwards.
GTATAAAACCACCCGCACCAAAATACCACACCACCTGGAACCCCAATCTTGTGTTAAATTACTTAACAAATTATTTCCCAAATAATTTAATTACGCTAAAAGATTTGTCATTAAAAACTGTAACTCTTTTAGCGCTAGCATCTGCTCAGAGAATGCAGACTTTAAGTGAAATAAAAAAATAAAAAAATACTTTTGATTCAGAAAAAATTCTGATAAAAATTGAAGATTTAATAAAAACCTTAAGGCCAGGCGCTTACCAACCATTGATTATATTACCATATATTATAGAAAATCCTAAAGTTTGCCCTGTAAGCTTTAACCCTCAAACATTATATGGATAAAACTGCTTGCTTACGTTGTCAAGAAGATTCTCTATTTATATATTTATATATATAAATAGTTTTAAGTGACTTAACGTCTGACCACTGTGGTTTATTGGCTAGCTTCCCTATGCCATTAAATAAAAAGCCTCATAAAATAGAATGCAGGCCTTATACAGCTACTCGTTGCATCAAGTTTAAAAACAATATAGCTCATAGAATTACACCATCTATAGTAGAACACCAGAATCCTAATGAAATTTATGGAGCCCTTTTTGATGTTGTGCAAAAAGAGTACCAATCTACTTTTAAGACCAAAACCATTAACATTAATGGCACCTCCATTGGCTTTAATCAATGGGCTACTCCAGGTATTTATAAAAGTAGAGCAACACTATACGAGTTGAAAAAATACAGGTTAGATACTCCTTTCCTAGAGTATGTCAAAAAGTATTCAAAATTATTCAAAAATATTTGTGCTTTTGCTAAATCAAAATTTTTAAGCGATACAATTAAAAAATCTAATAATAAAGTAAAAACCACTTGGAAAATTATTAACAATGAAACGGGTAAGTCCGTTAGATATGAAAAACAACTTGAGATTATGGTAGACGATAAATTAGTTAATACAGCAGCCGACGTAGCCGAGGCATTTAATGAGTTTTTTGCCAACATACCTATAACTACGACTCGCTCCTTGAATTCGTCCCCGTCTAAAGCTGAAAACCTTTTGCATAGTAGTGTGCCTAAATGTAGTACCTTATTTAGCTTCGAACATGTAACGCCTCGTGATGTAGTTAATGTTTTTAACACACTCAAGTCTAAAAACACGGGTGATTACTGGGGCATCTCCATTAAACTTTTAAGTAATATAATAGACATCGTAGCCCCCTATCTAGCTGTTACTTTTAATAAATGTGTTGATCTAGGAACTTTTCCTGACCTCATGAAAAATAGTAAAATCATACCATTATTTAAATCAGGTAATAAAAATGACGTTGGCAATTTCAGGCCTATTTCTATCTTACCAGCATTTAGCAAAATATTTGAAAAGTTAATACTCAAGCAGTTGCTAAAACATTTTAATTTAAATAGCCTCCTTCATAATGAACAATATGGCTTTACAAAAGGTCGTTCGACTACAGATGCGGGTGTTGCTCTGCTGAAACACATATTTAACGCATGGGAGAACTCGCAAAATGCTATTGGGGTTTTCTGTGATCTCCAAAGCCTTTGATTGCGTGCACCATGACACGCTTTTGCGTAAACTGCGTCATTATGGTGTGCAAAACGAAGCTCTCAACGTTATAAATTCGTATTTACATAATAGGTCCCAATGTGTAGATGTTGATTGTGTTAAATCTTCCGGGCTACCAGTTCAGTTAGGTGTACCTCAAGGCTCAATACTGGGTCCATTCTTGTTCTTAGTGTATATCAATGACTTACCATTCTATTTAAAGGGTATCTGTGAAGTTGTACTGTTTGCAGATGATACCTCTCTTATTTTTAAAGTAGACAGGAATAGACAAGATTTTGACGATGTAAACAGTGCACTCTCAATGGTTACAGATTGGTTTACGACAAATAACCTAGTTCTCAATGCTAAAAAAACGAAATGTGTAAAGTTCGCCCTACCTAATGTTAGAAATCTAGGTCCCAACATCGTCTTAGATAAAGAGGTGCTTGAATCCGTAAATTCGGCAGTTTTTCTGGGCATAACAGTAGATGCCAAACTTCAGTGGGGCCCACATATATCGAGCCTAGCGGGAAGGCTCAGTTCCGCCGCCTACGCCGTCAGGAAAGTAAGACAATACACTGACGTCGATACAGCTCGTTTAGTCTATTTTAGTTATTTTCATAGCGTTATGTCCTACGGTCTTCTGCTGTAGGGCAAAGCTGCTGATATTCAAAATATATTTGTCCTTCAAAAACGAGCTGTTCGAGCTATTTACCAGCTAGGTGCCAGAGTTTCTCTGAGAGATTTTTTCAAAGATATTGGTATCCTCACGGTGGCATCTCAATTCATCTTCGCCAATATCTTATATATTAGGCAAAATATACACTTATACACTAAAAACAGTGATTTTCACAATGTTAACACTAGAAATAAGGACAAACTACGAGCTCCCTTTCACCGGCTTCATAAGGTTCATAACTCATTTGTTGGGCTTGGTATAACTTTTTATAACAAGCTACCCTCTTCTTTGGTAGATTTGCCTTTTAATGCGTTTAAAACGAAAGTAAAATCCAAGCTTTGTTCAAAGGCATACTATTCTATCAACGACTACTTAAATGATAAGAATAGTTGGTCGCTGTAATTAACTCAAGACAATGTTTATGTTCTTTCTCCAGCTTACCCACTGACAAGTTATATGAGTTTATATAAGTAATTGTTTAATTTATTTGACTATAAAAGTCAAATTATTTAAATTTAATTTATTGTTAACATACATAATCTACTCATCACAATGTTTTTTTTATGAGTTGTATTGCAATATGTGGTTAGCTAGTGACCTCGACAATTGATCATATTATTTATTGCTATTAGTAATTAACTGTTTGTTTATTTATTTTACCTAGATGGTCCTAGTTTATCATTTATGACTTCCAGTTACAACTATATGTAAGCGGGCACGCCCTTTATGCCTGGAGGCTTTTATTAAGATATTAAGTTCTGTTTACGTTTTGTTTTTTATTTCTGCCTGAGTATAGTTCTCGATGATTTTGTTTGGTATATTGGCGTGTGCTAGCTTATATATGGCTAATAATTTAAATTATGTTTTGGGTTGCTTAATGTAAATTATTTTGAATACTATTATATAGAATCTTTTTTTTTGTTCTTCTAACTGAACAGACAGCTGTGCAGCTGGGGAGTTTGTTGCGCCACTTCTTCTTCCCAGCTAACGCACTAGGAAGTGGTGAAGGGTGGGCGTTTTGGGGGACTGTCTTATGTAATTTTGACGTTCGAAAAGTGCTGATTCTCAACCTAGTTTGAATAAATGACTTTTGATTTGATTTGATTTGATTTGATAAGTTATCAAAAACCACATAAAAAAGTGGGTTCTCAAACTTTGTCTCACTGGGTAAAACAAATTTTAGAAAAGAGTGGTATTGATGTAAAATTGTACGGTGCGCATAGTACAAGGCACGCGTCCACATCTGCTGCTCACAGAGCAGGTGTCAATCTGGAATCTATTCGAAAGGCCGCAGGCTGGACTGAATCTTCACATGTATTCCAAAAATATTATAACACAAATAACAACATAAATAAACAACATAAATTCAGATGATTATAGATGCACTCTTTAGATGATTATTTATTATTTTTGTATGTTAGATAATTAGTACAGACATATAAGTTTACGTTATGTTACAGTGATTGAAAATAATAAAAAATGTTTATCGATCGCTTCAATATTTAATTTTTGATGCTCTAAACATCTGCATGTAAACTGTAATCATCTTCGGGAAAGATACGAAGTATAATTAAGAATCAAACGAACTTACCTTGTGAAGTTTGATATCTAATTATACGAGTGTCTTGACCGAAGATGATTACACTCCCTCTCCCCCTGAAATTCCCAAGACCTATCGAAAAGTAGCTCTGAAAGAAATGAGTCAAGGAATGCGACGGCAATGGCGGGTTGCACTCCAGTGGGGGAAAGGTAGTCAATACAATACCTTTTACTGAAATTTATTTACTTAAAAATAAATTATATAAGCATTTAAATAGCTTTAAAAGTGTGATTAGGACAGCATCACTTCGCGTGCTGCTGCATGTAAACTGTAATCATCTTCGGTCAAGACACTCATATAATTAGATATCAAACTTCACAAGGTAAGTTCGTTTGATTCTTAATTATATACTCAAAATTATCATTCCAAACGCTGACCTCATTTGTTACGCTGACGACACTGTGATACTATTTCACGGAACCGATTGGGAAGACTTATTCAAGAAAGCAGAAGCAGGAATAAAAACACTTAAACTTGCTTACTCTAAATGTCAAAAATACCAAATACATCATCTTCAGGAAAACCCGGGCTTCCAAAGTACCATTATGGAATTTAAAGATTCACGGTGAAGATTGTCATAACTAATTTATTAACACTGATACTCAATGTTCAGGCAATAACAGCGACGGAGTGGATGAAATAATATACTTAGGAGTTATTATAGACCAACACTTGTCAGTCAAACCACAAATTAGGGAACTTCGTTCGGAAGCAAATCTACATAATGAAAATGATACGGGACGGACAGTCCATCAGTGGATTTAAAAAAACTTGTATGTGTACCCCTATATCAGGTGCTGACACAATATTGCATTGTGATATGCGGCAAAAACTCATCTAATAATCCTCGAAAGAGCACAACGCGCAGACCTCAAAACTTTGTTGCACAAACCATACCGTTTTCCTACAGAAAACCTATTCGCAGAAGCTTCTCTGCTGAGTGTTAGAAAATTGTATTTATTGAACGTTACAATGAAGACCCACATCAATACTTCGAAAAGGAGTGATTTAAATAGTTTACAGTCCAAACGCAGATTCCGAGTTCCAACTCCCCCAGTAAAATCTGCATAACACAAAGACTCCCACATTTCCTGCATGTTAACGTCTATGACGCGGTGATCAAACAGTGCAATATACTCGTACTCGTAAGAAATTGCACTCGCAAACAAATAAAAAATAAACTAACATCCTGGTTGCTAAACTTGTGATATAAGCAGAAAAGATAATTACAGTGGCAAAATAAATTCTGCACATATACGTTCGTACGCACGTTCTGCCTCACACATACATACTTTCGCTTAACCACCGTCAAACTCAATTACACTCACACTCATTCACAACCACTACACATGATTTTATTTTATTTTATTTATTAGGGACAAAAAAACATTTACATGTTATGGTGATACAATAAGATTCATAAGATAAATAGTTAAACATATAACCCACACTATTGTCCACGGATTAATCAAATAAGTGTAAAACGGAAGCTGATTTTAAGAATATTGTTCTAAGTTATTTGAATCAAGTGCTAATTTAAAGTTTTGATGCTAATGAAGTTATAGCGAGAGTTTTGATCACTTATTTACGATTACACTCATTCGACTAATAGCGTTTTCTCTACTTTTTTTTTTTTTTTTTTTTTTTTTACCCTAGATTAGTTTTTTATGTTTTCTTTAATGTTAATTTATGATTCTTAGAGTTTTATTTAGATTTTTTATTTATTTTGTGGTAATTTAAAGAAAACCCGTTTTAACCGAACATGTTTTTAAGATAAATGTTTAAATGGTAAACCCTCCATGTTGGTGCCCAAGACGGGTTGCCTAGTTTGGGGCCAATGTAAAGGCCCCTTTGTAATTGTGGCATACAGCCGCATTTGTGTGCTGGGGTTGGCAGGGAATAAAACCACTTTGTTTCTTTCTTTTTACATTTTCATGTATTCTTCAAGGTAGCCCGCCGTCGGACGGATTGAGGGATAAGCAGTCGTGTTTGTGTGAGCGGCTTGTGTTGTAGTGTAACACCGCTCAGTGTCAACGTGCTTCGCGGCCCGCGTCGCGCTCGCACGTGTTATGTAGTTGTTTCTGTTTGGCTAGTCTGTATATCATAACAAAGTATGTTTTTTTTTTTTTTTGTTTGGGACATTATCAAATAACTTCTCGTTTCTGTGTTCCTTCCGTTGCCTGTGTGCCGGGGCCGCGATATCCATTTCGGACAAACTCGCAACCCTGGCAGGCATTGGCCCTTACGGACCCCGTCAGTTGGTGCTGACATCTCTTTGAGGCGCGCGTGGAACACAACGCGCCGTCGACCCGGGTCTGGTCCTAATCGGACGGCTAGCTACCCATTGCTAACTGTCCGCAAGCCCGCGCCTACGGTGGCCGGAAGTCGACTTGTAATTTGACTTGTGTTTAAAATATTGAATGTTTTTAAAAATGTACTTCCGTTAAAAACCATATAATAACCCGGCGATGCGGGGAAAATAAAGGAGTCTACCATCTACAGTCTATCTTCAACCATACATGTAGTAGTTTTATTTACCGGCGGGCGCTGGGGACCAGCCTAAACCTCCGAGTGCTTCGGGGACTCCCTCTAAGGGAGGTTGCTGACCGCTGCCCCGGCGGGTGACACCGTAGCGTCCAATCTCTGGTCCCTCTAGGGCAGGGAGGCCTCCAACACAGGAGCGCCTCTCCCTCGGACCCACCAAGCGGGAGGATCTCAAGCTCCTCCGCTACCGCCTGCTGCTGCCGGACCCTCTGAGCGAGAGGATCTTAAGCTCCTCCGCTACGGCCTGCTGTTCCCGGAGCTTCCGAGTGGGAGGACCTCAAACTCCTCCGCTCCTCTCCTGCTTCGTGTTGTTTCGCTTCGTGTGCGTGACTCCAGGCCGCTGCTCGTCTACGGCTTGCTGCTCCTGCTCCGCGCCCGTAGCTCCGAGTCACCGCCTCGTGGCAGCGGCCACGAGGCGGTGCGACCTGCGTCGAGCGTCTCAAGCCGCTACGCCGCTACTCTTATTTTTTATAATTCCTTGTACCTCTTTCTTTTATTACGCTTATTATTTTCATTTGTGACCTACGTTTTCCTCCACGGAACGTTACAGGCTTTAAAAGAGACTGCGACCTCTGAGTTTGTTTCGGCCTTTCTTTTCAGAGTAGTCAGATAGGAAAGGCCGACCTCATCTAGCTTATTTTTAAATACTTATGACTTGTAAAAGTGATATCCTATTTACAGAATAAACAATTTCATTTAATTTAATTCAGTGTATTCAGACCTACACTTTTCCTGGTTTACATAAACGAACTTGATCTAAGAAACTCCGAATTGCTTACGCTGATGACAGTGTTATCCTAGGTTCGTGGCAGTGACTGGAACGAAGTGCGACTTCAGGCAGAGTCAGCCTTGCGAGTTACTATGAGATGGCTGACACAGAATTTGCTCACCCTTAACTTGGACAAAACCAGATTTCTCACTTTTAATCCAAGGAAAGCGTCACAGCCAGCCCTTCCGTCTGACAGCTCATCAGTGCCAAACAATGATGACTGCCGCCTGTGGCTGTCCTGAAGTTATGCGCATGGATTCAATAAAATATCTTGGAGTCTGGGTCGAGTCTGGGGTGGTGCTGGTAAATGTCTTCTGCGTTTGGAGAGGGCGCAGAAGGCTGTCCTTAAGGTAATGGCCTTCAAACCCTATCGCTTCCCTACCAGCGAACTGTACACACTATGGAAGCTACCTACAGGGAGGCACTCTTTTGTGCTAAGTACAGTGTTGCGGAAACATTCAAACTTGTCTTTTGACCCTAAGTTTAGATGACAAAACGTAGAACTGACAGAGTCTGCCCGACATCAGGTACTGGAATTTGTCCGCCGGCAGTTCATTTTCTACAGTTCCGTGCTTTATAATAGAATAAATAAAGTGCTTACTATTTATCCAAGTACTCTCCGGGATTGCAAAAGAATGATTCATTAATGGCTTCATACTCTCACATACGAAAGATCTTTCTTCCATAGACAGGCACACCAAATACACGTAGCGTGGAGTGTGCTGGTGGGAGGGGTGGGAGGTTCCACAAGCACACTACACTTATACCCCACAGACATGCACTACACTCACATACAACATCCCCAGATGCACAACATTATGCACTTACCTATGTATTTGGATTTTTACTATTTGAATTTTTTATTATTTGATTTTTTACTATTTTAATTTTTACGTTTTAATTTTTTTACTATTTTATATTTGTTGTTGTTATTTTTTAACCCATACTGTATTTTCATCTCTGGAATCTGGAACGCCTCCGTTGACATTTCCGTTGCACAGCTCGTACATAACGATGTACTCTTACTAATGATCAAGTACCTAATGTAAGAGAGTGGCACAAAACTTGATGACGAGTAATTGAATCAGAGCTAAGTTCACCAGACACGTCACAGTGCCGCGATACCTGAGTGTACTGCTGACGGGCACGCTCAGAGCACGGACACACACACATGGATCATTTGAAGGCCGCGCCCAACAAAGGGAATTCGATAAACGTTGAAAACCAACTGTAGACTGGCTCTTAAAATTAAACATCGATATTCTGTAAAACGATTCATACTGAACCGATTCCAACAACTCCCGGCTTTTCGACTGCCTCTAACAAAGCTTAAAACTTATGCGGAGGCTTTGTTACGAGCCTTCAGTAGCGGACAGTACAAGTTTATGTGCTCGCTAATACTCGCGGGATTACTTTCACATTACGGACGAGCGAACGGCCCCAGTGGCCCCGGTGGCCGCTGTGTTGCTCCGACACTAACACTACGCAGGTGTGTATCACCTTCGTGTGTGTGTGGGTGTGTATTACTTTCACATTAGGGACGAGCGAACGGCCCCAGTGGCCCCGGTGGCCGCGGTGTTGCTCCGACACTAACACTACGCAGGTGTGTATCACCTCCGTGTGTGTGTGGGTGTGTATTACTTTCACATTAGGGACGAGCGAACGGCCCCAGTGGCCCCGGTGGCCGCTGTGTTGCTCCGACACTAACACTACGCAGGTGTGTATCACCTTCGTGTGTGTGTGGGTGTGTATTACTTTCACATTAGGGACGAGCGAACGGCCCCAGTGGCCCCGGTGGCCGCTGTGTTGCTCCGACACTAACACTACGCAGGTGTGTATCACCTCCGTGTGTGTGTGGGTGTGTATTACTTTCACATTAGGAACGAGCGAACGGCCCCAGTGGCCCCGGTGGCCGCGGTGTTGCTCCGACACTAACACTACGCAGGTGTGTATCACCTCCGTGTGTGTGTGGGTGTGTATTACTTTCACATTAGGAACGAGCGAACGGCCCCAGTGGCCCCGGTGGCCGCGGTGTTGCTCCGACACTAACACTACGCAGGTGTGTATCACCTCCGTGTGTGTGTGGGTGTGTATTACTTTCACATTAGGAACGAGCGAACGGCCCCAGTGGCCCCGGTGGCCGCGGTGTTGCTCCGACACTAACACTACGCAGGTGTGTATCACCTCCGTGTGTGTGTGGGTGTGTATTACTCACGCGTTTACTGTAAACTCCTGTCAGTAACTATAGTGCGATCACACGCGATGTGGCTGTTAACGTTATTTGTATGCATCACTAGTACCTGCATGCGTAGGCGTAAGCGTAACTAGTGATCTGCATACAAATAACGTTACATTGACATTTGAGTTTGACGTGGCTTACTCGACGTAGAAATATGTTGCAAGTTTATTAACACACTTTTATTAGCTTGACCTGTATCTATCTATCTATCTATGTAACGGAATCTTTCAACGTAATTTTCACAACCATCAAGACGTTCGATTAACTTGAAAGGAGAAACCCGTTTCTGGGGCTAACCGTTACACGACTCAGATATGTACCAAAAAAATTGTCAATTTTGCTTCATTAACCCATTTAAATCTTAGCCTTAATAGCAATGGCCAAGTGTAGAAAATAAGTACATTTCTATTTTTTTTTTTTAACAACTCTTGTAAACCGTTGCAACACTTATTTCATTATACGTCTCTAACTTCACAAACGCTGGAATTATATCAATAGAGCGAATAATACCCTTTTTTTTTGTTTTTTTTTTAGGGTGTTTGGGTTTTAGTCAGTAAAAGTCTGACATACCCTCTCGCTCCGCCCAGAGCGGGAGGAGACTTTTGATGATTTCCAACCCCAAAAAAAAAATAAAAAAATTGCGTACCCTAACAATGTCATCGATTTAATGGAAATCGTTACTGTCACAAATAATTAAAAACACCAATGTTTATTTAAATAATACTCCAATGTTTAAATATCATTGTTTTTTTAAATCAATGTAAAATTAAAAAATCTGGAATCGAATTGATTTTTAACGTAACCACCATTAAAAAAAACATTAAAAGAAACAAATAATCGTTTTAATCGATTGCACCATGGATTGCACTAGTAAACGGCAAATGGCAATGTCAACGTCTGTCAATTGTCACGTCTTGTCATTGTTGATGTTGTCTTGTCATTCGCTTCTTGTATTTTTGTTTATTTGAATAATGTCTGTCCGCTTGAATACTAGAATCCGAAATTGTTTGCCTTCTGACTGCCCTCGCTTGAACATTGGACCCCGTACCCTGAAAATCCTGCTGACCTTTGCTGGAAAAATGGATCTGTATAATGCTCTTTTGAAGACAGAATATAACGACATTATGAGCCTGTGCATTAATTGCGGAATAGTGTAGCGTTGTGAGGGAACTTAGGTGCAAGTAGTCGAGTGATAAAATATCAAAATTAGTAAGTTCCTAGTCACATCACTAAAAACGGGGAACAACACTATCCTTCCGGAGACGCTCGGTCATTTCGTTTCCGCTGGCAAGGACGACAACAGTTGTTCCCTGTCCCTCAGGATTCTTTGTGCCCCGACCTAGGATGAGTTCCACATTAGCCTGGTAATTATACCAGATCCTCTGCGCTGGATAATCTTTATTGATTTTATAACCTATAAAGTATTTAATTTCGTGTGTCAATGTCCGACACGCGGCTACGATTTATCCAGCGCACAGGAGATTGTAATATGTATGTATTGTTACTGCATCAAGATGGTGTAGTGCCTCACTGTGTTATTCTTAGTGATTAGTGAACCATTATACTTTGTGTTATGCTCGCGTGTTCACATACTTAGCCTAAGTTTGCATCCGCCATTGTGGCACGCTATATTGCAAACTCTCTTGCCTGTAAACCGCTGCGATGTGCTGGGCTTTCACCTACAATGCATCCCACACCGTTCCTTGGCTTAAAATGAGAAGGATGCTGGCATATCGCATGCGGCTTGCTGCTATTTGCACCGCATCTAACATGCGCTCCCTAACGCGCCTTCCAGGGTTCTCCGTACGGGCTGAGGGCAGGACCCCTTACCCAATCCTGCACTACGTTCGCCACGCTATGAAGGCCTGCCCAACCTGCGGCCTACCGCCGCAAGCCACCTGCGGCCTACCACCGAAAACTACCTGCGGCCTACCGCCGCCTGCTACCTGCGCGAGCCTGTGCTGACAGGCTACCGCGTGCTACCGACACTACCTGTCCTACTAAGCCTGTGCTGAGCAGGCCCCCACATCTGCCATGTGCTGCCAAGGACGGTACCCTTCCTAACTAAGTGTGCGAGTGCTCAAGACTCTGTGCGTAGGACCTTACCCACGACCTAGCCGTGTTTCTACCTACCTTTCTACCAATATATATATGTTTACCTATCTTGCTGTTTTAATTCATCTACTATCTACCTACCTATCAGTTAACGGCCTGTGCAGTCTACCCTGCGCAGCCCTAGCCGTAACAATAGCAACGGATACAATAACCAGACCCGCTCCCGCACTAGACCGCTGCAATACAATAAGAAGGCGAAGATTGGAAAATGAAATGATTCTTTCAATCGTACAAGAATGGGTCGCGCCTCCAACGGTTAGTATCCGATATTTCTGTATCGTAACATTTTTGTACTACGAGAATATAATGACCAAAATGTGCAACAAATTCATATTCGAAGACATGTGACATCACCAATCCGGACTGAACCTGCATGGTTAATTACAGCCTATTCCGGTCACTGGGTCGTCTTCCCTCTCTCAGAGAGGAATCCTGTGTCCCTGCAGTGGGAATTTAATAAGGTTTATGTTTACCCAAATGTGCCACTCAGATGTTTATTGCTAAATGCTAGTGCTAGACCTAATAGTCAAATGATAAATGTTTGTTTCAGGTACATAAATGAAAAAGACTTTACCTGCCAAGCTTGCTGAAATCATGCCGATGCTGTATCTCATCATGGAAATAGACCAGAAGAGAGTGAACAGCCACCTATAGGACACCGACGAATAGAAGTGTGTAGAGAGGTGGACGGTAACCACCAGAACCACCTACAGCAAGAGCTGTCAACATAGGACTCAACCTGGATGTTGAGAGGATTAATAAAATCCAGGCATTTATGTGATAGTTTATATATTAGTCGACAGCTCTCTAAGTGGGATGATGCTATTCTCTAATATTATCGCACTTGTATCGTTGGCAAAAGAATGGTTGTTTGCTGTGCCCACCCCATGAGCATAATTATGGTATCTTGGTTGGGTATGGCACCAGGGTGGTCAATTACCTCCTGAACAATTTCTGAATACTGTATTATATTATGATAATCCTAATGAAGAAGGTGATTAATAAAACAATTTATCACAATTACGTGTTTTTTTATTGCATATCCAGCGAGTCAACGCTTGATGAAAGAATCTAAGTCTTCATGCACACACCCTTCCTGGGGCGCTTCGCACCCACCGTGAAGTATATCAAATAATCTGAGATTGCATCTAATCCCCAAGTTGATACAATATTAACAAATAAACATCGTATCGTATCGTATATATCATTGGATTTGTTAAATAAACATTGTTTTCAGCTGTGGATTTCACTAAGATCAATTGGATACCAAATCAGAAGTCACCCCCTAAGCGTTTTGTATGTACTTGGCTACACTTTCCAGCTTAAGCTGACCTCGCATTGTACGGAAATTCTATACAATGCGAGATCAGCTGAGACTGGAAAATTATAGCTTGATGTGTAGCCGTGTGTACCTACCTAAAACCTCATCGTGATAAGCTGCAAGCGCTGCAGCAAGTACAGCGCATATGCGTTCCCGATTTACGTAGGGAACAAAGCCTCAAAAATACCACTTTTTATTGAAATAACTCAAATAATAAAAATAACCTAAAATGTAAACATTGTCTGATTTTACCAATTTGGCCATTGCTGGGAGACGTGAAAATTGGAGTCGTGAATACTTCCTAAATGCTCTAATTTATTGCCAAATTCCGGCCCTGTAACGCCAGGCCCAAGTTTCTATGGAGTTTGGGTTTCTCCTTTGTTAACACACTTTTATTAGCTTGACCAGTATCTATCTATCTATCTATCTATGTAACGGAATCTTTCAACGTAATTTTCAAACATCTAGCCGTTCGATTAAATTGAAAAGGAGACGGGGATTTCTGGGCCTGATTGTAATAAGTTGACGTAGGTATGGTTAAAAAAAAAGGTTATATTTTTCTATTACAAAATGTGAAATATCAGCCCATTTTACAATCTGGAAATTGAGAAATCCAAAAATTAAGTTATGGCTACGAACAAAATGGAATATCGATTAAATTATAATCGACTATCGTGACAGAGTTCATACTATTTAAAAGATGCTTTTACCAGATGATTAATTCAAATACATTAATTATTAGAATTAACGTATTAAACAGTTTAAACAAATTAAATATCTATAAAGATAAATGTTAAAATCGATTCACGTTTGCTAATCGATTATTGTATTTTTAGTCTATGGTGACATGTCAGTCAGTCACTCGTTTCGTATCGTTTAGTGTTAGTGCGTGTGCGTTTTGAGTGTGTTTCCTCCCATAGTTCTATTGATATTTTCTTTGACCCCTGCTTTCTTTCTACGGACTTCTGATCTTGCTTCTTGTACGACCCTTGCTGCCATACCGGACACGGAGAGCCTCGCTTTTACGTTGGACTTGAACTTGTTATTTTGGATTCTACGACCAGCCTACCGATTGGATATTATCACAATGGATCGTTGTGTAAATTGTGGCATAGCGACTAGTCGCTGTAATACACTGGGTCATCGAGCTTTAGATGACGAAATGATATTAGCAGTGATTCGTCAATGGCGTGCACCACAATCTGTAAGTACTTACTGACCTCCTGTTTATTAGCTCACCAGGGTCTACCACGCTGGCTTGCAATCTTCACGATGTTTTCCTTCACGATTACATTTACAAAATAATAAAGTATGAATAGGTAAACATTTAAAAATCATATGAAGATTTACATTACATTGAACTAAGATATATATTTTTTTATTGTAATAGATATTTGCACACCTATTCAGGTAGGATATGGTTTAAAGATCTTCTGTTCTATGTATCACCTCATGTACCCATATTCAACCAAATAAATGATTTGAATTTGAATTAAAAAACTATCGGACAGAGTCGGTTGGTTTAAAAAAATCAATCATGTTAACTGATATTAAAAACTTTTTCCATTTTTCAGGTAAACAGCTGTGACCATGTTTGCCAAGCTTGCTAGGACTTGGCTCAAAGACCACCTCATGGTGAACCTAGACATCTTGGCCACCGTAGTGTTTGTCTCCGATGTGGACGTTCACTTGCATCTAGAGTCAGCCATTTACTTCACACCACCTCACCTCGCGAATTGAGAATTTATAATGTTATTCAAGAGTGGATTATACCTAGAGCTGTAAGTTGAATCAGTTTACATTTGTTTTATGTGCTTTTGTTGTAAGTCAAATTGAGTTTTTTAATACTTCAATGATTATGTATTGTTTGTTGCAGATAGAAGTACCTAGTTGCATATGCCATACTTGTTGGGTTGCTGCAGACAGAGCTGCTGTCCATATGGTCTCTGGCCCATCAACTTCTTCCCAAGCAAGCCCAATTGAAGAAATACAGCCACAGGTACAAGTTCTTCCTGCTGAACCTCCAGTTGAAGAAGTTAGAAGTATTCAGCCTGAACCTACTATTGTATTACCAGATTACATGAGGGCTGTTGAAACAGAAAGTAGGTGCTTTATTGAAGGATGCCTGAGAACAGAGAGGTACAGAGTTCCACTTTCTACTAGAAAGATGTTGCTCAGTCGGTATAAATATTATGTACCTGAGAATAATCGTCTATGTGATAGACATTTAGTTATAGAAGCATGGGATTTTCTTACCAGTTTGAGAAATAATTATGTACAGACTTTTACAGCAAAACATATCCAGGACATCATGTCCTTAAAAGAAGTTGTAGAATCAGGATTACTTCATTTTGAGAGTATAGATGATATGGAAGACCATGTTGTGCATACGTGGATAGGGTTAAACAAAACGCAGTTCCATCAAATGTTTAATGAGGTTCCTCAGTTATTAGAAATTCCTAGGGGGTCCCTAGCTTTAGCAGCATATTTAATTAAGCTTAGAACTGGGGATTCTGATGAGAGGTTGTCAACTTTATTAAAAGTGTCTAGGCGAACTCTAGAAAAGTGGTTACACCAAGTGAGAGATCTGCTGTATGAGTATTTTGTACCTAGACACCTAGGTTTAAATCATATAAATAGGCAAAACATAGTGCAAAGAAATCTGTTAATACCTAACACATTGTTTGGTAACTTTGAGGGAGTAGATAGGCCCATTGTAATATTTGATGGAAAATATTGTTACATTGAAAAGAGTTCGAATTATTTATATAAAAAAAGAACATATAGCATATGTTCTTTTTTGATATAAATAATTCGAACTCTTTTCAATGTAACAATATGTTCCATAATTGCACAAATATCGCAATCTTATGAAACCGTTTTTAATGGTATGTACCGATGGGCATATAATTGATGTGCTGGGCCCCTATCCAGCCACCACTTCAGACGCTGATATAATGAAAAAGGAATTTTCAAATGAAAGACCATTACGGGAATACTTCCTTCAAGGTGATGCTTTTATACTGGATAGGGGCTTTCGTGATTCATTGCCCTTGTTGCACCAATGTGGATATAGGACATATGTGCCTGCATCATTAGAAGAGGGTGAGACACAGCTTTCCACTAGTGAAGCAAATAAATCGAGAGCAGTCACTATATGTCGTTGGGTAGTGGAGGTAGTAAACGGCAGATTCAAAAGAGATTTTAAATAATTACGGCAAAATTATTTTAACGTAGCTAGTAAAAGTTTCATGAAAGATTTTGAGGTGGCTGCTGCTCTTTTAAACAATTTTCACCCTCCTATTATTGATCGTGTAGATGCTGGGGAAATATTAGTACAAATAAATATGAATATGAATACAGAAAATGAATTAGCAGAATTTATTGTAAAAAACCATTATAATAGGCGTAGGGCTGATTTTCAAACAATAACTGTACAAAATGATAACCTATATGATTTTCCCCAGCTTACCGATACTGAGCTAATACTAATATCACTAGGCACATATCAAATAAAGCAGGCACGTTCCTATTTTGGTGACCATGTAAGGGGCAATGATGGCTATGTGATAGAAGTGTGCAGGGAGGTCAGCAGCAGCCTACTTCGAGAGCTGTCAGCTACAAATACCTCATGGCTACTTAGGGGCCGCATTCATTCGAGACATATAAGTCGAAAAACGTATTTTGTTTACATTTTAGTCGACAGCTCTCGCAGAGGTAGGGAAGCAATAATAAAATATTATTGTAACTGCATCGTAGGCAAACGGACTGTAGGCTGCTGCGCCCATGTAATGTCAATAATATGGTACCTTAGTTGGGCTAGGTACCAAGATAATATTGTACCACCTGCACAATTTCTAGATGACATTCTAATTATAATTGAAGATGAATAAAATATACTAATTAAAAACGATTTTTATTTTTAATTATCATCTCCTAACCATGATTTTTAATAGGTATTTGTGTTTCCTAATTTCCATCCACTCTACAAATATAATTAAGGCAAGTCAAAGTGCCGCTATTGGCACTCTATCCCTATCGGATTAAGTGCCAGGGTCCGTTTAGGCACAAGAGAATGTAATGTTTTCGGAATTTGGTGTTTTACAGCGAACTAACCGTGTATACAGTGCCGCTAGCGGCACCTTCTATAATTGTAACAGCATCCTATCTTTAAAAAAAACAACTACCTATCGCACAATGAGGTTATACATCGCACTTCAAAAATCAGCTGTTTTGTTACGTAACCTCACTTTAACAAAATCTCTTTTAACTCGGCTCTCAGATTGCTAAAATCCGCAAAATTTTCAGTGATGGTTTGATAATATAGTAGCTATTAATTGACACCAATTTCATCTCTTTACATCCAGGCCCAAGATTGTATGAAAGCGTATCCGTCTCCTTTAGAAATGTTACATAGGGTAACACAATGGGCGGTCTTATCGCTAAAAGCGATCTTTTACAGACAACCTTTGGATGGATTAAAGGGAGAAGGAGAGAAAATACTGCAGGTAGTCAGTGGTGTACCATTTACATACACAATAAATACATAACGCATAAACTTAACCACATAAATATATACATATACATATATATACATAGATATATATAAAATAATAAACATGAAACAAGAATAAGGAACTATATGTAATGATGATGTTTAAGGAAAGAGGAAGTGTTTTTTCACCAGAGTTTTAAAAGTGGACAACGATTGAGCAGGCCTTATCGACACGGGTAAGGCATTCCATAACCGTACTGCTTGAACTGTAAAAGATTTGTCATAAAAGCTGGTGGAATGCATCGGTATCTGTAGTCTCAAGTTTTCTGATGACCTCAGATGTGTGTCATGAAGGAACTGGAAACGTTCTTTAAGATAAGAGGGGGTTGTAGGATTAAACAGAATACTGTAGAGCTGAAATAAGATATGAGAATTCCGGCAAAGACGCCGAGCTCAAGTGGCTTGACTAACTTGGAAGAAAGTTCCGCAAACGTCTCAGGGACATACCAGATGCAAAAATTTTGCGACTTACGGCCTGTAGCTGGGGACCCCAAGAAAGATGTTTGTTCGATCCAGATTCCAAGGTTCTTAACCTTTTCACTTACTGGAATAGCAGTTAAACTAAATGATTAAATAAAAAAAATAAAAAAACCGTTAAATTGAACTTGGGGAAGCTGCGTCCAGTTTATCTTGGAGATCATCCTTGAACTGCCAACAACAATGACCTGAGTCTTAGATGGATTAACCTGCAGCCCATGTGCCTCACTCCACTCGCAAATCGAACCCAAATCTTTGTTTACAATATTTATTGAATCAGCCAAACCCGAAAGGGCAGCTTGTTTATATATTTGCAAATCGTCTGCATAAAGGTGGTAGGAAAAAATAAGTTTTTTGGAAATAGAGTTTATAAACATTGCGAAGAGTAAAGGAGATAAAACGCCACCCTGAGGTACACCGGCAGCAGTATAACACCAAGAAGAGCAAGACTCTTCTATGCATATACGTTGTCAGTGGCCATACAGGTAACTACGAAACCAGTCAATCGCCGTTGGAGATATGTTAAGCGAGCGCAGCATGCCAAGCAGGATATCTAAATCGACATTATTAAATGCGTTGCTAAAATCCAGCAAGCAAAGAACCGTCAGATTTCCTTCTTCCATGCCTAACCGTATGTCATCAGTGACGTTAACTAAGGCAGTAGCGGTGCTGTGACCAGGACGAAAACCGGATTGGAAAGGATTCAGCAGACTATTCTTACAAAGAAAAGCACTAAGCTGATTGTGGACAAGGCGTTCTAGGACTTTGGAGAGGAAAGGCAAGATAGAGATAGGACGGTGTTCGGAAAAGGAAGTAGGATTCGATTTTTTGGGTAAAGGAGTAATTTTTGCCTCTTTCCACATCAATGGAAAAACACCATAGGATATAGAGTAATTTAGGATATACTCGTAGCATAGGATGGGAAGGATTTCTTCGAGGACAGGGAGTATCATTTTCCGACTAACACAATCACTACCAACTGCGTTAGATGTGATTGAAACTACGCTCTTCTTAACATCACAATCAGAGAATTGACTAAAAATAAATGGGGGATGGTCCGGAGTTGGAAGGTTCGAAAGATAGTTTATTGTAGCTGCCTTCCTGGTCCCATCATAGTGGGTCGAAGATGAGAAATGTTGATTCAGTAGATCAATATCTAAGTTTTTAGGAATCGATTCTTGGCGCGATTTTCCAACTCCCAAGGATTTAAGAAATTTCCAGACTTTAGCTGGATCTCCGTTTTCAACTGAAGTGTGGATATGGCGGCGTTGGGCATCTCTACACACCTTATTCCAGCGATTGCGAGCATCCACAAGGATCTCCCGGTTCGACGGCGAGGGCCGACACTTAAATTTAGTTTTAGTTACCGCCTTCCTGTGCATGATACCTCTTATACCGTCTGTAATCCATGGCGCCGGAAGATGTTTAATTTTAACAGGACGAGTGGGAGCGTGGACATCGTACAGCTTTACAAGGCCGTCCGTCAGCAGGTTGACTTTATCGTCAATCGACTCAACACCGACTAAAGGAGTCCAGTCAACGCTGTTAGCATCTCTTCGGAGATCATTTGAATTCATGCCACTAAAGTTGCGCTGCAGGAGAATTTTAGGTTTTGCCTTAGGTGGGCGAATTTTAAGTAGGTACTTACTGCTTTACAAAATATTACTTCACCTGTAAGTAAATAAAGAAACAACATTCAAAGCTTTTAATTTCACGAATATCGTCTCCTTTAAATCCTTCAGGTATTTTATAGTTTCTGTTATAACCTCAAAATCACAATGACATGCAGAACACTGTAGTGTCAGTTCCCCTCAGTCAGCCATTCATTCCTACCTTCATACAATCTATGTTCTCACTCGCGCTTGAACGAGCGCGGGTAAATTCAAATTAAGAGAGAAGAATACAGAGGAGTACACTGTCGCAATTACGTCCAACACCGTTAATGCCGTTATCGCTATGAGTCAGCTGTGTCCCGCACTGTACGATCACGCCTGCCTGCGATGACGTAGACTCAACCGCCACTTGCTTCAAACCGGTCTCGGGCGAGTTCGCCACACTGATCGCGCCGCCGCTGCCGCCGCTCGCGACTACGTCATCCAAGTTGTCTATCGCTGACCGCTGCCGTCTTGATAAATAGCAGTCGGTATGTTTTGCTACTACCCTCCCTATTTCTTGGTATCGGTTCTGTATGGCACTCCCACCTACATTATTCAATTATTCTTTATCATTGTTATACAGTTCGTTTATCGTAGAGTCGTACCTTGCATACCGAGGTAGGCGGTAATGAATCATGTTTGAATTGTAAAAACTCAGATTTAAATCTTTCAACTGGTTTAATGTGGCATTATGTTGATTTAAATTCTTCTATGTCGGTCTTTACTCGCAGTAGATCCTTTAAAAATTTCGTACAGTCCAGATGATCCCGCATAATTGGTGGTAATTTTTCCAGTTGTCGGGCAACAAACACTGGTATTATATCTGGTTCTGCGGATTTAAACAGATTAACGATATCAGATATTCAGATACAATGAACTATAAATAGTAATTATTGAAAAAAATACAAACAAACCACAGGTGAGATTATCGAACCCTCTCGTCTCGGCTCTCCGTAATCACACTCACCAAGGCACGTTAACCACTGAGCTAGCATATCATATACTTTATTGGTAGAAATTATGAACTACTATGAGTTGCAGACAAAGTGAGTGTGTGTGCGTGTCTATAGTATTGTAACAACTTATAGAAGAAGGTCGTAAATCAAACCGAAGCGTCAGTCTATTGCTTTGTGAGATTGCTAATGGACTTATGAACGCTACTGTACAATGCATTCCAATTTATTACAATGAACGCTCCGCTGGCAGAAGTTCATCTGCTTAAAGTTTCAACAGTCTTCACGAGCGGCACTGAGACTGTTCCAGTCGGGAGACCGGGGGAGGGATCAAAATTACCCTTTTACACAAAATCTTTGAACACGTAGATAAGCTATCTACAAAGCGACTCATTTTTGTGAAGGTTCAAGACAAAGGCTTCACAGATAAGAGCTTTCTAATTAAAATAGATTGTTTTTTGAAGAATATTGGGTGGAGTTTTACGGAGTTTAAAAGTTTAAAAATTTTTTGGTAATAAATTAACATGTAGGGAGAGTGGGGTGCATTCGTACAACAGGAGCATTCGTACAGTAGTGATATCTAAGCTATACAGCACACTGGAGTGTTCATATTTGTGTGCGTAACTCCCACTCGGACGCATAGGCTACGCGCCACAGATAATATAATACTACGTACAGATACCCAATCCCATACAAAGAAATGAACCTCCCTAAGTCTGGCTATTGAGCTGGCTATTTTTCTTCCTCCATTTTTTCAACAGATGGCAGCATCAGTGACTCACAAATTGCCAGAGACTGTAGTTTTACAACGCCATCTAGGAGTCGACTTAGATACTTATGGCGTTGTTTTATTATGGCAGATTCTATAAATAGCACATGGCACGGTCCGTTCAAGGACAAGTAATAAGAATACAATTAAAATATCTCGAGTTGGCGGAATAGTTTCATTTCTGTGTGAGTGAGCTAGCAATTTTCTGCTGCGAATGCTTTTTATGGGTTTTTAGTATTTCAATGCTTAAATCTAGATTTTCTTCTCCTCGTTACCAAATCTAGGTACCTATTACTAAAACCCTAAAACTGAAAACACGCCTTCTTCGTCCGAACTCATTAATATAGTAAATATTTTTTAAAACATCAAATAATAACCGGCCAAGTGCGTGTCGGACCCCGCACAATGAAGGGTTCCGTAGTTGTGATGAATTTATCCCAAGAACATACTTAACTAACTAAACTATCATTAAAATTCCTTACCTTTGGCTATGAGATTGGAGCTATTCTACAAAAAAAAAAAGTTCAACATTTAAAAATAATTTTGACACAATTAAAATCGAATTTGACAATCGCGACTGCACGTAGTACTTGTTTGCCCTACCCCAAGATTTTTTTTTTAGAGCCGGAGGCGCGCAAGGTGGACTGCCTCGACGTGTTTTATATGGAATTTTTCACTTTTTGTATGGAAAACATGAAAAAATATTACCTACATGTTCAGGTTTAGGGGTTTATGGGCTTCATAAAGGGAATCGAAATTTTCATTATTTTTGCGATAGGACGCACCATTTTCGAGATACAAGTAAAAGAAAAAATAAATACAGTACTGTTTTTGCACGCGAAGTCGAAATGTTGTTGTGAATTTTAGTTCTTATTTTACCCCATACCTTTTTAATCGCGATTAAAAATTGTCAGCCTGGTTTGGTTTTACAATCAAAATTTTAGGTGAAGAACGTCAAATTCAGAATAGCAAAATTGCCATTTTCACTAAATTAATAACTCGGTACTATCTTATTGCTGTCAAACTAAAATATAGTTAAGTTGTGTCACGTAGGTCTATTTCAGAATGGGAAATCGTCGTTTGACAGGAATAAATTAAATTTTAGTATAGTTTAGAGGCATTTGTGACAAGAGAATCGGCACCATTGACAGACAGATATCTACTTTTAAAACGTTCTTTGCTATCCTTTTTAGGGTTCCGTACCTCAAAAGGAAAAAACGGAACCCATAAAGGATCACTCGTGTGTCTGTCTGTCTGTCCGTCAGTCACAGCCAATTTGCTCCGAATCTAATGGACCGATTTAGTTGAAATTTGGTACACATATGTATTTATAAGACCCAAACACGGACGTGTAACGTAACTAAATGAATTTGGAATTTTGGGGTTACATTTGGGGGCAAATAAAAAGTTTTGCAAACAGAACCGTGTGACATATCAAATGAAAGGACTTGTTGCGAGGATCTCAATATTTTTAAATAATTTTAAACTAAATAGTTTTAAAGATATTTGAGAAAATCTTTAAAATTTGAAAATCTTTGAAATTGATGAAAATTTACCATTATCTCCACTATTGAGCCAATTTTTTTGAAAAGAATGCAGAGAATGGTTCTTTACTCAAAGATTACAGGAAAACCTATACGAAGTCTATGGTCTTATAATAACATACTAAATCTCTCAATATTGTTGTTGTAGTGTTAAGTTTGTTCTTGGGATTAATGCATTTTAACTACGGAACCCTTCATTGTGTGTGGTCCGACACGCACTTGGTAAGTTTTTTTTTTATAGAAAGCTTAGTAGATCAGAAAACTGAAAAAAGGTACTTGCCAAAAACATGTTGATAGATTTCTTTTAATTCTATGTAACGTAGGTACTAGATAAAAAAAAATGTTTGATTTTCCTACAATTATAAACGTGATGACAAAATTGAGTAAAACGCCATCTATTGCGAAAAGCTCTACACAAAATGATTAACAGATGGCTACTTTATCATTTTAAGGGTTGGAATTGAAGTAAAAGGTTTCATTTATCTTTTTGTTGAAAATGCGACATTTATGAGTTTAAATAGATATATCAGCAATAAACTATTAATAAGTTATAAAAGTGATTCAATTTAGTTGGTGTAATGGTATTGAGGTCTTAAATGCACGCAGTTGTTTTCTGATAACTATAACGGGTATTTTTATTTTAAATTAAATCGTTGTATTTTTGGTTTGGGGTACCTTCGTGCAGTTAGCAGTGGGGTAGATTCGTACTGTACGAATCCTCCCCACACTAACTTGCATAGCATTAAACATTTTTTTTATCGAATATTTATTATTATTACAGAATCAAAATGACGCGAAAGTATGTGAAAAAGGGGACGAGAACGGGACAAGTAGACGAAGATAGCATGAAATCTGCGATAGACGAAGTTTTGAATAAAACCTTATCTATCAGAAAGGCTGCGCAAAAATATGGCGTCAAACCAACTACGCTCGAAAGTCGCTTGACGAAGTTACATAAACAAGCAGCTACTGAAGACAGACATAGTAAGGTACGTGTTTTCAGTTCCAAATACTCTTCAAACCAAGTGTTTTCTGCAGAGCTTAGTTCCTGTTTCACCTTCCTTACATAGATCTACAACTCCACCGGCGACTTTACCTGCTGGAGGACTAATAACTCCAGAAGTTATCCGGCCTTACCCTATAGTAGACAGAACTGAGTCTAAAAAGTCGGGAAAAGGGAAACAGCAAGGAAAGTCGAGAATATCAGATACTCCGGAGAAAATAAGACTAGAAGAAATAGAGAAAGCAAAACAGTTGAAGAAGCAAGAGCAAGAGATAAAACAAAAGGCTAAGGAGATGAAGCGAGCATTAAATTTAGTATCCGCCAACACCAATCCAAAAAGACAGAAGAAAACTGTAAGGACAACTAAATCAAAGAGGCAAAAGAAAACTTTCAAGCCTGTCAGTGAGGACGAGTCTGATTCTGAGGATGAAACTAATATCAGTTTAAGAGAAAGTTCTTGTTCTCCCATCGAAGAAGCGTCCGAGCAATTGGATGTTCAAGATGAAACTCCAGTTATGTCTATGAACATTAACCAAGGATGTTTCGTGCTAGTCAAATTTGCTAAAAATATACTGTTTTATATTATGTTGGGCAAGTGCTTATAAAGTACAGTCCTATTGAATACATAGTTTCATTTATGAGGAAGAAGCCTGGTTCCTGGAAATTCGTTTTTCCCACCACCAAGGATAAGGGGAGTGTCAATATAACAGATGTGGTATATATACTGGCACCATCAAAATCTGCTTTGACAGCGAGAACGTCCCATATTTATAGCTTCGAGAAAGACTTATCTATGTATGCTGTCGGATAGTACGTGTATTAATACTTAAGACTAAGGCTTGTTGCTGTAATGGTAAAGTTTATTATGTTGATTCATTAGGTACCTACTTATTATATTAATAAGAGAAAAGTTATGATACGTTTTTGTTACCAAGACTAAGTAGTCATTTTTAGTACTGAGGTACGTTTTTTGTTACTAAGAGTAAGTAGTTATTTGTAGTACCTACTGAGGTACACAAAATAATAATTGATAATTGTTCCTAAAAAAAGGCTGATTCTGTGTTAACAAGACTAAGTAGTAATTTTTAGTACTGAGGTACGTTTTTTGTTACTAAGAGTAAGTAGTTATTTGTAGTACCTACTGAGGTACATAAAATAATAATTGATAATTGTTCCTAAAAAAAGGCTGATTCTGTGTTAATTGTGATCTCAATAAATGATAATATTACATTGAATAGTGGTTATTTCTCTCATTGTACGAAGGTACCCCACTATGTACGAAAGCTCCCTACGCTATGTACGAACCTACCCCACGTGTGGGGTAGGTTCGTACGTTTTTCTCATTTTAGTAAAGTTGTCGGTAGCATCGCCATGCTTTCTTATATCGAAACAACACATCATTCATCTTAAAGGCTGATAAGTGCGGTATGTGACAGCATTAAAGTTATTTTTAAATAATGGATAGTTTTTGTTTATGTGGCTTAAAGTAAAAAGTGTACGATTCCTACCCACTCTCCCCTACTTAAGTATTAACTTAAATGGATACCGACTTACGTTTTATTAACTGAAATTAATTATCACGAACCTAGTTGCAACACTAAAACAATCGGGCTTTTCACCATCATCTCACAAATCAAGCAGATGTAGCACAGAGTAATGAGTAGTAAGTGTAGCGAGTGCGTGCAATCACATGTGAAGTGTTGTGTGCGTGGTAGTCGAGACGTTGTCACGGTGCTACACTAACGTTAGTGATATCACCGCGAGCGACCACTGAGCTATAAGATTAGCCTAGTTTGGCATACTCATAAATTCAGCCTAGTCATAGTCTGTAACTGTGTGTACTTTGTGCGATAAATAAACACCGAGTGGCAGTCGGCACAGCCGCACAGACCACAGCGACACGCCCAAAGAATACTTACACCATCACACACTAATCTCAAGTATTATGTCGAGTTCAAATTCCTTCTTTGCAAATTGAAGACTCCACGGGAAAAACTAGGAATGTCAAAAAATTAATAATTAGAGAAAAACATTTTTTTATAGTTTCAGAGTCTGTATTTCTTCCATTTTATGTTCTTTTATACAAATATTGAAACAAGTCATTAGTATATAACATGTTCTTTAATGTTACTTAAAAAATATACTTTAGTTTTATATATTTTTAGTACTTATTGCAAAATGTCTGAAACTTGTGACTATACTCCTTACCATAAACAATCTATGTCATTGACATTCCTGGTTTTTGCATCACATTGACTTTCAATAATTTAAGACAATTTTTAAAGTAACTTAAAAATAAATAACATGAATCATGTTTAAACTTATTATTATGACACTAACTTCTTTTAATTATATACATTTTGGCTTTCATGGCTTTGTACGCGAATTTGTCTCATTACATCTTTTATTCGTCCTCTAGGTACATATTTTTTTCCGCTCAGGTGATTTGACGTGCGGGTACTCGACATTGCATTTAATATCCTTACAATAAAATAGAAAAATATTGCACTAACAACGACTTCATAAATTGCAAGGTTATGAAAAACGTGCAATGCAAGCACGCACGACAACTGTCAAATTGATAACGACGGCTTATGACGTTCGGCGCACAGACGTTCCTGTTTCTTGCGTTGGATGAACAGATAGAAATTGTACTATTACAGCCAGACAGCAGACTACGACGATTTTACCCAATTCTAATTGATGTAGGTATATAAATAATACACCAATAAGCCGATAGATGGCATTACAAGCTCAGTTCCACAAAAAAGGTGACATTCATTGTTTTTCCCGTGTCATGATCGTGACGTCATGACGTGAGTCTTCATGATGTGTGCTCTGTTTGGGTGAATAGCAGCGCAGCAGTTATTAACGCATACACGCGCTTTAACTACTTACGTTTTTCTGTCTAACAAGATACAACAATTTATATGCATAACAATAATTTTAGTATCATGAAGTTTCAGTCGTCGTACATTCTAATGACCTTTGCTCGTATAACTGCGGCCATGGAGCACATCCTAGCTGTTACCGCAAACCGCAGCGAATCCGCACGACCGCGCAAGAACACGCACGACTGCACGCGACTCAGCAAGATTCCAAGTAATCCCCCATTACAACTGAGAACGTGTCGGTGCTTATAAGCTCTCAGCGGCCCGGCTCCCGGCTCCTCGGCTCACGGCTCCTGGGCGACGGTGAGGCGCGGATCATCATAAATGAAATATAACTTTTATCAACTGGGGTTTTCTTCGCCGATGCCAATGTTGTAACTACATAACCACGTGTTATTTCTAAACAAAACCAAGGTTTTAAATATGACCCTCATTGTTCAAAACTTTTTTAATATCACTATGCGCTGTTCTGAGCTAGCAATAAAATTCAATAATTCAGTTAGAACTATGAGTGCAGTACACAATTACGTATTGTTTGTGAGTGCGCTCGTAAGTTATGCGTGTTTGTTCAGTACGACATGCGCGTCCAAGGCTAAGCAGCCCCACAGCCGTCAGCAAAGCCCTTTGTGTGCTTCAAATGTGGGAAACTAGGACATACTCGTATCACGTTCCGGTGCACCAACAGTGGCAGCCAATCGGATGGTGGAGCACGTGTTGCAAGCAGTGAACGGCGAGTGGATGTTGGCGTCGTACCACCCTCAGGTACGTAAGAACACAAAGGTGAGCTGTATTGTTTTGTTTACGATTTTGGTGCTGAATGCTCGTTAGTAAAGGAGAGTTGTGCAGTCAAATTAGGTGGCAAACGAGTTACGTTATCAGAACAGAACAAATCTTATGTAGCGTAATGATTAGCGGACAGCAACTTGAGATTTTCGTACATTTCCTTCCCGACACTTACTTGCAAAGTAATATAGGAAACTGATGAAGTCCGAAAGATTGCATCAGAGAATATTAAACGTAGTGCGGAATATGACATGGCTCGATTTGATAGGACAAAGGCAACATTTTCGGTTGGCGATTCCGTGTTATTAGAAAACGAAGAGCGAAATCAGACTAAGTTAGATCGGTAGTTCAGAGGTAATTTCCTCAGATCCTTTCACATCTTCCACTCACCAATCTATACACCCCAGGCCAACATCGTAGAACGATACGAGTATAACCAAAGTTTCGATACGTTTAATAAGCATTTTAGTCGGTGAAAATCAAAGAAATTGGTCTAAATTATTACCCAAGGTCAAATTATATCTCAATTCTTGAATTAACTTAGCTATAGGTTTCACCCTAAACTTCCTTATGTATGGTAGGTAATTTTTTAAGGGCCCTGCTCGTGTGCGTGGACAGACTCGAAGCACAAATTCAAACTCAAACTCAAACTCAATTTCTTTTCTTTTGACGATGCATCTGCTTATACAAGTCTTCACTAATCGCCGATATGCGACTTCCAGTGTCGACTTCACATTTAATTTCGTAACTGTCAATGTTTACGTTAATAAAGTAGGGTTTGTTACCTTTAGACGCCAGTTCGATGCTAAACAAATCCTCGTCCTCCGAGTTATCTTCACTTACGTAGTTTTGCCTAACAGACCGACCACTAACACGCACCTCTTTGCACATCACTTTCAAATGTCCACGTTGGTTACACTCATCACAGTTGTAATTGATGTAGCGACATCTTTCCGGCCGATGCGGCTTTCCACACCGCCAGCACTGTTGCGTCGACGCGGCCTGCGCCAGCGCCGCAGGGGTGCCTCTCGACGCCGCGCCGTCAGCCCTAGCGCCTGGGTTGCGCCCCGGCCTGTGCACGCCTCCGCCACGTGCTCGACCCGCGTCGATCCTGTGCAGGCCTTCGCCCGCGTTGCCACCTGCACCTGAGGTCGTGGCTACGGCGGCGGTCGCCGCACCGCTCGGCGTGCCTCTCTGCGGCCTCTAACGCCAGCGCCAGCTCCACCGCCTCCTTGTATTTAATATTTTTCTCGGCAAAAATACGCGATCGCATCGCGCTGTTGGATAGTCCCGAAACAAATTGATCGCGAAGGTTTTCTTCTAGCATTGCTCCAAATTTACACGTGGTCGCGAGATGTTTTAAATCTTGGAGATAGTCCGTCATAGATTCTCCAACACGCTGCTGTCTACGTAAGCGAAACTTGTGACGCTCGGCAATCTCTGACCTCTGTGGTTCTAGATGATCGGTCACCAAACGTACCAATTCATCAAATATCTTCGTTTCTGGATCCGCCGGAGCACATAGATCGCACATTAACGAGTATGTAGTTTCACCCACAACCGTAATTAACAACGGCACACACAAGTTATCCTTTATCTCATTAAGTTATATGTACTGTTTGAAACGGCGAATATACGACGGCCACTGCTTCGAATTAATGACAAATGGTTCTAGTCGACCGATCGGCATTGTTAAAAACAATTTAACACGCAATTGGAATTCGAATTTCTCCTCGCCAAATGGGACGTCAATGAAACACGGAGCTGCAGATTTGCGCATACCCACATAACTAAACACAAATGCAGACACAATACCTGACAAATTAAACCATTTACAGGCACTTTTGTATTGTCAAGGAATCGGTTAGTCAGAAATATGAAGCTAGTTGCCCATTCCAAAGCGTAGTAGGTACCTATGGAGAAGAACGGGCAAGAAACTCCACGGACACTCTTTTAAATAAATAAAAAAATGTTAAAAAATATTGGTTACATCATATAATTGAATATACACTTAAGACAACTTGGAATAATCTGAATTATTAGACAAATCAGAAGTTAGGCATCAACTAGATATTTATTGTATTTATCTATTTAAGGTACTTTATGTCTGAGGGAACAAAATAAATAAAACGTATTGTAGGTAGGCTAACGTTCAAATCACAGAGGTAATTATTTATTATCATATATTTTAATACCATATATTTTACACATAATACTTAGTATTTTTGAAATATAAAACATTGTTTAAACTTGCTACATAAATTCCACAACTAGCAATAGCTACACAGTAGAGTCCAACATTTAAAACAAAATAACGGCCACAGTTTATAACTAAGAATGATATTTAAAGAATAGTTATTAAATCAGATTGACTTACAGTAGGTCCTTGACTTAATAGGTACTACTTGTTGAGAGAACAAGTCGTGGTGGTCCATGCTCGAATTGCCGAGAGCTCTGATGTTCTCAATCTTTTTTTTGAGCGTTGAATCCACAGACAAAAATTACAAACGATCGTTGTCACGTCGTAGGCAAAGGAAATGACATTCAGCCAATACGATTCTAAGAAAATTCAAAATGTAGTAAACTAAATGTGGAAAAGTGATAAAATACAACCTTAATTCACTAACAGTACCTTAATATATGGTAACAAAACGGTAACTTTTGAGCATATGAGTCACTTCCCTTATTTTTTAAATCAAACGTCAGTTAGTCAACTTTGAACAAGTTAACGATGCACTCTATAAAATTGTGCAATGGTTTAATGTAAATAATCTTCTCCTGAACGAAAAAAAGACTAAACTCATTAAATTTTCAACGCCTAATGTCAGGCAGCTAACTACCAATGTTCAAGTTAATGGATAGAGCTGGACCCTGCTGAGTCGACAGTTTTTCTTGGAATTACTATTGACGTTAAATTACAATGGGTGGAAATACACATAGAAAATTTGTCAGGAAGGCTAAGGTCGGCCGCATAAACTGTTAATTTTTTTTGACAGATAACTGACATCGATACAGCCAGAATTGTTTAATTTAGTTACTTTCATAGTCTTATGTCATATGGTATTCTTCTCTGGAGAACCTGTTCGGACATTAACTCTATCTTTGTTCTACAGAAAAGGGCTGTACGACCCATTTACAACCTAGGGCCGAGAGACCGAGGGACCTTCGAGAAAAATTCAAAGGAGAAAATATTCTGACTGAAGCCTCGCAATATACATATATTTAAAAACTTATTGTATGTACACAAAAATATATCAAATTTTAAGAAAATGTCCGATATTCATAGTTTAAATACCAGGAATAAACACAACCTTGCTGTACATCGCAGTCGTCTCCACAGAGTAGGCAACTCGTTCATGGATCAATGTATACGCTTTTACAACAAACTTCCCATTGACATTCGAAACTTACCCATTAAACGATTTAAAATTTGTATTAAAACCAAACTTTAAAAAAAAGGGTACTATAAAATTTCAGATTATTTAGAAGATAAAAAACCTTGGGATTTAGCTGCTCGCTCTGCTAAACCTTGTGATAAAACATAAAAGCTCGTCGCGCGTTTTTTTTTTTTGCACCCTCTCGACAAGCTTTTATGATCATATAAATTGTGTATAATGAGGTTATAAGTTGATAGTTGAAATTTTAAAAGAAAATTTTATTTTCTTCTTTTTAGAGCATTTAAATAAAAGCTTTTTTTTTAAAAGGTTTTTTTGGTTTTAATTTATTTTTTACTTTTTAGTTATTTCTAATTATTATCAGCAAGCCCTTTCATTTGATACCCATATTGCAGAAGGGCATAAAAAATAACTATTCCGCCATCTTGGATGTTCCGCCATATTGGAGTTAGAATGACGTCACTTTATTTTTCGAGTTACTCTCAACAAGCCCTTTTATTTGATACCCATATTGCAGAAGTGCATACAAAATAACTATTCCGCCATCTTGGATGTTCCGCCATATTGGATTTAGAATGACGTCACATTATTTTTCGAGTTACTTTCAACAAGCCCTTTCATTTGATACCCATATTGTAGAAATGTATTAAAAATAACTATTCCGCCATCTTGGATGGTCCGCCATATTGGATTTAGAATGACGTCACACAGCTTATCGTGTATTGTCATCCAAACTAAACGTGTATACAAAATTTCAGCTCAATCGGGTGAAGATATCTGCTTCAAAATTGAGTAGCAAGATTTCACGCGAACAAACATACATACATACAAAGTTGATACGACAGAGGGGCTTTCCTTTAAACTGCCTATACTAGGTACCATTTTCAAGCTCTGTACCAAAAATCAATTAAATAGGAGCAGTAGTTTAGTCGCAAATGATTTTTTAAGTTTTTGCCCCGTTTGAACACGATGTATCTTTCCTAACAGCTGATTATGTCTATACGCATAGGTCATGCACCTTAAAACGATAAATCTGAGTATAACCTATGCGTGGTTGCCGCTGTGACGCAAATCACAAGTACAACCAAATATTCTCGCTAAAAAGATGACAATGCAAACAAGGAAGCAATAAATACACACACACTTGCATTTTCATTACGAGTGTGAAAATCATAGCAAACACACCGTGGGTAAAAGAAATAGAAATAGGTCAGTGTGTTGCTATTGCATCCTAGCGACGAGGGGCAGGGGTTGCGATCGGTAAGTGAGTGGGGCTTCTAAAAACTGTTTTTTACAGTGCGGCGACGCTGTTCTTTCGGAACGTACTTATGTTACGTAACACGGAAGTACCTGCGCTGCCTCCGTATTGTCGAACTCGCGCGCTGACAATTGGGATTTAGTTTTATTATTGTGATAGGACACTAAACAAGTTTAAGACAGTATTTCTTTTTTTATTGTGACAGGACACGTAA
Organism: Agrochola macilenta; assembly: GCA_916701695.1. Taxonomy (NCBI): domain Eukaryota; kingdom Metazoa; phylum Arthropoda; class Insecta; order Lepidoptera; family Noctuidae; genus Agrochola; species Agrochola macilenta. The sequence goes on along the minus strand of OU753557.1, from coordinate 24,154,224 downwards.
CTTGGGATTATTATTATTTAGTGTTAGTGTTTTTTTTTGTGATCGACTGCTTTTATTGTGATACGACACGTAATTAAACTTTGGTTTTGTGTGTGTGTGTGTGTAATTAAAGTGTTCAACAATGCCTCGTGTAACTTACACGGCGTTAGAATACACTGACATGATTTTTAATTAGAAAAATAAGTAACAATATTCTCCGTCGGTATAATTTGTGCATTCATGTGAATGAAGGACACATCGAGAATTTAAAATTTTAGTGTTTTTGTTGTTGCGCGCGTACTTCAAAACCATACCTAAAAGCCGCGAGTGAAGGCCTAAGCCGCCGCCCGCGCCACCGCCGCCGGCCGCCCGCTTTGAAATGAGATAAAACACGCCGCGCGGCGCGGGCGCGACGTTGCCACTGTTACCTAGGTATCTTCTAAGGTCAGTTAAATTTATTTACAAAGGGTGGTTGCGTTTTACTCTGATTCATAAGCTATTTAGTTTGTTTGAAAAAAAAAAAACTCATTTTTGATGCTTTTTATTTTTATACCGTATCGAATTAATACTAAACACGTATAGTATACGTAGTGTAATTTAATGCCCCTCTGTCATATCAACTCTGTATATTGCAAGTTAATTATAAGCTTTTAAAAAAGCTTGGGATTTAGCTGCTCGCTCTGCTAAACCTTGTGATAAAACCATAAAACTTGACATTATAATTATTCAGTAAAATCATCAAAATTTATCAGTTTTATTTAAACATTGACATTATTGAACATTACGAGTACATACAAAATGACATGAAAACTTTGTAAAGTATTTTATTATATTAACTAGCTTCTGCCCGTGATTTCGTTTACGTGGAAGTCGTAAGACACAACAATATATTACAATAACAGCCTCATTTTTATATAACTTCCCTGTATACTATGTACCTTTTTAGTTTTGTATTCAACAGCCAAAATATACAGAGAGTCAGACTGGTGAGGCGGGCGCAAGCGACGTACAGTTGTCCGTGGGAGAAGCAGCTTGTCCTGAGGTCAACACCCGCAGCCTTCAGTGTCTGCCCCTGTGACTTGCTGATGATCATCGCAAAGCAATACTGACAGGGAACTGCACAAACTGGAAGACGTGACTGTGGCGAATTAGTGGTATACGCGGTATAAACACTGTCTCGCCAACGCTACAACCTGTTAGAATTTTCGCCGATGACGTTTCTTTGCAAAGACACGACTTTGAGCCGGGTTTCATTACGCTTCGATGGAGTTAAGATCCGAGAAATCATAATCGGGACACCGACCTACAGCTGAATGATGTACGCAGGCACTTGCCGTTAGCGAATTCAGAAATTCTACGGGGTAATGTGTGGCATCATCTTGCTCTACAACAGAGATAACCGATAAAATTCAAAAAATTCAAAAGTCATTTATTCAAACTAGGCTGAGAATCAGCACTTTTCGAACGTCAAAATTACATAAGACAGTCCCCCAAAACGCCCACCCTTCACCACTTCCTAGTGCATTAGCTGGGAAGAAGAAGTGGCGCAACAAACTCCCCAGCAGCACAGCTGTCTGTTCAGTTAGAAGAACAAAAAAAAAAGATTCTATATAATAGTATTCAAAATAATTTACATTACGCAACACAAAACATAATTCAAATTATTAGCCATATGTTAGCTAGCACACGCCAATATACCAAACAAAATCATCGAGAACTCAACCAATCAATCATCGATACTCAGGCCGAAATAAAAAAAACTAAACGTAAACAGAATTAATATCTAAATAAAAAAGCCTCCAGGCATAAAGGGCGTGCCCGCTTACATATAGTTGTAACTGGAAGTTATAAATGATAAACTAAGACCATCGATGTAAAATAAATAAACAAAGAGTTAATTACTAATAACAGTAAATAATATGATCAATTGTCGAGGTCACTAGCTAACCACATATTGCAATACAACTCATAAAAAAACAGTGTGATGAGTAGATATTGTCAAAAATAAATTGAAGTTAAATTAAAATAACTTGACTTAAAAAGTCAAATAAAATAAACAATTATATAAACTCATATAACTTGTCAGTACGTAAGCTGGAGAAAGAACATAAACATTGTCTTGAGTTAATCACAGCGACCAACTATTCTTATCATTTAAGTAGTCGTTGATAGAATAGTATGCCTTTGAACAAAGATTGGATTTTACTTTCGTTTTAAACGCATTAAAAGGCAAATCTAGCAAAGAAGAGGGTAGCTTGTTATAAAAGGTTATACCAAGCCCAACAAATGAGTTATGAACCTTATGAAGCCGGTGAAAGGGAGCTCGATAGATATACCTCTATCGGTTAACTCTGTTGTGGAGCAAGATGACACTTCGCTCCCTTCAATTTGCAAGTGAACACTGTGGTTGATCGCTGCAGCTTCATCATTATTGGGCGTTAAAATGGCCCATTCACGCACCCATGAATTCTCTTGTTACCTACAGTATGCGACTGATATCCCCGTACACCAGACGAATCAGATTTTCTAAAGTGGGAACTACTCTACCAAGAGTCTCTGGTAGAGCCACTCCCCTCTGGTAGAGTGCCTTCACCAACTAAGAAGAACATCGGATATTTTTTAAGTCAAGCCGAGCTCGCATGTTTATGGTCAAGCGCAGTCTATGAACTCGCAACCATAGAGTCGACCTTTTCAACGAAGCATTCACATTTGCATTTGCATTCGTCAGCCCTAGTTCCACGCATCACCACATTGATTTCATTCTTGTTAATAATGTTAAGATAATACCAAAAGATTAAATTAAGTATTTTATGCATTACGAGTATTTGTTTTTGTGAACTACCTTACAATATGCATTTTAAAGTAAATAGCACTAATAATATTGTTTTTTCGTTAGGTATGACCTGTAAAAAAACATTTTATTCTTCTAGTCTTTAGCTCTAAAATGATCAGTGCAGGAGCTTGAATATTTTGTGACTGTTTAGGGCTTATGACGTGTCGTAGCAATTTCCCATTGCTTTCGAAGTTTTCCTTTTTTATAGAATTAATACGTTCTACGACCTTTTATATACATATTAGTATTACAAAATGTAAAAAAAATAATCACAAAAAATACCAGTAGTTGGGAATGGAACTTACAAAAACAGGTTTGCAAAGCAATAGCCCAACCGCTTACATTTTTGCTGTTGTTGAATGTTGGCTAAAATAATCGTTCTTATAATATTTCATGATTGACTGCTTAGCTTAATAAAAATATAGCGTGATGATAATCATTTACTTAAAAAAGTTAAATCAGTAACTATTTGCAATATCCTAACCTCGCGTCGCTACAGGTAGTGTTTGCCGAAAATCGCTACTAAAGAGAACTGTGACACCACCCATCATGTTTTGGTTCCCGCTACCCCTGCTTTCCTATTTGCCATAATCAATCCATCCCATACGATGAAAGCGCAACACCTCACAAACAGGCGTGTCGTTGCACTCTAAATTGATGTGAATTTTAAACATGGTATGGGCTGTTTGCCACCAGGAAGCAGTTTGGCAACGATTCTGTAAGACGCTACCGCGATTGCAATTTTGCCTTGCTTCCTGACCTCTGCAAGGATGCCAGTGGTATTAAATGTTTTTCCTGTTCCACCAGGACCATCCAAGAAAATCATTTTACCCTGACTGAGCCCAACACTTTGGAGAACGGTGTTAAAAACACTCACACCTTTACTCTGAGGTGAACATAGATACGTGGTTATCGTAAGATGGACTCATGGCGCCTGGATCATAATTAGTTTCGGCGGCGTATTCCCAATTTCCGCGGTCTTGATATGCCCATGATTGCGGAGCCGGTAACCCATACTCGATCAGTGGATTGCCACCGATGGAAATTAACATGTCTTGTTATGTGAATTAAGACAGCTGTTAATAACGCGTTCATCATTTTGTTTAATGTCACCTTCAGTAATACGCCGCACAGATAGGTCTTCGGATAGACGATGCCGATATTTCTCTCATAACAGAACTGGGTTTGCGATTCCACATACACTAAAATTATGGCAAACAAATGCCGCAGACTATTGGGATTGTCGCTGACGCTGGCCTTCTCTCGGTGTTGGTCACCGTCGGAATGGTGACGTGCTACGCAGGCTGCACGGAATTTGGGATACTCTGCATCATCAACTGTCCTCAGGAACGCAAATGACAATGGGTCCTGTACTGTGTGAAGTAAGCTAAGTACTGCACTCGTAGCGACTTCAAAATTTCACGTACACACACAGGTTTTAAAATCGCTAGGAAAAATCTGTAACAATTTCTTATTGCTTACCAAGTTTACCTTTTTTAGTGAATTAAGTATTAATTAATTACTGACTATTATATACATATTAGTATTTTAAAAAAATATATAAAGAAAAAAAATACTCACAGTTAATGTAAAAAAAAGAGTCACAAAAATTACCAATAGTTGGGAACGATCTTACAAACACTGTTTTGGAAAGAGTTGTGCAACTCCCTTAGTTATTTGATGTTGTTGAAAGTTAGTTGAAATAGCCGTTCTTATATTTCATGATTGACTGCTTAGCTCCATAAAGGTAAAGTGTGATGATAATCATTTAAAATGTTAAATCAGTAACTATCTGCAATATCCTAACATTTTGGCGCGTCCTTTTAAGATTTTCGGAGAAGAATATGAACATAATCTAATATTACTCATCCCCCATAGCAGGTAGCTTGATAGTTTATACGTTATACCCTACAGCTCGACCAGACTCATAGGGAATATCTATGCCAAATTTGAGCAGAATCTGTCCAGTAGAATTTGCGTGATGCTGGAACATACATACGGACAAACAAATACATTTAAAAACACAAATATATTTTCGGCATTACAATCGATCCCAGACCTCAAAGCAATTACTTTTTTTGAAAAATATTCAATGTACAGTTTTGACTTCGCTACGATTTTATTATATGTATAGATTATTGTGAATGTAAGGACTATGTTTTTTTTTTTTTTTTTTTTGATCTTTCTCAGTTATTTTTCTGGCAGTTTGAGTAGTTTATGCGGCCTACCCAAATTTGCTTTCTTTGGTATTGTTCGTCGAGTTGAGCTCCTTATGTTCTGAGTTACTGTTGAGCTCCACGATTACTGACAAATGCTTGCACTGACTGGACAGGTCCACTCATCTCTGTGTGGTTCTTTTCTCAAAAGATCATTTCAGACACTAATCTACATGGTCCTCACATGGCTTGACCAAGATTATGTCTGGACTTTAAAAGAGACTGTGACCTCTGAGTTTGTTTCGGCCTTACTTCTCAGAGTAGTCAGATAGGAAATGCCGAACTCATGTAGCTAATTTTAATATTTTTTTAATATGACGCGTAAAAGTGATTCCAATATACAACAGATGGCGCTAGTGCCACGATCAAAATTGACTCCACGTAATTTAATTGTTTAAAAATAGTAAATACAAAGTTTATCGCAAAACAAACAGTTAAATATCATAATAATAGTCCAAATATCAACTGACAGTGTTATCTCTTCGAAACTCTCAAAGAAAGTGCATTAAATTACTTCAAAACCATGTCCAGTGAAATCCAGTAAATTTTGGTTTACTTAAAAAACAGTAGTATGACAATAATAATATACAAACAGTGCAGTGCATAAAACATTCCGGTGCTACTTCATATAATAATACAATAAATTATATTCAAATTAAGTGATATTTTTAGTGACTTCAAAAAATTGTTGGTGGTCACGATATTTTTTGAAAATCCAACCTACCGCATACTAACGTTATAAAAATTCACCGTGAGACCAGAACCATAATTTCAACCCATAACTTAAGTTACCAGTTGGCGACGAGGTTAAGGGCCCCACACCGATACTGAACTTGAGTTCAAATCTGGGTTTCAAGAAGGCTTTTTGTGAATGTTTCTGGCAGTACTACCACTCACAAGTCAAACAACTGGATATTTAAACATACAAAAAGGATATTACGAATATCATTATGAACTCTCTGAAAAACATAACACTTCGTCGCAATCGAACACGAGCCGTAACGACTGACGATTCCAGTGAGATTATGTCACAAACCTTGGAGAGTACGGCAAATAGTATGCCCGACTTGTCCAATGAGGAAGACGAACATACAAAATGTTTAAATAACAAGTTAGTAGACCTTGAGACACAGTTAAAGTGCTCACTATGAAATTGAGTTATTGTCATCAGAAAATTGTAAACTTAGACAGACCAATGAAGAATTAGTAAAGAAGAACAGCTTATATAAAAAGATAACGAGTAGTCCGGTCAAACAAAAAGTCGCATCTCCAATGAAGGCGTCAAGTAAAACTAAGAAAGTAAAGCAAACACAAACTGAAACATTAGAACAGGAATACAGCGAACCATCCAGAGCCACCCCTATAACCCGGTTTTCACAAAATGATACAAATAAAGCTGAGCTTATAAAACGTCAGGATCAAAACGTCAAGACAAATACTCACCCAGTGAAGACAATCACATCTACGCAAGAACCAAGAACCAGGCAGAATACTGGAAAAACAAATAAAATATGTATCCTTAGTAATAATAATGTAAATAAAATTATTTCGATCTCAGATACTACTCTACAATCGAAGTCAGAGATATGTCACTACTTAATGCCACACCGTACGGTGGACCAAATGATGCACAACATAGAAATCAAAGTGCAATCATTTACAATGAATGATTTCTGTGTTATATTAATAGGAGAAGAAGACCTCAAATCAAATGACTATCCTGATTTCATATTGAGTATACGAGCGTGTATAAATAAAGTTAAACATACAAATATTATCATCTGCGCACCGACTTTCAAATGCGGTAATTATTCGAATCTATATAATGGGAGGATAGAACATTTTAATAGTTTACTGTACCGTGATATATTATAATAATAATAATAATAATCTGGCAATCTAATCTAAAAAAATAATCTGGCAACACTGGCAAGACAAGGAACGTCAGATTTTTCATATCATTTATTTTCCGTAATTATGTATTCATTCAGCCGTATTTAGTTTCAGAAAGTACGAAAAACATAATAAAACCTCCAAAAATAACAGCACAACATTCAAAATACAAGCAACCACAAAATGAAAGAAAAACAAAGAATTATCCAAATCATGATGAAAGAATGACGGCTGTCAAATTCGACATGCAACAATAATAATGATATGAAACTATGATGAAACCCAAATAGCTATGTTGACTAGATCAGCAACGAGACGAGCACGCCTACCACCTCCAGCCTCGTCGCTCAGCTCCGCCTCACCGCCACCGATACCCAGCCCCACCACCGTGGGCGCTGTGACGACAACGGCCGCGGTAGTTGCGTCGAGCTCGAGCGACGAGTATTTTTCCCCGCCGACGTCGCCAACACCTGTACGTCGGCAGGGGAGAGGCCGGCCACCAGCGGGCTTGGGACCACGAGGCCAACAGGCCCCGAACAGGGTCCCCGCTGCCGGTGGAATTGTGTCGCGCATGCGTTGGACCCAGTCCACAAATGAAAATGTGATGCGCGCATATTATGGGGCTACCGAGGGAGGAATTAACCTTACAGCGTACCGAGGTCGGATGCTCTCTCTGTTTCAGGTGCTTGAACCTGCCGTCAACGTCTCGGCTCAACGATTGTCGGATCAAGTGCGTGTTATTCAGAACAATCACCGATTAGATAACGCCACACTTGATCGGCTACGCTCGGAAATGCAGAATAGCTCTGCTAGTAACCCTCCCCCACCACAGAATGTCATACATGCGCCCGCCGAAGTCTCACTGCGGGCAAACCAGCATGATGAGGAGGAGGACGCCAGGGCTATATCTGCAGAAAACCTATGCAATGTGGAATTAAGGAGCGCACTGGAGGATGCGATCCGTGAGTACCGGTTCATATCACATGACCTTAGACCACGGCTACCACGTTTGCCCATGAATAAAAGAAACAGAGCACTGGTGTGTGCCCTGGATGCGCTGTTACCAAATTTTATTGAAAGCAGTGCAGACCTTTGCGATACACACTCAATCTTGTATTGCTCGGCTGTTGCGGCATGTCGAATAGCTCGTGTCAAATTTCCAAACACTGACCGAGCTGTACGACCGAAACCTGCTGTGCCAGCCTGGCAGTGCAGGATTGAGCGTCGTATTAATGAGGCCAGGGTACTCATCGGGAAGCTCATCTGCTTCAGGGAGGGCAATACTCGCCCAAGGGTGATGCGCTTTGTGAGGCGGGCGTTCTCGGGAACTAATATTTGTCCTCGAGAATATGGCTCCTGTGTCACAGAGCGCATCGACTTCCTGAAGCAGAAAGTTTATGCATGGGCAAACCGTATCCGGCGGTATAGACGAAGAGTGGATCGGTACACTCAGAACCGCATGTTCCAGAGCGATGAAAGGTGGGTATACAGAGCATGGGAGCGACCCATTCCCACTCAAGGTGTGACTGACGCGCATCCACCGGAAAATGATGCCATGAGTACTTTTTGGCGAAACATTTGGTCGGTGCCCGTCAGTCACACTGAAGGTGATTGGATGCGTGTTGTTGAGCGGGCGTGTGATTCGATACCAGATATGGAGGCAATAACCATCAGCCCTCTGGATGTGGCCCGTGCAGTCCGTCCGCTGCCTAACTGGAAATCTCCAGGACCAGACGGACTGCACAATTTCTGGATTAAATGGCTACAAAAGTCACACGCCTGCTTAGCCTCGCAATTCCAGTCATCTTTAGAGACTGGGTCCCTACCACTGTTCTTTACGACAGGAGTTACCCACCTGCTCCATAAATCGGGTAGTACTGCGGAACCTAAAAACTATAGACCAATTACATGTTTGCCGACGGTCTATAAAGTTCTTACATCCATTCTGAGAGCAAAAATTGCACAACATATCTTTAAAAACTCAATTATGTCTGTGTCTCAGAATGGATGTAAGAATGGGTCCCGCGGTACTAAGGAGCTACTCCTTATAGACATGGCCATAAGCCAACAGGTCCGTAGATCCAGGAAGGATTTGTCGACATGTTGGATAGATTATAAGAAGGCCTATGATTCGGTGCCACATACATGGCTCACTAGGGTGCTGGAGTTGTACAAAATAGACGCAACTCTACGCACCTTCTTGATGTCATGTATGGGGCAGTGGAGGACGGTCCTTCTCTATCCAGGATGTCGACAGATCCGGGGGATCGATGAACCGATCAGGATTGAGCGGGGAATATTCCAGGGCGATAGTTTGAGTCCGCTTTGGTTCTGCTTAGCCTTGAATCCTCTAAGCACACTGCTAGAGAATTCAGGTCTAGGCTATCGGTTGACAAGAGGTGGTCAGGTTATATCTCACCTCCTTTACATGGATGACCTGAAACTCTTTGCCCCCAACAATTTGCGACTGATGGAGCTACTGAAGGTAACAGAAACGTTCAGTAGCGCCATCAGGATGGAATTTGGTGTGGACAAATGTGCAGTTATGCATGTAAAGCGAGGGGGGATTATGGAATCCGTAGGAACCCAACTCTCGGATTCCATACACCTTAGATCTCTCTCCTCAACCGAAACCTACAAGTATTTGGGTATGTCGGAAGCATTAGGCATCAAGGTTACCGACATGAAACAATCGTTGAGGGAGCGTTTCTTTGGCCGCCTGAATAAAGTGTTAAATAGTCTTTTATCAGGCGGAAACAAGGTGCGCGCCTTCAACGGTTGGGTCATGCCGGTTTTGATGTATTCCTTCGGCATACTCAAATGGACTCAGACGGAACTTGACGCTCTGGATAGGAAGGTCCGTACATTGTTGACAGCTTATCGGATGCATCACCCACGATCATCAGTGATGAGACTGTACATCCCGCGGAAGTGTGGGGGTCGAGGTTTCTTAAATGCTAAAACCCTCCACAACCGCGAGATTTGCAGTCTCAGGGAATATTTCCTTCAAACTGACGTGGGGATGCACCGAGATGTGGTCGCAGTGGACAAGGGCCTCACCCCACTCTCCTTGGCGAAAGAGAACTGGCGCAAACCTGCAGTACTTGATACTAACGATCGTAAGGAAGTCTGGCAAGGCAAAGAGCTTCACGGACGGTTTTTCCGGGCCCTCCATGGGCCTGATGTAGACTTTTTGGCATCTGTATCCTGGCTGCGTTTCGGCGATCTCTTCGGGGAAACCGAAGGTTTTGTCTGTGCGATTATGGATGAAGTTATCATGACGAATAATTACCGGAAATACATTGTCAAGGACGGTACGGTTGACATCTGTCGGGCATGCCACCGTCCCGGTGAATCAATCAGACATATTGTTTCCGGTTGTTCTCGTCTTGCTAACGGCGAGTACTTGCATAGACACAATCTAGTGGCTAGGATTATCCACCAGCAACTTGCCTTGCAATACAACCTTGTTGAGTCAGAAGTACCATACTACAGGTATGTGCCCGACCCAGTTCTCGAGAATGGTCATGCCACATTGTATTGGGATCGATCTATCATCACTGACAGGACTATTGTAGCCAATAAGCCTGATATTGTGGTGATAGATCGAGGAGAGCGCCGTGCAATGATTGTTGATATCGCTGTCCCTCATGACGAGAATCTCGTGAAAGCTGAGAAAGATAAAAAAATCAAGTATCTCGACTTAGCACACGAGGTTGTCGACATGTGGGACGTGGACTCTGCAATCATTGTACCGATAATCGTAACAGTTAATGGCCTAATAGCGGAGAGCCTCGACCAACACCTCAGGAGGCTCTCATTGCGCGGCTGGGTCAAGGGCTTGATTCAGAAAGCAGTACTCCTAGACACGGCACGCATCGTGAGGAGGTTCCTCTCTCTAGAGCCCTGACCACCGGCACCTTGGACCCTGTTCCTGATGCCGATGGACCACTACTTTTTATATTTTTAAATGTTTTTTTTTTTTTTTCTTTTTCATAAAAATATTTAAAAATGTAATTTGTATGTATAAAAATGTAATAAAGAAATAATAATAATAATAATATAATAATAATAATATAAAGATCAGCTGCAAGAGCACGCCCACCACCTTCGGACTCGTCGCTCAGCTCCGCCTCGCCGCCGCCGGTACCCAGCCCCACCGTGAGCGCTGTGACGACCCCGGCCGCGGTAGTTGCGTCGAGCTCGAGCGACGAGTATTTTTCCCCGCCGACGTCGCCAACACCTGTACGCCGGCAGGGGAGAGGCCGGCCACCGAGGAGCTTGGGACTTAGGGGCCAACCGGCCCCGAGCCGGGTCCCCGCTGCCGGTGGTTGTGTGCAGCGCATGAGATGGACTCAGTCTATAAACGAGAACGTCATGCGCGCATATTACGGGTCTACAGAGGGAGGAACTAACCTCACTGCGTACCGTGTTAGGATGCTGTCTCTATTTCAGGAGCTAGAGCCAACCGTCAACGTCTTGGCACAACGACTCTCGGATCAGGTGCGGGTCATCCAACGCAATCATAGGTTGGACGACACCGCACTTGATAGGCTGCGCTCAGAGGTACTGAGCAACCATATCATCTCAACTCCGGCACAAACCGCGGCACAAGCGACACCTATTGATGTAATCCCGCCGCGGTCCAATCGTGATGCTGAAGAGGAGGATGATAGGGTTACCACAGTAAGTAGCCAGTGCAACGTCCGATTGAGGAGCGCACTGGAGGATGCGCTTCGCGAGTATAGGTACACTCCGACCGATCTTAGGCCCCGACTTCCACGCTTACCCATGCACAAAAAAAATAGGGCGCTGGTGTGTGCCTTGGACTCGCAGCTTAAGAATTTCTTCGAGAGCAGCGAGGATCTCATTGATACACACTCGATCCTGTACTGTGCGGCTGTTGCGGCATGTCGTTTAGCTAACGTCAAGTTCCCAAACTGTGACGGAGCTACTCGACCAAAACCAGCCGTACCAGCCTGGCAGTGCAGGATCGAGCGACGTATCGATGGGGCCAGGGTACTCATCGGCAAACTATCCTGCTTCAGGGAGGGCAATACGAGACCGCGAGTGATGCGCTTTGTGAGGCAGGCATTCTCGGGGACTGGAATCAGCCCTCGAGAATACATGCCCCGTGTCACAGAGCGCATCGACTTCCTGAAGCAGAAAGTTTGTGCATGGGCGAGCCGTATTCGGCGGTATAAGCGGCGGGTTGATCGATACACGCAGAATCGTATGTTCCAGAACGATGAGAGGTGGGTATATAGAGCTTGGGAGCGACCTGAACAAAATGTGACGGACGTGAGCCGCCCGGATGATGCCGCCACGAGTGCATTCTGGCGCAGCATCTGGTCGGTGCCTGTCTGTCACGCTGAGGCTGGCTGGATGCAGGATGTCGAGCGAGTGTGTGAAACTATTCCAGAAATGGAAGCTGTAGTAATCACGCCATTAGACGTAGCCATAGCAGTCCGTCCATTACCGAACTGGAAATCACCGGGACCGGACGGACTGCATAACTTTTGGTTAAAATGGCTGATTAGTTCACACACTCGCCTAGCATCCCAATTCCAGTCATCCCTGGAGTCTGGGTCGCTACCACAGTTTTCTAACAACAGGCGTTACCCACCTGCTCCATAAGTCAGGTAGTCCTGCGGAACCCAAGAATTATAGACCGATCACATGTTTGTCGACGGTCTATAAACTTCTAACATCCATTTTGAGAGTGAAAATTAACACACACATTGACAGTAATTCAATTATGTCTGCCTCTCAAAATGGATGTAGGAATGGGTCCCGCGGTACTAAGGAGCTACTCCTCATCGACATGGCCATAAGCCAACAGGTTCGTCGATCCCGCAAGGATCTGTCGACATGCTGGATAGACTATAAGAAGGCCTACGACTCGGTGCCACATACATGGCTCATGAGGGTGCTGGAGTTGTACAAGATAGATGCAACTCTGCGCACCTTCCTGATGTCGTGTATGGGGCAATGGAGGACGGTCCTTCGCTACCCAGGATGTCAACAGATCCAGGGGAATGATGAGCCTGTATGGATTAAACGGGGAATATTTCAGGGCGACAGTTTGAGTCCACTTTGGTTCTGCTTAGCCCTGAATCCTCTAAGCACACTGCTAGAGGATTCAGATCTAGGCTATCGGTTAAGGAGAGGTGGTCAGGTCATATCTCACCTCCTCTACATGGATGACTTGAAACTCTTTGCCCCCAACAAATTGCGACTGATGGAGCTACTGAAGGTAACTGAAACATTCAGTAGCGCCATCAGGATGGAATTTGGTGTGGACAAATGTGCAGTCATGCATGTAAAGCGAGGGGAGATTATGGAATCCGAGGGAACTCAACTCTCGGACTCCATACACCTTAGATCCCTCTCCTCAGCCGAAAGCTATAAGTACTTGGGTATGTCGGAAGCGTTAGGCATCAACGTTGCTGACATGAAGCAATCGTTGAAGGAGCGCTTCTTTGGTCGCCTGAAGAAGGTTTTAATTAGCCTTCTTTCGGGCGGAAACAAGGTGCGCGCCTGCAACGGTTGGGTCATGCCGGTTTTGATGTACTCTTTCGGCATACTCAAATGGACTCAGACCGAACTCGACGCCCTGGACAGAAGGGTCCGTACACTCCTAACCGCAAACCGGATGCATCACCCACGTTCATCGGTGATGAGACTGTACATCCCGCGGAAGTGCGGGGGTCGAGGCTTTTTAAACGCTAAGACCCTCCACAACCGCGAGGTGTGCAGCCTCAGGGATTATTTTTGTAAAGCCGAAGTGGGTATGCACCGGGATGTGGTCGCAGTGGACAAGGGACTCACCCCGCTCTCCATGGCTAAAGAGAACTGGCGCAAACCTGTAATACTTACTACAGATGACCGCAAGGAGGTATGGCAGAGCAAGGAGCTTCACGGGCGCTACTATCGGGCTCTTCATGAGCCTGGTGTAGATTTCTTAGCGTCCGTATCCTGGCTACGTTTCGGTGACCTTTTCGGGGAAACTGAAGGTTTTGTCTGTGCAATTATGGACGAAGTTATCTTGACGAATAACTACCGGAGACATATTATGAAGGACGGGACGGTTGATGTGTGTCGGGCATGCCATCGTCCGGGTGAGTCCATCAGACATATTATCTCTGGTTGTTCGCGTCTAGCTAACGGCGAGTACTTACACAGACATAACCAAGTGGCCAGGATTATTCACCAGCAACTTGCTTTGAAATATAAACTTGTTGACTCTGAGGTACCGTATTACAAGTATGTGCCCGACCCAGTTCTCGAAAATGACCATGTCACGTTATACTGGGATCGGTCTATCATTACTGACAGGACTATTGTAGCCAATAAGCCTGATATAGTGGTGATAGACCGATTAGCGCGCCGCGCAATGATAGTCGATGTTACCATCCCACATGACGGGAACCTCGTGAAAGCTGAGAAAGAGAAACAAATTAAATATCTCGACTTAGCACACGAGGTTGTCGACATGTGGAATGTGACCTCGGCTATCATTGTGCCGATTGTCGTAACGGCCAATGGCCTGATTGCCGAAAGCCTCGACCAACATCTCTCGAGGCTGTCGTTAGGCGGTTGGATCAAGGGCCTGATCCAGAAGGCAGTACTACTCGATACGGCTCGCATTGTGAGGAGGTTCCTGTCTCTGCAGCCCTAACCACCGGTAGCTTGGACCCTGCTCCCGACACCGGCGGACATCTATTTTTTATATTTTTAAATGTTTTTTTTTTTTATATAGTTTTTTAAGAAATATTTAAAAATGTAAATAAATAAGAAGACAAAACGAATAAACGAAATAATAATAATATTTATTGACATAAAAGTATGTTACATTTATATATGGAAACCCTGACTCCTGCGCTAGGTTGTGACCTGTGTTACAGGAATCAGTGTATTCTCCCAGTAGTTTTACTTATATAATATGCAATAAAATTTAAACAATTTTAAATTATACAATATCTGCTTGAGGCGTGTGTGTGAGGGTGGGTGTGTATACATGTGTGTGTATGTGTGAGCGTATGTAAGTGAGTGTGTGTGTGTATGTGGGGGTTTATGTTATTAATTTTTCAGTCTGTATGTAGTCTAATGCTTGTAGCCAGGTGTTTATTTTCTTTTTAATTTCATTTTTAGAGAATGGGTTAATCAGTAAGGCCTTGTTTATCTTATTATAGATATGCGTAGCAAGAAATAGATGTTGCCGTCTAGCTGAGGCAGTCCTACATTTGACGTATTTACAAACATTAGTGATTGTGCGTTTACTTTTGTAACTGTTGTTTATGGGTGTTATTAGGTGCTGCTTCAATGTGATATTGAGAAGATATAGCTGTCTCACTGTGAGCAGTTTACAGTTTTGGTACAGAGTTATGGTCGGGAACCGATAAGGTTTGAAGGTCAGGACTTTGAGCAATGATCTTTGAGCTCTTTCGAGCTGGATCATAATCGTTTTACAGGCTCCTCCCCACACCGTGATACAGTAACCAATTATCGACTGGGCTAGAGAAAAATATATTGTGCGAAGAAGATTAACATCAGCTACATGTCGAAGTTTCTTAAAAATCCAAATAAGTTTCCTAACTCTAGAGGCAGTTAGTTCGACTTGGGCCCGCCAACTTAGTTTTTCATCCAATAATACACCTAAGTATTTTATATTTGTTTTTGGGATATTGTAAGACATGAGCACTGGAGCCTATTTTCAGGGAAATTGCAAGAGTGTACCTTAAGGGTTACTGCTATAGGTTTGGTTTTGGCGAACCTGAACTGCAAGTATGAAGTTTTTGCAATGTTAAGGGTAAGTAAATTTTCTTCCAGCCAGTTACTGACTTTACAAAGTCCCAGCTCAGCCATATGCTGCGCCTCTTCCCAAGTCTCTCCATGAAATATAAGCGCGGTGTCATCAGCGTAGCTAAATATTCTACCCTTAATATGTTGTTGCTGACACAAATCATTTACATATATCAGGAAGAGGCTCGGGGATAGGGCACTACCTTGCGGCACCCCACAGGTGACGTTGGCTTCGCTACTGATGACTCCACCTATCTTTACCCTTTGTGTCCGATCACTCAAAAAATCACTAAATATACTGAGAGCTTCTCCCCGAATTCCTATGTGGTCTAGTTTCGTCACAAGAGTGGAAATAGAGACGGTGTCAAATGCCTTCGCGAGGTCGAGAAACACTCCTATACATTTCTGTTTAGCATCAACCTTCTCAGCAACGTGATCAACGAGTTGACCAACTGCCTCTTCTGTGCTTTTCCCAGACCGAAAACCGAATTGACATTCAGATAGGATTTTGTTTTTTTCTAAATAACTAATGAGTCTAGTATTCAAAAGCTTTTCTAGTATTTTTGACAGTGCCGGTAAAACTGATATTGGTCTGTAGTTTTTAACTTCATCCCGATTCCCGCTCTTGTGAACTGGCGTGATAAGAGATTTTTTAAAGACTCGGGGAAAAACTCCCTGATCAAAACAAATCCCAATGAGTTTTGTGATCGGGGGAATAAAAATTGCCTTGCCAGTTTTAAGTAGTTTTGCCGAGATAGTGTCCCATCCTGTGGCGCAGTCTGTTTTTAGATTGTTAACTACAGCTTCGACTTCTGTCTCATCAGGGGATAGTAGAACAATAGAATTTAGTGCTGGCGGTGAGTTAAAATTATATGATCCAGGTTGGGATCTTCGGTTTTGTCTAATAGTATCTGCAAGTTGTTTGCCTATATCAGCAAAATACTCATTTATGGTCTCAATTTCTTTCGATGCACCCTTTGTAGCAGGTAATAGCTCCATCGCGACTGTTTTTTTTTCGACTTGGTTAGTAATGGATTTCACTATGCTCCATGTTTCTTTGCTGTTTTGTGAGGATTTTAGAGCAGATTTTTCATGATTTATTCTTAACTTTCTAAGTAGTAAATTGCAGTAGTTGCGGTATCTTTTATAAGAAATCTCCATAATGGTATTTTTTGGGTTTTTTAAAACGTCTTTATGAAGATTATCCCTGTGTCTAATGCCCCGTAATAGGCCTGGAGTTAGCCACGGTTTTATAATTAACTTACGGTTGGTCACAGTGATAACTTTTGTGTTTAGTGAGATTGCATTCATCAAACAATCTACAAAGAGTGTAGCCGCCTCATTTGCATCGGAGTCGTTTGTTATAAATGAGAAATCAGCATTTTTTAAGTGTTCAATAGTGGCTTCAATATTTACCTTTGTAGTACATCTATTCTTATTGGTTTTACTAGGTTCATTATTTAAACATAATAATACAGAGGCGCGGTCACTTACAGTGGAATCCATTACTACAATTGTCGAACCAGTTGAGGCATTTATCATGAGGTGATCAAGGCAGTTGTGCAGTCTTGTTGGGTATGTGTGACCTGGTAGGAGACCCAGTTCAGCGGTAAGGTTGAGGTAGGATGCACTATTTCTGTCTGAGTTGTTCGGTTTTATGTCTATATTTATGTCTCCTGTAAGAATAATGGTTTTAATTTTTAAACCACCAATTATGTTTTCGAGGGAGTTAAGGAAGCTATCAGTACGGTACATCGAAGGGGACCTATAGGCTGCTAGTATACCTATATTGGTGCCTACTTTTAATAAAAGAAAATTAGCACCCTCTGTATCTGGCTCTTCAACCGTACATTGAATGTGGTCCTTTGTGTATATTACAATACCATCATTTTGATTGAGACATTTTTTTGTAGAGTGAGTGACGTAATTTTCTATGGTGGGAATTGGTTTGTCATTACTAAGCCAACACTCCGTCAGAATTATAATATCTATTTCGAATGCTAGCCTAGCTAGTTGGGCCTGAAAGCCATCTAAGTTTTTATAGATGCTCCGAATATTCTGTGTTATTATTTTAAGGGACGCATTAGGATTTTTAATGACTGTGTTACAGGTGTCTGTATCACAATGATGAGATGTTGCCATTGTGATGTTATCTATATGTGTTAAGATATTGCTATTTGTATTAGCCATTGGTAGTTATTTCAATTTTACTGCTGCCACTAAATTTCTCTACTTTTAATCCATATCCCTTTAGATACTCGGATAAAACTTTAGGTTTGAACAAAACCAGGCAGAACCCAAATGTATGGGGGCGAATGTAGGTTGTCGCTTGTACGATCAAGTGTAGTTGTAGTGTGTATTTGTATTCTGAGTTGTTTTGAGTGTAATGTGCTAACTGGTGTTTTATGCGTTTAATTGTGTTTTGTGTATACATTTTTAGAACAGAGAGTAACTGCAAATATAGAAATAATAAAATTAACAAAAAGCTATAAGTATAATATTCAGCTTTGCCTAGTCATTGTGCTAGGTTTATCTTAAGGTCGGCTTCACTTTTTACAAGTATGTGTTTCTTCCCTTCAATTTGACGCAGGAAAACTTTCCCATATGAAGTCCAGCAGAACTTAAAGCCGTTGTCGGTAGCAAATTTGCGGGCCAGGTAAAATAAACGCTGTGCATTCAAAGTCAGGCATTCAGATAGATATACTGGTTTTTTCTCACCTTTCAGTTTGATATGAGCGGTGTTCAACTTGTGTTGGTTATTGTTGCGATTGTACTGGCGAACTTTATCCAGCATATTTTCTTTTGTAGTGACTGAGGCGAAGTCAACGATAATAGACGGAGTTCCAACCTTTTTATGCACGCGGAAAATATCTTTAATATCCTGGCGCTCGAGTGAAACTTGGAGAACACTTGCTGTGTCCGCAATAATCTGACGAAGATCTTCTTTATTTTCTCCTTTCTTCTTTGGTACGTTTCTTATGTATTGACTCATGAACACGCTTATTTTCTCGACTCGAATAAGAATCTCTCCTATGATCACACAATGTTTTATAGACGTAGCGGAAAGCTCAATAGCACTGGCATGCGAACTATTTTTCAAGACCTAAATGTTTTTTTACTTGATCTAAATCTATCTAACGCAGACTCAATAGAATCAAATATGATAACTTATACACAAGGGGATGAAGATAACCTGACTCGACAATTTATTGACCAAGATAATGAAAACGTTTTTCAAAGTGAATACTATGACACGGTTAAAACTATAGAAGTAAATAAAGAGAAGCTAACAGAATTTTTTCGTCACTAATAATGTCTGTGTTATGCATCAGAATATTGCCGGTTTGCTAAACAAATCCGACATGGTCACAGTATGTTTAGATGAGTTATCAGAAAATGGTTTGAGTGTAGATATATTGTGCATAACCGAACACTTTGTTATGGAAGGATATGAAACTTATGTAAGCATACCAAATTATCAACTAGCGGCGTCGTACTGCAGAAAAGAAAGCAAGAGAGGCGGAGCATGCATCTTGGTAAAAAGCGGACACCACTTCATCGAATTTAAGAAGATAGCAAACATGTCTGAACCCGGAGTATTTGAATGTTGCGCGATAGAGTTACCTAATTATAACACTGTCCTAGCATGTGTGTATAGAGTCCCAAAATTGAGTAACCTGAACGCATGTATGGATAAGTTACAAATTCTCCTAAAAGAGCTAACTAAGAAGTGCTATCATAATATTGTCATTGCAGGGGATTTCAATATCGACATTTTAAAAAGGAACCTTCAAACTATTGATTTTGAGTGCCTTTTACTTAACTATAATTTAAAATTAGCTGTGAATCAACCTACGCGCCTTAAAAGTAAAACTTGTATTGATAATATTGCCCATAATTTACGGAAAGCATGTAAGGTCGAAGTCTTAGAACTTGCTCTATCGGATCACACAGCACAGTTTATGACATTCCCCGTACAAAAAAAGTGTGTCATTAAATACTGGCAGGTAAAAAGACGTGACTATAGCAACGAAAATATGACAAAATTTTAAAATTGCTTATTTATTCTATCATTTTCTGACATTTACATTAATAATAATCCAAATTTAGCGTACAAATCTTTTCTTGACATATTTTCGTTATTTTATAACTTATGCTTTCCAGAGAAGAATGTTAGAATTAATACTACGAGAAAGCCGAAATGGGTGACGCGTGGTATTAAACTATGTAGTAAAAAAAAAAGACAGCTGTTATGGCAATACAGACTTAAACCAAACCAGATTAATAAAATAAAACTTAATGATTACTCTAAACTATTTAAAAGAATTGTAAAACTCACTCAGAGAGCACAAAACAACTATACAATAAATACTTCAGATAATAAATCCAAAGCTACTTGGAAAATAATAAATAACTCAAAATTCAACATTCCGAAAAACTGTATTGACAAAATTCGTATACACAATGACATTATCACTGACCCAAAGGACATTGCAGATGCTTTCAATAATTATTTCGTTGACAAAATTAATCCTAAAACAGGATCTGGAAAAAAAGCTACGTCATTGATACAAAAAAGAAATGATTCTTTTTTCCTGGCTCCATGTCTGCCAATCGGGGTATTTAAAATCATAAAAGCATTAAAAAATACAAATAGTGAACAAAAGTAATCAAATCAGTAGCAGAAAAATATCAATGCATCTAAGCCATATAATTAATCTTTGCATAGAGACTGGTATTTTTCCCGATGCACTCAAAATATCTACTGTTAAACCACAATTTAAAAAGGAAAATAAAGAGCTAATGCAATTCTACAGGCCCATATCCCTTATTAGTATAATGTCAAAAATATTTGAAAAATACTTAAAAGTTGTATACTTATCTCGAAAAAGAAAATATACTCGCGAATGAACAAAAAGGGTTCAGAAATGGTCACACAATAAACTTGGCAATATATGATTTTTTGCATAATGTCATGCCAAAACTAGATACGAATATACCTGTATGTACGATATTTTGTGACATGACACAGGCATTCGACCATGTGCGTCACGACATACTAATTGAGAAATTAGAAGCATATGGCATTAGAGGGAATGTCTCAATCCTATTTAAGCATCAGAAGGCAATTTACAGAAATTTCGGCAGTAAATAAAATCAATAAACATGAAATAATTTATAAATCAAAAGAGCGTGTAGTAAAATTTGGCGTACCGCAAGGTACAGTCTTAGGACCACTATTTTTTATACTGTATATTAATGACCTACCCAAAAGAATTGACCACCCAATGACACTTTTTGCCGATGACAGTACCATTACAATTGCCTGTAAAAAAAGAGACACATACAAAGCTGACATTAACAATTCTATAGAAGCAATGATAAAATGGCTAAAGAACGAAGAAATCTTGAGATAAATCTCGAAAAAACGAATATTATGCATTTTGCCCAAAGATCAACCATTCGAAATGTTAATGTACACTATTGTGATAATAACATAGAAAAAGTTGACACAACCAAATTTCTTGGAGTAACTATAGACAGTAAATTAGACTGGAAAGCACATACGGAAGCCTTAAGCAAAAAAATTAGTAAATCCACATATGCACTGTACAAATTAGCCCCTATGTTAAATGTTGAGGCGCTGCTAACTGCTTATCATGGCTTAGTGTCCTAACCTAACCTAACTTGAGATACGGAGTAATCTTTTGGGGCAATTCAACAAATAAGAATGTAATTTTTAAAACCCAAAAGTGGTGCCTTAGAACTATATTTGGACTTCATGTTACTGAGAGATGCAAACCATTTTTAAAAAAATATAAAATTTTAACACTTCCGTCCATGTACATTTTAGACACTATAATGTTTGTCAAATCGAACCCAAATCTATTCCCCTTATTATCAGATAAAGTTATTCGAAATAGACGCGATAATAGTACATAAACTCTGCATTCCTAGATCCAGGACAGCTCTACTGCGAAAGAGTATATTCTGTATGGCGCCAATTCTTTATAATACGTTGCCAAAATATTGGAGGGAATACACAACGGAAAAATTAAGAAGTAGATTAAAAAACCTTGTTTTAAGGAAGCATACTACAGCACTGACGAATTTATGAAGGATAAATTAATCAATTTTTTTGTAGTTGTATATTCCTAATTACTTTGACATTCAACTAACAATTTTTTTATTTTATATGATGAGTTGTTAACTATTGACTATTCTATATTACATTTTAATTTATAAATTCTAATTTGCAATTGTTAATTATTGGAATAATGGATAAATTTATAATAATTTGATTCAATTTAATAACCTACCTACTTATACCTATTTGTACGCCGTTAAGGCAAAACATGACTGTAACATAATTTAATTGTGACATCTTGGATACCATGTGTGTGTATACTCATGTTTTGAACAAATAAATGATCTCTTTATCTCTCTCTTTATCTTTAATTTCCTATTTATTTCATTTCATTTCATATGCTCTTATAAATTGTGCCTAAACTATTAGCGATAATATGGCGTCTCTAAGAGTATATATTTTGGCTTTAATGACGATAATATGGCAAATTTTCGCTAACTACTTGGGATGAGACTCATTTACGTTTTACATCAGTTGCGAAGAAAGCACCGCAGAAGATTGAGCCAGGCCGAGCACGGACGACGGTGATCCAAAACTTTGAGTGTGTAAGACCAGTAAGAAAGGCGGAGCGAGAGCAGCTCGCATTGCTAGGCGGGCCGCATCCGCCATCGGCAGCTAATCGGCGCGCGCGCGGAATACTGATCAACGCGGCGCTGTTGTGCGAGCATTAGCATCGCTGATTGCGCCTCGAGAACACCGCGCAGGTGCCGCCAGAAGGCGCACTCGCGAGCACTCAGTACGACTGCTCTGCGAACTAAGCCAAACTGTAGCGAATACATCTGCAACCTGCGACTGGGAGTGGAGACTTCGTGCCTCTGTCCAGAGGCGCCTGTCTTCACGAGCGTGGGTGTCGCGATTGAGCGCAAGTGGAGCTTCTGGCGCTCGTATGGTGCTCGTCCACTCGTGATTCTCGTCACGCCGCTAATTATGGCGTCACACGCGCGCGCCGCGTCTAATTTACTTTGGAAGAATTACGAAAGCAACGCCACTGTGTCCTACCTAATTTAAAGATAATTACTCTGTAATGCTTTCGAATGAATCTACGATGCTGTAACTTGGAAAACAATCAGGTGAACTGATTCTATAAGATGACACTTTTTGTAATTATCATTTAACATCACAAACAAGGTGGATTAAAATGAGTGAAGTATTCGTTGTTAATTTTGTAATATGTTTTCACGATATGACCACCCAAACTTTGTGAATCAGAGTAGAACAGTATGAGGGTTGATGCAGTAGACACAACATCACAGCTGCACAAGCATCACGGTGTGGAACTTGTCAGAGTGGTACGAGTGGTGAGAGTGACCGCAACCAGACTGCGCGCGGCGCTTGAGGCACACCTCACTTGTGGTGATAACACGTTGCAAGCAGTGAGTACTTACATCATGATAGCTTTACGGTTTTCCTTATTTGTGAGTTGGAGCAGTATGTGACAACTTCCAGCTTATTGATATCACTGAAGTGCATCCATGACCGGTGATTTATAAGTTTTTTTACTTAAGATAAACGGTTAAAAACCAATTACAACAATTACAGGCATTACCTGATGATAGTACATGTCGGCGAACATGTGATCTTCCGCTATTTACTGTAGTATAACTCTTCCGAGTTCTGGGTGGGATCGCAGTTTTCCTTCAGATATTTATTTCCGGCTTACCAATTGAAGGGTTAAGTTGAAATTTAGTACACATATGTATTTCTGTGACCGAAACACATACGTGTAACGTGAACAAATGAATTTTGAATATGGAGATCACTTTTGAGGGCCAAAAAGATAATTTAAAAACAAGTTTTGCAAACTGTACTATGTGACATATCAAATGAAAGAACTTGACTGTGAGAGTCTCAAACATTTTTTTTTATAATTTTTAAATAAATAGTTTTATAGTTATTTAAGAAATTAGATGAACATTTACCATTCCCCCCCTTATCTCCAAAACTAATGAGCCTTTTTTTATACATAAAATAGTTCTATACTTATAGATTACAGGAAAACCTATAAGAAGTCCATGGTTTTAAAATAACTTTGCAAATCTCTCAATATTGTACGTACTGCAGCATTCCGCTGCCAAGGGACCTCTTTACTCGCGAAGAAGGCTTAACATGTATTTTTTCTCAAAATTATGTTACGCTTGACACATTTTTTAATTCGTTTTTATCGAAGAAAAAGTCAGGTTTTGTTTTTGAAGAAGTCGTGATTCAAGAGTCAATGGTGTCGTTGCAAACATACTTGATCAAATAAAATTTTCTGTACTATCACCCGAAATCTCCAGACGTCTCGACGCCTTACCATTAAATATATTATCGTTATAAACAATAATCAGTTCGTGTTTTTTTGTGTAAAAGTTCTCGTTGACGCCCAGGGTCTACCCGACTCCACGTCGGCTGAAGCAATAGCACCCGACGTGTGCCCGGTCTGCCACGGTGCCAGCTGCCGTGCGGGTCGCAACCCCACGTCTCCGCGTGGCCTAGCGGCCAGCCATCCTGAATTAGCAGCGTCGTCGGTCAGCCGAGCGCCGTCCCCCACCCACTACAGGGAACAAAAATATCTACAGCATTAATTGCCATCGCAATTTTCTATTTTTATTTGTTTTTGTAAAACAATAATCTTTATTTCAAATTAATGAAGGATAGATAGACGTCACATGGACGTCACCAACTGTCAGCGCGACAGACGACATAACCTGGTGGCCAGTATACTCGTATATCAGTCCTCCGCCGCCATTCCTGGTTGTACCACGCCTGGGGCTGAAAGCAACTGTTCCAGGTGTCTACGCCACATGACGCCACCATCTGTCTGTACTTCATAATGAAGCCTGCCTAGGCGACGCACTATCGTGCCGAACTCCCATCTTCGTCTCTGGTCGGAGAAGGCTCTAGCCTGGACTCGATCACCTACGGAGTAAGCTCTGATGGGAGGCGGTGTGTGGTTTGGGTTGAACGCCTTCGGGGCAGATGAGTCTCTAAACATCACATGCAAATTTGTTCTCACATCCCGGTTGAACATCAATAATTCATAAGGGGTCTGTCCGTTCAGGTTTGGTGTGCGTCTGAGCCGGGTCTTAAGGACAAGGAGCTTATCCGTAAGATCGCCCCTCTCCCCCTCCATTGCGCGTAGTGCTTTCTTAATTGTTTGCACGTAACGTTCAGCCTGACCTTTAGTGGCTGAGTGGTACGGGGCTGACGTCAAGTGTGTTACACCGCAGTTGGAAAGGTAGCTCTTGAATTATTGGGACACAAACTGCCGTGCGTTATCCGTAACAAGTGTGTATGGTATGCCGAATGTGCAGAATAATTATTTCAACTTAACAACGCACCAAGCACTTGTTGTTGTCTTTGTTGGGAAGACTTCCACCCACTTTGAAAAGGCATCCACGACTATTAGAAGTTGATGTCCTAAAATAGGTCCTACAAAATCTATATGAAGACGTTGCCATGGCCCTGTAGGTTGTTCCCAATGATGTGGGGGTGTGGTAATACCCAAAAGTTTACACATACGTGTACTAGATGAACTACACACCGGACACATTGGTATACTTAAAATGAAATTACTAGCTCGCAGCTACTTTTATTGGAAAAATATAGTTAGAGATATCGAGAACAAAGTCAAATCCTGTAGAGCATGCCGATTAGAATAACATGAGTCACCAAAAGCACGGGTGTGTAATGTTTGGTATAATAACAGATAGTCTAATTTCTTTTGACATAACTTTCATATGATATAATTTTCATATGCTATAAAAACATATAACCTAATTTCATATGATCTAATGTTATATTTGATATAATTTTTATTTTCTCTAATTTCATTTAGTATAACGTTCATTTCATATAATTTTCAAATTGTATAATGCTCTTTTTATATAATGTTCATTTGACCTAACTTTCATATTAACTAATTTTCTAATGTAACGCATCGTTTTTGAGAAAAGCAAATTATATTGTAACATAACCTCAAAACATTAAAGTTGCTTCTGCATCGTCTCCGGCGCTGCGGGAAGCTCACCTCCGCAGCTTCGGCTTGCTGGTCGCCTCCGGAGACCAGCCTCAGCCGCTACGGCTCGCACGGGTGCCTCTGCTTCGTTACAGCGGGCGGGGGTTGCTCTCCCTCCGCGCCTCCGGTTTTTATATACACTCTAGGGTAGGAGCCAAAAGACTACGTAAAGTCGGGGTGCCCCGATTCGGTTTTGGAACAGATTCAACCTATTAACTACAAGTCGGTGTATAATTATGTTATGTATGACAGAAACAAAAATAAAAAATATCCGTCCACCCTCATAAAAGTAAACTAATAACAACGCCAGCCATTTACGTGTTAGCAAAAATAAGCACCACTTGTTTTTGCAAGCACAAAAGTCAAAGAAAGAAATCAAATCAGTTTTTGCAAAAATAAAAGTAGACATTTCCAAATTATATTAAACGTTACTTATAGATTTTGAATATAATAGCAACTGAATATTATTATATTAATTGAATATTATTTCAAATGTGCATTATATAAACTGTTCATTATACCATATGAAATTAGGTTAAATGAAATTATATCAATAATTCGATATTTGATCGTTATATTAAAAAAATATTATAATAAATGAAATTAGGTCTTATGATCATTAGAACTTTTGTTATTATATCATACGTTACACACCCGTACTACAGTCGGATAAGTAAAGTACAGGTTTGTTTATTGTAGTTAGATAGATAGGTACACACGGCTACACATCAAGCTATAAATTTCCAGTTAATGCTGATCTCGCTCTGTATAGGATTTCCGTACAATGCGAGGTCAGCTTATACTGGAAATGTATAGCTTGATGTGTAGCCGTGTGTATAAGTTCTCATGTAAGTGAATAGTGTAATTCTTTTGAGAATAAATGATCTTAAACCAGATACGTACTTACCGAACATACATAATTATACTTTACTTATATATTTTTATTAGTAATCTAAGCGCTTGGCTGTGGCTTTACGGTTCGCGGGTTCGATTCCGGTCCGGAACAAATGTTGTATGGCCTACAGATAGTTGTGCCGGGGTCTTGCAGGATTTCTCCTGAATCGTGGACGGTGTGTTTACAAACATAAATCTTCACATGTGCAAACACCTGCGACTCCTATGGCAGCAGCCAATCGCTTAGCTACGGCACCGAATGCGTCGCACACTATCTACATTACTGTAAGCAGATAGGTCGGTAGGTGCTTACTTCTTTACGTTAATCATATGTTTGCCTGTTTCTTTATGCCAACCCAGTCGTTTCTTATTTTTATTATGCTTATTTCCCATTGCGCCTATCACTATAAACCTAAGTAATTGAATATTTAAATTGTTTTACGTCGTCCTGTTGCGTAATTGTGTGTGCTGACACTGCTGACCGCAAGCGACACAGCTCTCCCATACGAAAGCTGAAGCGAGACTGTGCGGAGTGAGCGGGGTGTTGGGCGGCAGGGTGAAAGCTTCAAGCCGCCGATATTTTAGGTAATTTCTTTTTACGTTAGAAAAATAGTCGCTGTTTTATAGTTAGTTTAGTTATTATGTAAATTTTCATGATCTAATTTGAACTATTTTTTGGATACCAGCGGTTTATTGTTCAGTTTGGAGGTAACTTTGTGATTTTCTTCTATGAGATGTAGTAGAGATAAAAACAGATCATCACTTTTGCTTTAAATAATGGCATGCAAATATTAATAAATTAAAGTATGTCAAACCGAGTCTTATTATTTAAATATGTCATGTTAAAATAGATTATTAAAATAATAAATTAGTAAAACATAATCAAAAGCTTAACTGCTTCCAGCTTTAAGTAGTTTATTATAAATTTTTGGAGACACTTTTCCGCATAAGTGCCGTTCTATATTGTTGTAGGAAAATTTGACTATTGTCACGTCTATTACGAGGAATCGATCTGCCATGCGAGAAAATCGATCTGCCATGCGAGAAAATCGATCTGCCATGCGAGAAAATCGATCTGCCATGCGAGAAAATCGATCTGCCTTGCGAGAAGAGATATGAGGGTTTGATCTTAGAACGTTGCATTTTGTAATATACTCGTATAAAGTGAAGGTCAAAAACAAAAACATCAAGCAGAAGGTGCACTCTCGCAACAGTCTTCTTCAGCGACTAGTTTCATCGAAGTGCGGTGCTTCGCCTGAGCTTATGCGGACTACTGGGCTGGCTTTATCTTTTTCTGCGGGTGAATTCGCGTGCCCCGTGTGGATTCGTTCTGTCCATGCAAAGTTGGTGGATACAGCTTTAAACGAAACGTGCCGGATCATCACTGGTTGCCTAAAACCGACCCCGGTTCAAATGCTTTATCCACTAGCGGATATAGCGCCACCAGTAGTTCGCAGAGCGATGGCAAGCTCCAGCGAAAGATCCAAAATGATCTCCGACCTACGAAACCCTTTGCACGACAAAATCCTTATGCCACAGAGGCTGAAAAACCGAAACAGTTTTTTAAAGTGTGTCGTCCCACTCATTGACGAACGACCAAAAGAGAGACTGAAGTTGTGGCGGGACAGTGCTTCCTTACCCAAACCATTCGTTCCACCTGCTGAAGATCTCCCACCTGGACACGAGTTTCCTTGGGTAACCGGGAATTCTCTAAACAGACTCCGGACCCAGATTGGCCGAAGCAAGGAAAATCTGTTCAGGTGGAGATTCATAGACGAGTCCGCCTTGGAGTGTAAATATGGTGCTGTTCCACAAACGATCATGTCCTGCGTGTCCTGTCAGCTGCACGTTACAGGAACTGAGGGACGCTAGTGATGGCGCCAAAAACGTGGCCGAATTTTGGGCCGAGTCGATTTAGATTGCTATCGACACGCTAAGAAGAAGAAGTGAAAGTAATATCAAGATTTTGTATTTTTGAAAATAAGACTTGCAGCTCTGAATGGTTTCAAGTTCGATCCCAGCACGGAACAAATATTTGTATGATCTGCAAGTAATTGTTCCGGGTCTGGGTGTTAGTGTATGTGACTTTCTATGTTTGTAAACGCACCCACGATACAGGAAGAAATTCCTAGTGTGGGGCAACGTTCAAAAAAAAATAAAGTTTGCACTCCAGCCTATACACATCCGATAATGAGCTTGCCCACCTTACATAATTTGTCTGATTATTATACCAAAACCGTAGAATTGATATAACTTCTCTAACCACTGAAGCAGTTAGTACGACACTTAACTCGCTAGTTAGCGAATGCAAATGTAAATCAGCCTTTAGAGCGACGATTTGCAAGTACCAGATCAAACTGCAGTGAACCTTCACGTCCGTACAGGTTGGTAGAATAAGCGCACGGGCTTCGCTCCCGACACAAAACTATTTTGTGACAAATCAATGCATTTAAACCAAAAAAAAAACAATCTGCCTATTGTCTAGCCTTTTCCCAATTATGTTGGGGTCGGCTGCCAGTATAACCGGATGCAGTTGAATACCAGTATTTTACATGGAGCGGCTGCTTATCTGACCTCCACAACCCAGTAACTGGGTAATACGATACCCCTTGGTAAGACTAGTTGACAGACTTTCAGGCTTCTGACGACCCGTAATTAATATGAAAGTTTCACGAGTGACAGCCGGGAGCAGCGGCTTAACGTGCTTTCCGAGGCCCGGAGGAGTCTCGGTATGTAAAGATGGTCACCCATTCACGAATCAACCCCGGCAAGCGTAGCTTAACCTGATGGATCGACCCGTGCGGCTGTTATTACTTAGCCACGTGCACCTCAAAAACCAAACATGAAATTTAATTATTACAACAAGCTTTTACAAACTGGTAATATTTTGTTTGTTTTAAGTGTATTTGTACTAAAGTTAGCGAGTCACTAACTCATAATTCAAAGACGTTTAATACACGAACTGCACTTAAAAGCTGTCGCTCGAACTCAAGCGGGTATTGTTTCCAAAAACTATAAAATCTCTTGCATTTGTTTAATCCGGCGGCAACTTCCCAACAGGCGGTGAGGGGGGAGTAAGGGGAGTGGGGGGGGGGTAAGGAAGGAGGTTTGAGCAAGGAGGGTTGAGCGCATTCCTGAACAAGTACAGAAGAGGTTGGTGCGGAGTTGATCGCAGGACCGTCTGGTGCTGTTACTACTTCAGTACACATCAGCCCTATTATATAGTGCGCTCACAATTGTTATTTATTTTGTTGTAATAGCTCAATGATTCACAATGCGAAACCTAAACGTGAGCCTCCGAGATTAATTCCCAAATATCTTTTTACGAAACATGCGAATAGTATAAGATTCAAATAAAAAAATATCAAAAGTTATTTATTCAAATTAGGCTGAGAATCAGCACTTAACGAACGTCAAAATTACATAGGACATTCCCCCGGCACGCCCGCCCTTCACCACTTCCAGAAGTGGCGCAACAAACTCCCTAGCACCCAGAACATAATAGACAATGACGTTGTGCTTAGTTAGAAGTCAGAGAAAACGCGAGATTAATGTCACATAATCAGAAGTAACGTCCCGCGCAGCTAATTTATACAAGATCTTTCTTGTAGTTGAGCGGAAAAAGCGGAGCGAGCAACATTAAACTAGCCGGAGCGGTGGGTGCGCGCTGTGGCCACGGTGACTTGTAACTTAAATTATATCGAGCCGCAATCACAGATTAATCTGTGCAGCAATGTGCGTGACGAGCAACTGTTGTGGACAGTACGTTTATTCGCATGTCCTGTATGCCTATTTGTCTGTAGCCTACTTCAGGTACATTATTTATTTGGTATAAACACGCAGAACATTACAGACCAAGATCCAAGTTATTGCACAGTTAAATTTCAATACAAACAGACAATCCTAATCCTAACTAATATTATAAATGTGAAAGTGAGTTTGTTCGTTTGTTACGCTTTCACGCTAGTACGGCTGAACGGATTTAGATGAAATTTGGCACATAGATATACCATGACCTGAATAAAGACATAAGATACTTTATCCCAATTTTCCGCGGGACGCAGCTAGTCTTTACAATAAGGAAGGAATAACATAAAGAAATCATACACAATATTAAATAACAATACACGTGCGTGCTGACGGAACGGCCGACAATCCGCTTCGTCGCGGTTAAGTTGATATCTAGGCTCCGGAGGAACAAAGAATCTCACAAGCTGAGCTATTATAGTTCTGAGCAATCAGACTCCCTGAGGAGGACACGAAAAGTGAACATGAGTAATAAGGAATTACGCCTAACTTCAAGAGAGTTAAATTTCAGCATTCCTAGCAAACATTTTGTAGCACTTACCCTTTGTTACATTTTGTAACAAAGCGTATAAGCGTATTAAACCCGCGCATGGCTATTTAGCCATGCGCGGGTTTAAATACAAGAAGCCCACTGTTCTTCGAGTTGTAGATTTATACAACTCGAAGAACAGTGGGTTTCTTGTATTTAAGGCACCTAAGCAGCAGCCGCGTAGTGTTCCACCCATATGTCTCAACGGCGCGCGGCGTAGCACTGACAATTGTTGATACGAGTCGTTTTAGGTACCTTGGCCACATTGTCACGAGCGAAATAAGAGACGACGTAGATGACGTAGATATAGAGAGGGAGCGCAGGGCGTGGTCTGTGAGGAGCAATATGCTTGCTTGATGGTTCGCTCGTTGTACTACAGACGTCAAAGTAACCCTGTTTAAGGTGTTCTATCAATCGGTCAGATCATGTGAAGATCATGCAGACACCAATCTACATGATCTTCACATGATCTGACCAAGATTATGTCTGGACTTTAAAAGAGACTGTGACCTCTGAGTTTGTTTCGGCCTTTCTTCTCGGAGTAGTCAGATAGGAAACCGGCGACCTCATCTAGTTTAAAAAATATGATTGACCCACTTACAGAAATAAAATCATTTACCTTTTATCATAATCCTTTTACACGAGTGGTCTGTGGGTGTCATACACGCGCCGAGCCTACAACGTCCTGCGTGTTCAGTTTAATCATGATTTTAGGATGCTGTTGGGACTGCCATGGCGTTGTAGTGCTTCGGGAATGTTCGCGGAGGCTCGCACAGATGGTTTCTATGTCACTATGCGAAAGAAAGCGGCCTCCTTACTACAGCGCCTGCATGGTAGAGACAACAGCATTCTAAAAATTATCGCTGCCAGACCGGACTGTCCGTTTCAGGGACACTGGGGACACAGATATAGGTCTACATAAATAAATATAATTCATGAAAACTAACAATACTAACCTAAAATGTATGTTTTACAAAATATATAATTGCGTGCGATATCAAAGGTACTTATCAGTACATACTAGCAACCACAACACAAACCATACCACAATCTGGAAGAGAACATTTCATAGAGTAATGCTGGAAGTGCTTTCCTAACAGTAAGTACTTTCATAGCAGTTCCAAATAATTGAAGCTGAATCTAGCTCTCACTAAAGCCATAAAGTCTTTTTCGTATATTTATATGATTTACCTCATTTACTGATAACCGCCCACAAATGGTGTTATTTCCTGATGACACATCACTGATTTTTAAGGTAAACAGACATGCACAAGAGCTTGACGAAGTAAATAACGCTATGCTTTTTTTTTTTTGAGGGTGGGAAATTATCAAATAACTTGTCCCGCTCTGGGCGGAGCGGGAGGGTGTCAGACTTTTACTGACTAAAACCCACCCGTGTTCCTTCCGTTGCCTGTGTGCCGGGGCCGCGGTAGCCCTTTCGGACAAACCCGCAACCCCGGCATCATGCATCATGACGACGGTACCTTGCCAGTTTTATATGAAAACATTATGTATGTTCGAAAAAATCTACATCTTTTTAGTAAGTTATGTGACAGGAATAATTTTAACACTAGAAATAGGAACAAATTAGATCAACCACGTTTCAGATTGACTAAAGTACACACTTCTTTCATGGGGTACTTACTGTCTAAAATGTTATAATGAAATACCACTCGATATTCTTCAACTGAATGAGAAGAAAAAAACATGCTGACAACACGCACACTATGTAGACAAGCATATTATATGTTAGATGAATTATATCGTAGATAAAAATGCTTGGCTTAATGCTGGTCCTGCTCCACAGCCACTTTGGCTTAATAGTAAAAAAAAAAAAAATTTGAAGAGTTGCTTCCCCTTTTATTTTTTCTGACATTACGAACATATTCAACATTGTATTTATTTTACTAAATTTATTATTTATTTATTTATTTGTTTTTTAATAAAACGGCCTAGGCCAATTACATAAAACAAGTACAAAACAAGTTTTAATTGTTGAATACTCCAATGGATAATGATTTTCTTTATTTTTGGTAGTAACATTCTATTAAATCGCTCAAATACATTGCAAACTATAGTTTTGTATAATTTAGAAGCATTATTAAAATATTGTAAATGTGAGTAGGTACCATGGAGCCGTTTATTATGTTATTAAGATGTATGTTGACTTGAAAGAGCATGGCAGTTGAGAGTAGGTCATGCTCACTTAAATGTCTCGCTGATTGAGGCGAGTGTGTTGGATCATTCGATTCCCTACAAAATGGTTGAGCTGGATCACTGGATGGTGCTGGTCCACGCGTCATGTTCGTGTGAACGGGTGCCGTCAGTTGTGACTGGTCATCTCATATCTGCCATGGGCTTATTTTTAATCTTATATTTTGAATTGCTTTGATTATTTTTTGTACATTGTTCTCACATATAGAAGCAACAAGAATAATGTACCCAGGATTTTGTAATTTTCTATGTTTAAAAGAGTGTCCTTGGAGTTTCCTGGCCGTTCTTCTCTATAGAGATCTACGTTTTGGAATGGGCAACTAGCTTCAACTTTCTGACTAACTGACCGACTATTTGACAATTCAAAAGTGCCTGTAAATGTTTTAATTGAAATTAATGCTTTGAGTTGAGTTGAGAGCTGCCATAAGAAGTAATTTAATGGCCAGATGGTTGTTAAATTCTCGCAAATTCCGAATAATGAAATCTAGTATTCAGTGGAGAGAAAGCGCATATGTCGCTGAATGTATTCTTGTACGACCCAAGCGGTGTCTGGCCGAGCGTTATCTTGTATCAGTATCGATCCATCACCCATATTTACTAAATATGGCACTGCATACTCATTAAGGATCTCTTGAGCATATCTTTCCCCAGGCAGGGTACCATTTTCTATGGCCACTAGCTCTGTGCACCTTCTGAAGAGATGCCAGCCCATACGCGTACAGAGCCTCCACCGTATTGGACTCTTTCTGAGAAGAGAAGAGAGCTTGAATGTATCGCTCACCAGGTCGCCTGTACACTCTTCGCCTTACATCGGAAGTGAATAGTGAGAATCGAGACTCATCAGTGAACTTTAAATATCTTGTGTACTTTTAAAGTTATTGCAATTTCAAAAGTGTGGTAGATATTAAGTTTTGAAGGCCAGTGTACTTATCATAATTTAGCAAATGAGGTATCGTTGGAAGCGTCTTGATCGTCCACTGGTTATAGGCTATGTGACGTTAAATTGAAGATGGTGTCCTCGATAAGACATAAAGTCATGACATGAACTAATTTAAAAAAAAAATTGTATGATGCCATATTGTTCAGATAAAGGTTAATTTTGAACACAAGAGTCAGATTGATACTTACTTATTCTAATAATGTTCGAAAGCTTATGTGTGACCGGTATCATGATGGCAGACTCTCCTAGCATGCTGGTGTGTATGGTGTCATCGCTCAATGTTGTTCCTTCAGGTTTGTCGTACATTTGTTCTGGATGTACTTCTGTAGGTACACCGAGCTATACCTGCCATGTCGTGCAGTAATAGTGCACATTAGCACCACGACCACGACTGCTCCTCAATGCGGCCACTTGGTGGTAATCCCTTAATGTTAAGTACCCTATAACGACCCCATATAAACAGCATAGCCAGCTAGTATACTATCGGAACACCAGAATTTGATCTCCCAGATTCTTTGAATAGGTACCTGTCTTGTTATAAATGTTGGTTAAAATTAATAGTCGAGTATCTACTAATAACTTAAGCGATAACCCAAAAACAAACGAGCATTTACAGGCCACGGCAGTTGATTTAGCAATATAAGATCGGCAGGTGTTTGACTAGCTTCATAAAAGATCGTCGTCGTCGTCGTCGTCCCCTCTGACTTACCCCCACCGCGGCCGCCGATTAGCGTGGTTGTAAATCTTAGCGATTCGCTCGAGAAACTTTTAACCGAAACGACTTCAACTTACAAATACTCGTACTTCACAAAAAATGTCCGCCAAGTTCGATGGAATTTTAAGAATTCGTTTTGTTTTGTTTTGAATTTGCATTTACAACTTGGACTTGAATTATTTATGTTACATTTATTTAGGTTTCGAATACCTATATGATAAGTGCACCGGGCTCCATGTAGGTAAAAATATACTTTGTATCCGGCT
This sequence comes from Agrochola macilenta, assembly GCA_916701695.1. Taxonomy (NCBI): domain Eukaryota; kingdom Metazoa; phylum Arthropoda; class Insecta; order Lepidoptera; family Noctuidae; genus Agrochola; species Agrochola macilenta. The sequence continues at coordinate 24,118,988 of OU753557.1, read as the reverse complement.
ACCTACAGTGAGTCGTGAACTGAGTCGCCTGGGAGCACACTGAAGAATACTTACAGTGGGTCGGAATGTCCCACGAATAATTAGTGACGACATAAGTATAATTATGATATTTACATGTAGTATAAGGACAAACGTGTCTGTGGTCCCGCAAGGTGTCGGGGTATCGAGTTTATAGGTACAACCAGCCATATCAGATTCGGCTGAATAAAATATAATAATCTTAGAATAATTATTCTAAGATAGTGCTTAGTGGTAAATTGAGTCTTATGTCATTTATTTCATAACAAAATACATTGTGTTGAAAATATTACAGTATGTCAAGCCATAACATCCATATTGAAAATTCATTACGCATTTAAAACAAATCAATATCACTAATACTAAAAATAATTTTATGTCAATAATAATTCAGCAACAATAAATTAAATAATCACCAACATTCCATTCAACTTATCAACTTCATTTCCCAGTGTTAAAAGAAACAAAAGGACATAGTAATGAACAATAACAATACAACACAAAAATACAAATTAATAATACACAAATCTATCATTTATGGATGTCGTTTGTCATCTATAAAATCATCGATACTGTAATAGCCCTTCCCCAATAAATATGTCTTTATTTTATTTTATTTTTTAGGGAAAAACAAACAATTGTACATTTAGTCTTACATCTAAGTATACAATAAATTAGGTTAACGTACAATCAGCAACGTTTCCACATATTACTGTTTATATAATTTTCTTACTTACAGTACTAATATGGATTAACATTATGGCTAATTTTAATTAAATTTTAATTTTACTTTAATTTGCTTTAAAAAATATTTATGCTCTTTATGCTCTTGAAGTCCATTGGCAACATGTTGTATAGAAAGACAGATTGAACTCTGGGACTGTGATGAACCACGTTCAATTTCGTTTGGATTGTGGAAGGTAAGTCTTTCCTACGAGTACTATCCCTAGCTTGTCTTTCCTCACCGGTCTCGTGCAAGTTCTTAACAAAGTTAGTTAACAACACTAGAATATAGAGACATGGCACTGTTCAAATGTTAAGTCTGATGAAGTGGTTCCTGCACGATTCTATCTGTCTCATACATGCTCCGTAAAAGAGCCTCTTTTTTGAATTACAAATGCCGAGTGGACATTGTACTTGTAGCTGTTGCCCCAAAACTCAATACTATAACTGAGCCTTGACTCAACTAAAGCAAAGTATACCATGCTAAGTTGGGCCAAAGTGAGTTCATCCCTCAGGCTTCTAATTGCATAACATGCAGAGCTTACAGACTTCTGTATAGACAATATTTCGACCTTCCAGTTCAATAACGCGTCAATGTGGACACCCAGGAATTTAAAATTATCCACTACTTCGACATTGTTAACACAGGATACAACCCTAAGACTAGCATTATTTCGTACCGTTGATTCAAATAATAAACATTTTGTTTTATTTACATTAAGTTTTAAATTATTTGTAACAAACCAGTTGAGTCAAAAGCTTGTAAGGCAGCATTAATCTTGGATTCTAAATTACCTATAGTATCTGGATCAATCTCCAAAACGGGCGTATTCGTGTGATCTCTCTGGTGCTTTTCAGATATTGATATTTAATGGTAATTATGTATCTCATTAAAAATAATGATATTCAAATAGTACATTTTTACTATTGGCCTTCAATTTACACAAACAGTTATGGAAAAATTTAAGTTCAAAAAAATTCGCGACCAGAGCAATCATAATTGGTGCCAGAGCGATCATAAATGGTGAAATCAGTGAAACAAAAAAAATAATATTGATATAATATTATTTATTTAGCCGTTTTCAGTCTTATTCAGTGTACGTGTAAGAAGATTTTTTTTTATCTTGGCCATTCTACGACGCTCAGCCAATTTCTTCCTAAGACGTTTTTCTTCAATAGATAATAGTTAATTTATTTCGAGGCATGATTTCAATCTGAAACAATAGTTGCCATTAAATTTTAGAGAAGAAAGGGTACAGTTTGTGGTTAGCTAAATGCCAATATGATAATATCATCAAGGTAAAATACGTCAAAATCTGTTTATGGGTTTAGGTTACCCAAAGAAATCCAGGAAAGGTTATATGCATAGTTCATCGTTTGTCATTGTTACAGTCCGGTACTACTTAAAATAGATTTATAACGTACAATTCATGCAAAATATCATCGCTCTGGTCTTTTTGGACAGAGCAATCACAGCCATAGCGATCAGAAAAAGTCACAAATTCATAAATATAGCCGAATTTAAAAGCAGTATAAAGTTGTGATTACGTCTCATGAAAAACATCATAACGATCACTTAATTCACATAACAAACACATTCACAAGCTTACTATTTAATTTAAATAACGTGCCATAGCAATCATAAAATTCGAGAACCAAATCCAGAGCAATCATAAACTTACCTTCGTAATGTTGGAGCGCGGGAACGTGGCACACAGGTATCCTCCTCGGCGGTTAGACCACTACCGACGTTGCCCCGCGGGAGGGGAATAGAGTGTCAATAACGCGTAACTAGGGAACAGCGCGATGTTTTACCTCAGCGCAGAGCGATGAGATAAAATGCCCGGTCACGATTTTAAATTCAAATTGTGGCAAAAGTATTGTTAATATAACTAAAAATATTTTATTAATATGAAGATTAACTATTTATTATGTAATCTAAATAAGTTGTTTCATATGAACCTTCTCATTAAAAAGTTAAAAAATATTTTTTTCATTCAATCGGGAGTTGGGTCAACCCAGAGCGATCAGGATTTAAGGGATTAAGATTTTTTTTTAATATTTAAAATAAACTTATTCATAATACTAGCCTTTTTTCACATAGATTAGACACCGAACTGCATATAAAAAAATATTTTGAAAACGTTTTTCGATTTTAAAATGGGTTTATCCAGCCCGACACGAAAAAAAATGCCTCTGGAGATCTACCCATCTGCAGAAACTATTGCATTAGTATCATCAGCAAAAATAATTAGCAGAATTCGACGTAATAAGTTATATTTGGATCTCCAATTACTGGCTTTTATTAGTAACTTAACACTGTGTCAAGAAGGTAATTAACATTTGCTATCGACGTTTTCCATCCATATTTTCATCCATAATTCGTATTTAATTTAATTAATTCCAGGTGAGTTTACGTCCATTGACTGTTAGATCTCTGCTACTTGAAACCAATAATTAACCGATAAAACTCGTCTTTGTTATACTTCTGAATGTCACAGTCGCAGCTCGCAGCTAAACCTCCCTAAGAAGTTCAGAGAAGAGTCGTCTAACTGTAACTCAATTAGCGCAGAATCGTGTTTCAAAGCTTGGAGGTGCGGGCCGCGAGGCGAGGCAGGGGCAGGGGGGGTCCGGCGGGCACTCTGAGGGCGGGCAATTATTGCCTGTCACTAATTACAGCCGGCGACCGGCAGCGCGCACTCTGTAAATAATGCCCTTAAGTAAAATGATACTTGTTCCGTGATAGATGACCTCGTCATGTCAGTAATCTTTCGGATTTTTCCGGTGTTTAGTAAACAATATTTATTTTTACGCCCCAAATTAATTACGCGTACTTGTTTCACGCGTAGCTCGCTCGTAGCCACGCGTAGGTGTACTACAACCGTAGTACGCACTCTTTTACGTAAATTTTCACTTAATTGAAGTTTGATGCCTTGAGGATGGGAAATCATCAAATGGCTTCTCCCGCTCTGGGCGGTGCGAGAGGGCGTGTCAGACTTTTACTGACTAAAACCCACCCACCGATATCTCTTTCGGACAAACCCGCAACCCTGGCAGGCATTGGCCCTTATGGACCCCGTCAGTTGGTGCTGTCATCTCTTTGAGGCGCGCGTGGTAGACAACGCGCCGTCGACCCGGGCCTGGTCCTAATCGGACGGTGAGCTACCCATTGCTCACCGTCCGCAAGCCCGCGCCTGCGGTGGCCGGAAGTCGGCTCGCGACTCCCGACGCCCGGGGCATCTCCTGCGGCGACTAGGGGCGCGAGGGCGCGCATCTTGCATTTCCCTCGCGCGCTCCGCCTCCTCCTTCGCGAGCATTAATGCTTCGCAGAAGGAAGTGACGGCTTCCGATGCACTCTCGCTCCGGACCATGGCCTGAACCAGGGCCGGACGCGAGAGATCGCCGCTGCCGATCACCTCCGTGAGGACACGTGGGATGCTCCGCCCAGCAGGGCAGACCTCCACCGTATGGTCCACCGCGTCCTCCGGGTGATCCACACAGTGGTGACACCCGGGCGTTTCCTCCCGCCTTATTCGGAACAGGAACCGCCCGAAACAGCCGTGTCCGGTGAGGACCTGCGTCAGGCGGAAGGTGAGGACGCCGTGGCGCCTCTCTAGCCACTCCTCAAAGAGGGGACTTATCGTCGCAATTGTGGCGTGCCCAGAAGTTTGATGCCTCAATTGGCGCACTTACTAAATATTTATTATGCTTTTTGGGGTACCAGGTTCAATTATCGCACGAAACTGATGTTAGTTTGGCCTACAGGCGCTTCTTAAAGTGATAAATCTGCCAACGTTGTGTGTGCTAAGGTGTGCTAGATGATAATCCGCTGTCAAGTGCGGGTGACACTTTACCCGACTGGACTTCCGGACATGTCGGACAGTGACGTCACCAGAGTGTTACCTTTTAGATTAAACGTTTGCTTCTATCGTTATTGAGAAGTCACTATCACTATTTTGGTTTAAATGTTTGTGACAAACTTATCATCATCACTCGCCAATGCCTATCCGTGGGAGCTGTTTGTTGCCGATCCGTTGCTGAGCTTATATGTGTGCGATGACCTTTACATTAGCCGACCCCGATGCGTGCTGTCACACGGACGCAACTCATTACAAGAAGTCAGTCAGATTCAAGATTTTAGGTGCAGTGTGTACCTACACGAACATTGTTTAGTAATTTATGCAGTCCTAAAGAAAAACAATGTTGAACGCCCGCTTGCCTTGAACCCTACTAAAACCAAACTACGAATTTTAGGTAAAATTATCACAATTTGACAGCCAAATTTTCTCGCCGACGATATAATCGCGATCATCACAGTGGTCGCATCCACTGCACATTTTTTAGATGACTGATTGTTCCCTAGAGGCAGCATTATCGCTAGTTTGCTGTTTGTTATGGCTATCGCTGATATATACGGATTTGCAATACGTCGAGGCGTCGGAGTGTGCGGACGCGTGTGTAAAACTTACTAAATAAAATATTGTTAAAGTATAAAATATTAAAACTAAAGCCATACTAAATCAACTTCTGTGTTACTACAAGTAAAGTGTATTTTTTTTAAACTACATATATCACACAAACAGCTCGTCCACGGTCGAGAAAGCTAAGAAGCCGTAACCGGTTCTGTGAGCGTAGTTCGAGAGCTAGGTAGCATGAATTTACGGCGAACTCCAACAAAGAAAATGTTTTGCGGTAGTATGAGTGGTGGATCCACCTCTAATTTGTCAAATTTTGAGGATGATGAAGAAAAGTAAGACAAGTTAATAAAGACTCAAGAGAGAGAAAACCACATACTCTGGAATATGATTTCAAAAGAGATTTAACCCAATTTCGTAGCGAAATAACCGGCTGTATAAAGGAAGCGATGAACGAACAAATTGAAAGTATAACACAAATGCGGAACGAAATAAGGCAAGCTATTCAAGATCTGAAATTAACAACTGATAACCTAACAGAATATTATAAGAAACTGCATAAATCCGTGGAAAATATTACAACTGAACATAAAATTACTCAAAGTAAAATTATAGCAATTGAGGATGATCTGCATCAACTTAAAAGTGAAAACCGAAAACCCGAATTAAATTTTGGAGCACAGCACGAGTGAGAGCACAGGTGTGTACGGAATTAGTCTCACCCTTAGTTAGTTGCGTTAATAAATGTCTTGACCATAGTACGTTTCCGGATAGCCTGAAGTTGGAAAAAGTTTCTCCTATCTTCAAGTCGGGTCTGAAAACGGACCCGAGCAATTATAGGCCAATTTCTGTGCTTCCAGTGATATCTAAAATCTTTGAGAAAATTATATACAACCGCTTAATATAATACTTAAATGAGAAAGGCTTTCTTATAGACCAACAATATGGTTTCAGATCAAAATCAAACACCTTGTCAGCAACCTTTGACCTAGTAACGAATATAAAAACAAATATAGATAAAACAAATATAGGCTTAGGTATTTTTACTGACTTGAAAAAGGCGTTTGATACTGTTTGTCATTCAAAACTATTACAAAAACTAATTAACTTGGGTAACACTGAAACAGCTTACAATTTATTCAAATCCTATTTATCAAACAGATGCCAAATTGTTATATATATAATATCTTCCCAGGCTTGCTAAATATAATAAAGCTGCTTATATAAATGTGTTAGTAATAATAACATACCGAGTAGCATAAAAAACTTAAACTCCAGATTATTTAAGAAAAAATTGTTTGACTGGTTAAACTCGGAAAATTTCTATAGTCTTAAAGAATTTATGGATAAAAAATTCTCATGTTAGTATTAAGTGAACATAATTATGCATGCTAAGTACAATTCTGGCAAAACATGTAAGATCTTTATTGTAAATTATTGTAACACCATGTATACCATGTTTTATGCAAATAAATACTTACTTACTTACTATAATTTGTAACTACAAGAGTTTTTCCCAAAAAATTACATGTGGAGTTCCACAAGGATCTATTCTGGGACCACCATTATTCCTAATTTATGTAGATGATACTAGTCTATTCTACTTCGGTCAATCCATACACGATATCATTAGTGAGGCGACTTAAGCGTAATAAATGAGTGGTTTCTACATTTTCTTACCATTGCCTCGAAAACATCTTACATGATATTTGCAGCCAAAATCAAAAAGATTCCACTCCACGCCCCTTTGATTATTAATAACCTAACTATCCAGCAATCCAGTACAGAAAAGTATCTTGGTCTACTATTAGATGATAAACTATCCGGGAAGAGCACGCATATTGAGCACGTCAGAGCCAAACTTGTGTCCCCAAAACTGCTTACCACCTACGATAAAACGCACTATCTACAATTCATTAGTAAAACCTGATCTAGAATACCTGATTGAGATTTGAGTATCAGCATCCAAGACTAACTTCAACTACATACAGAGGACCCAAAACAAAATTATAAAGCGGTTTTATTGTTATGATTTCCTAACACCTACTAAACAGCTATATGAAAAAACTAAACTTTTCAATCTTCGTCAATCATACAATTACAATACTTGCACATTAGTAAAAAAAAGTTTTTAGATAACACTACGCAAACCAACATTAAACGTACAAAAAAGACTTACACACATAACCTAAGAAATAGAAACGAAGTAGTTCTACGATTTCCTGGAACAATAAAATATGGAAAAAAAACTTTTTATATGAAGGGGTCCAATTATATAATAAATTGCCAAATGAAATCAAAGAGTGCAAAAGTATTAATATATACAAAATAAAACTAAAGGATTATATTATGCAAAAAGTAACTTCTACATAAATACCCTGACAACACAATATAAAATACTTACATAATAATACAAAATAAGAACACAGAAAATCGTAACACACAATTAATAATCATAATTATAAAATCAAAATTATAAATAGTCTGTGGTCTCCAAGACTATACCTGTCACACAAGCAAACAAACACGTGCACGCATTATACGAGTACTAGCACACCAAAATACATTCACACAGTGGTCGTTGTTTGTGTTCCTCATAACGTGAAAAATTGGTACCTTCGTGTCAAATTAGCCAGCTGTACCTACACCTTTGCTTTGTTTACTGTTGATCTCGTACGGTGTTGTTATAGTTTTACTTTCTATATCTGCACACTTCGTCATTAGACGACGATTATTTATATTAAAACTTAAATCTCATATAAGTGAACTGTATCATGTTCTTATGAAATAAAGATTATTTAAACCTAAGAGCAACCATTGCGCAAATTTAGCTATCGCTAGGCTTCTGCAAGACACGTAATAAGATTGCAGAGACGGTATCTACAGCACCGGGAGTCGGTTGCAGAAAGTGTCAAAAAATTAAATAAAATATTTACAAAATAATCTGCACCCTATCAACAAGATTTAGTTACGTTAAAACCGAAAGCTAACATTCGGCCGTCTAGACATCAAGTTTGTCCAAACGTTGTTGCTTGCTTGTTCAATCAATATTATAGAAAACCTGAATGTTAAGCGTTTATTATTACAGTATCTAATTAAAGCATCGGCTATCTAAGAATATTACTACATGACTCCAAAAACACAGGAACTGCTTAAAACGTAAGATCAAATCGCATTTTGATAATTTCTCATTTCCATTAGCTCATTCATACTTTTTAATATTAATTTACATCCGTCACTCATTGCACCGCAAGCTTCACGAGATCAATCAGTCTCACCTGGCAGCCATCCTACGAATCTCAATGAGCGACTCATATCTGAATGATAACAATCATGACAACTGAAAGATGGACAATCATGACTACTGAAAGATGGACAACTAACAATCTCAGGCTGCCATTTGAGATAGATCTTGTACTACGAGATCTTGGTTGAAGATACAGCCTTGAGTCAAACTCTCAGTCTAGGACGGGTCCTCCGTTGCCTCAGGCTGGACAGCATCAGGGTTTGAAACCTTCTGACAAGAACACTGACACATAACTAACTCATTAACAGGTAGAATATGTTCTTTAATTTGGTTCTGAGATCCCACATATTTTATGTAAAGGGAACTAAGTCTTCCCTCAAGTAACTGTATGTCAGACTGTAAGCGCTGTGTATCAATGTCATATATTTTTTTGCTGTCTTCTAATTTGATTTCATATTTATTTAATTTATTGAGTAGATCAACACGTTCTTTTCTCCGTGGAATATTTTTGGAAAAGTGTTTTTGTTGTTTCCTAATTTGATTACATTTTTTAATTATTCTATTCAGTTTTGCATATTTTTTCATTTTCTTATGATTAACTTTATGACTATAATTCTGTTTCAGCAAGGAATCTTCAGTAAGGTTATTATGGAATGAGGGTTACAATTAGTATTTAATAATAGGGATGATGACTGGGAAAAAAATAATGAAATTGTAATTAGTCCGTCAGTCAGATAATAAAAAAAAATTAGACAAGTCTTTTTTGCTTTTCATATTAATAAAAAATTACATTATTAATTAGATTACGTAAGAAAATAAAAAATACGTGTCCAATATTTTTTTATAGTCTCAAAGACGGGCAAAAAAAATGTTTAGTCATCATCCCTATTCATTGTATAAGTGGTTAGTTTCTTTAACCTGTGTACATTTTTTTTCTTTCTCTAACCGGATAATATCACTATTAGCATGAATTAATTCATCTTCTAGGTACCTAACTTTGCTTAAAGCCTCCTCTTACAAGTAACTACAGTTGCTGAAACCATCTGTGACCACAAGTATTTTGTATGTTCGCAAAAATTAGGACTTTTAAAAATAAGAAGCGATTTTCGTAATATAAATACACGTAGTAAACATGAAATTGTGATACCCAAATTTAGATTAACTAAAACTAGTAAGTCATTTATTATAAAAAGTTACATTCGCTTTTACAACAAGTTGCCAAAGTCACAGAACTTAGCGATGGAAAGTTCAAAACCCACATCAAACGTGTCCTTATCAAAACCCACATCAAACGTGTCCTTATCAAAACCCACATCAAACGTGTCCTTATCAAAACCCACATCAAACGTGTCCTTATCAAAACCCACATCAAACGTGTCCTTATCAAGAAAGCATATTATAAGACTACGTTGAAGACAAGGAAGTTTGGCAATAATTCGTTCTGCACATGCTTCCCTGGTACCTCATTAACGGCTTATCTATGTAAATGTCTATTAACTGCTCCCAAATTACGATAATAATTATTTTATTTTACCTTTATTTTTTTACATAGGTACTTCCTTGACATAATCTTTTTATTATTTGACATTATATACTTACAATATTCTAAGTATATTTTTTAATAAATTTGGTTTGTTACAGCTGTAGTGGCAATCATGTCATTTGGTTTAAATATGTCTTTATTTTTATTATTTTATTTATCTTATAAATAGTTCGTAATAGTAGTACATCCTGACGTCAAACAAATCCTGCATCGCGCAATTAGAGTTTACCGCGCGATGGACATATACAAGCACCCGACTTTAACCTCTGGGCAGTTGCCCGCCAGACACGAAACCCGTCTGGTCGGCGGATCCTCCCTTTTCTATGGTGGATGAGTGAACTTTACACCCTGTTCCTCATAACCCTAAATTGGTGACACCGAGTATAAACGTCAACGCAGCCTTCGTGCAACTTATTCAGCATGACGTCATCATCATCATCATCATCATCATTCCCGCAAGCTTTCGTGAGGCGAGTCACTCAGCCAGCCAGCACCTATGGCTTCAACGTTATCCTGACCACCAAATCAAATCAAATCAAATCATTTTTATTTGCATTAAAACATTGTATTATAGATGTTACATTAAAATTAGTGCTTACATGTTTTGCTATACATACATAGCATGCAAACTTGTTGGCATGCGTTACATCACATAATATTATAAAATTGTTGGAGCACCAGCATGGAGCACCAGCATGCAGCACCAGCATGCAGCGAACGCGCATTCCTGGTCATCACCCTCAGTCTTATCAGTAACTTTGGCACAGCACCTGCAGTTTCTCACTGGGGAATCACCGCAATCACCACAATCACCGCAGACAGTTCCGACTCACCGCGAACTATGCTGCACCCGGTTCCGACTCTCTGGAACCACAGCTGGCACTGTGAAGTATCGCAAGATACAAGACTCAACCCACTATCGACCTCCGGTCTCCGGAGGGGAGTGATGTGGCGGCATCTACATCGCCACATGCAACCTACGCATCAAAGACCTCAAATTCAAATTCAAAAGTCATTTATTCAAAATAGGCTGAGAATCAGCACTTTTCAAACGTCAAAATTACATAAGACAGTCCCCCAAAAACGCCCGCCCTTCACCACTTCCTAGTGCTTAGCTGGGAAGAAGAAGTGGCGCAACAAAATCCCCAGCAGCACAGCTGTCTGTTCAGTTAGAAAAACTTGATTCTATACAATAGTAGTTATGCAAAATAATGTACATTATGCAACATAAAACATTAAATTAAATTATTTGATATATTTCAGCTAGCACACGCCAATATACAAACAAAATAATCATCGAAATCTATACTCAAGCGAAAATAAAAAGTAAACAGAACTTAATACCCGAATGAAAGCCTCCAGGCATAAAGGACGTGCCTGCTTACATAAATATTAATTTACTTAATCAGTGAAATAAAATAAACTAAGTAATTATATGAACTCATATAGTGTCATCTAGGCGTTGATTTTAAAACACTTGTTTTCTTTGGGGGGTACATTGGAGTGGGATCCCTTTTTTTCGGATAATGTTCTTTTTCCTAATATACTTTGGGATAATTGTTTTGGCATATTTTTTTTTGCCATAATTATTCTTTGCCATATTTTTTTTTGCCATGTAGTTTATGTTGGCATAATTATCTTTAAGGCTAATTTGTTTTGGCATAATTTTAATTCGCATAATGTTACTAGCCCTAATGACTATTAGCATAATATTTTTAAGGTTTCTGTAACAATTAAATAATGTAATTGATTAAAAATTAAATTGCTAGAAAAGTTTGTGACAGAAACGAATCGCTGCAAAACCGACTCCACGTAGTCTTGTCTGCCTTTCCCCTAGAGTGCTATTTAAAATCGCGTAGGCGCGGAGGGGCGAGGCGGCCCGCTTCGGCTTGCTGGCCGGCTGAGCCAGACAGCCTCAGCCACGGCGGCGAGCGTTAAAACCACCTGCTCCTCAGCTCGCGTTGGATCGCCGGAGCCCCGCAGCGCCGGAGCCGTGACAGAAACCATGCCTGCTGCATGTTGCATGCTGCATGCTTGCTTGCATGCATGGTGTATGCTTGTGTACATGTTTGCATGCTGCATGCTTGCTCCATGCATGGTGTATGCTTGTTTGCATGCTGCATGCATGGTTACATTTTAGAAGTTAATTATTATGCGTATTTTTTATGCTGAAAAAATATGTTTAAATATCATTATGCGTAAACAAAATTATGCTTTAGAATGTTATGCTTAAACATTATTATGATTAGAGAAATTATGCTAAAAAAAATTATGCGTTAGCTATTATGCGAAAATAATGTTATGCGTAAATATAATTAGGATAAACAAAAGTATGCCATGTTATACTATGTCTAAAAATTTTATGCAAATGGATAGGGAACCCATTGGAGTAGCTTAATTATTCCCAAGCCTTTTTGTCGTCTAAGTAATCTTTAACTTTATAGAAACCTTTTTGACATAGTTTCTGTTTAATAAATGATTTAAATTTGTTGAAGGTCAATTCTTTAACATGGCTTGGGAGTTTGTTGTAAAAACGTATACTTTGGCACTTACATGAATTAATAATTTTTTGGAGCCTAGTTCTGGGCACAATAAATAAATATTTTTGTCTAGTATTTATGCTACGACTGTCGCTGTGTTTATACAGATTAATATTCTTTTTTACATAAATCAGGTTCTCATATACGAGTACATATTGAGATGCGACAGTCATTATGTTTATTTCCTTAAATTTATCCCTCAGTGAATGCCTACCACTTAGGTTATATATTGCTCGAATGGCTCGTTTCTGCAGCACAAATATAACCTGATTGTCAGATGCATTTCCCCACAACAAAATGCCGTACGACATTACACTATGGCAATAACTATAATATACTAAACGAACTGTTTCTACATAAGTCAAATGACGGATTTTATACACCGCGTAGGCTACAGAGCTTAGCCGCTTCGACAATTTGGTTATAATATGTGGCCCCGCTGAAGCTTCGAATCCAAAGTAATAATACCTAAGAACACAATGGTGTTGCCCTGACGTCACACAACATCCTGACGTGACACAAATCAACAGACACACAAGAGTTTACCGCGCGATGGACATATACTCGTATACAAGCTCCCGACTTCAACCTCTGGGCAGTTGCCCGCCAGACAAGACACCCGTCTGGTCGGAGGATCCTCCCTTTTCTATGGTGGATGAGTGAACTTTACACCCTGTTCCTTATAACCCTAAAGTGTCCAAGGCTAAACGCTCTCAAAAATGCTTGACTCAACGCTGGTCCAGCTCTACAAGGGCGCTTAAACTAATTGATTAACATTCGAAAATATTGTTGGAGCTGCTGAAGATTGTAAAACTATCTTGACATTGCATAAATTCAATCTCTTAGTATACTCGTAATATATAATTGCATAGCACATGTGTGAGCACTATGTACCTACTTTAAAGCTACCATTTACTGGGTACGTCTTTCATTGGGGTCCACCCTTTATAGCAGAACTTTTTATGTCATAATGTTATTTTGCATATCAGCGGATAGCATAAACTTAATTTCGCAGAATATAGTTTGGCATACACTCATTTATCATACATTCAAAACTCATAATTTTGTAAGTCAGAATCATCTTTTGGCATTAATTTCATATCCATAATTATTAAAAAGTAGAACCATCATATCGCAGAAAGTCCACTGTCAGAGTCGTCTTTTGGCATACATTTAATATCGATAGTCTTTAAAAGGCAGAACTATCATATCTCAGAAAGTTTATAGTTAGAATCATCTTTTGGCATACATTTCATATCCATAATAATTGGAAGACTCATCTATCACATTATGCAGCATGCAAGCAAGTATGCAGCATGCAAGCAAGCATACACCATGCATGCAACAAGCGGGAACCGATCAGTTTTCCGAATTGTTTTTGTTCGAATTTCATTTTACCGAAAACTATTGACCGACGTCTTTTTTGCTATATGCATTAATTGACATATTTTTAGATCATCGAAGTATCATGTGTCATAGGTATTATTTTACCGAACTATATTTCGCCAATTTACAAAATAACTTTTTGCTATTGGCCGAAGCCTCTTTTGAACTTTTTTCATTTGCCAAATGATTTATTTACGATATTTTCACCACACCGAAACAATATTTTACAATATTCAATATGTTGTGCTACAAAATTTAGTGACAGAAACGAATCGCTGCAAAACCGACTCCATATAGTCTTGTCAAGCCGAAGCTGCGGTGGTGGGCGTTAAAAGCAGCTCGCGTGGGGCCGCCCACGCAAAAAAATGGTTAGGTTAGGTTAGGTTAAAACTGTGAACTCCTACGCACGAGCCAAGCGAGCGCAGCGAGCGGTGCCGCGGCAGCGGCCGGCGAGTGCCAGAAACGACTAGATTATATAGAAAAAAAAAATGAAATGGAAAATTGTTTGGGAAGTGATAATTTGGCAATTTCATTTGTATATGCATGTTGTATGCTTGTTTGCAGGTTCCATTTCCAATTGCATAAACATTTTAGACATAATATAACATGGCATACTTTTGTTTATCCTAATTATATTTACGCAACATTATTTTCGCATAAGAGCTTACGCATAATTTTTTTTAGCATAATTTCTCTAATCATAATAATGTTTAAGCATAGCATTCTAAAGCATAAATTTGTTTACGCATAGTGATATTTAAACATAGATTTTTTTAATCAAAGAATTGACCTTCAACAAATTTAAATCATTTATTAAACAGAAACTATGTCAAAAAGGTTTCTATAAAGTTAAAGATTACTTAGACGACAAAAAGGCTTGGGAATAATTAAGCTACTCCAATGGGTTCCCTATCCATTTGCATAAAATTTTTAGACATAGTATAACATGGCATACTTTTGTTTATCCTAATTATATTTACGCAACATTATTTTCGCATAAGAGCTTACGCGTAATTTTTTTTAGCATAATTTCTCTAATCATAATAATGTTTAAGCATAGCATTCTAAAGCATAAATTTGTTTACGCATAGTGATATTTAAACATAGATTTTTTTAATCAGAGAATTGACCTTCAACAAATTTAAATCATTTATTAAACAGAAACTATGTCAAAAAGGTTTCTATAAAGTTAAAGATTACTTAGACGACAAAAAGGCTTGGGAATAATTAAGCTACTCCAATGGGTTCCCTATCCATTTGCATAAAATTTTTAGACATAGTATAACATGGCATACTTTTGTTTATCCTAATTATATTTACGCATAACATTATTTTCGCATAATAGCTAACGCATAATTTTTTTAGCATAATTTCTCTAATCATAATAATGTTTAAGCATAACATTCTAAAGCATAATTTTGTTTACGCATAATGATATTTAAACATATTTTTTCAGCATAAAAAATACGCATAATAATTAACTTCTAAAATGTAACCATGCATGCAGCATGCAAACAAGCATACACCATGCATGGAGCAAGCATGCAGCATGCAAACATGTACACAAGCATACACCATGCATGCAAGCAAGCATGCAGCATGCAACATGCAGCAGGCATGGTTTCTGTCACGGCTCCGGCGCTGCGGGGCTCCGGCGATCTAACGCGAGCTGAGGAGCAGGTGGTTTTAACGCTCGCCGCCGTGGCTGAGGCTGTCTGGCTCAGCCGGCCAGCAAGCCGAAGCGGGCCGCCTCGCCCCTCCGCGCCTACGCGATTTTAAATAGCACTCTAGGGGAAAGGCAGACAAGACTACGTGGAGTCGGTTTTGCAGCGATTCGTTTATGTCACAAACTTTTCTAGCAATTTAATTTTTAATCAATAACATTATTTAATTGTTACAGAAACCTTAATATTATTATGCTAATAGTCATTAGGGCTAGTAACATTATGCGAATTAAAATTATGCCAAAACAAATTAGCTTTAAAGATAATTATGCCAACATAAACGGTATGCCGAAATAAAATATCACAAAGAATTATTATGGCAAAACAAATTATGCCAAAACAGTTATGCCAAAGTATATTAGGAAAAAGAACATTATGCGAAAGAAAAGGATCCCGCCCGACACACGTCAACCGTCCCGTCTTTCATAATATGTCTCCGGTAGTTATTCGTTAGGATAACTTCATCCATAATTGCACAGACGAAACCTTCGGTTTCCCCGAAAAGGTCACCAAAACGTAGCCAGGATACGGACGCTAGGAAATCTACACCGGATGAAGAGCCCGGTAGAAGCGCCCGTAAAGCTCCTTGCTTTGCCATACCTCTTTGCGGTCATCTGTAGTAAGTACGACAGGCTTGTGCCAGTTCTGTTTAGCCATGGAGAGTGGGGTGAGCCCCTTGTCCACTGCCACCACATCACGGTGCATACCCGCTTCGGTTTAAAAAAAATATTCTCTGAGATTGCACACCTCGCGGTTGTGGAGGGTCTTCGCATTTAAGAAGCCTCGACCCCCGCTCTTCCGCGGGATGTACAATCTCATCACCGATGATCGTGGGTAATGCATCCGGTTTGCGGTCAGCAGTGTACAGACCCTCCTATCCAGGGCGTCGAGTTCGGTCTGAGTCCATTTGAGTATGCCGAAAGAGTGCATCAAAACCGGCATGACCCAACCGTTGAAGGCGCGCACCTTGTTTCCGCCTGAAAGAAGACTAATTAATACCTTCTTCAGGCGACCAAAGAATTCTTCAACGATTGCTTCATGTCAGTAACGTTGATACCTAACGCTTCCGACATACCCAAATACTTGTAGCTTTCGGATGAGGACAGGGATCTAAGGTGTACGGATTCCGAGAGTTGAGTTCCCTCGGATTCCATAATCTCCCCTCGCTTTACATGCATGACTGCACATTTGTCCACACCAAATTCCATCCTGATGGCGCTACTGAATGTTTCAGTTACCTTCAGTAGCTCCATCAGTCGCAATTTGTTGGAGGCAAAAAGTTTCAAATCATCCATGTAAAGGAGGTGAGATATGACCTGATTACCTTACCTCAACCGATAGCCTAGACCTGAATCCTCCAGCAGTGTACTTAGAGGATTCAGGGCTTGGCAGAACCAAAGTGGACTCAAACTGTCGCCCTGAAATATTCCCCGTTTAATCCATACAGGCTTATCGTTCCCCTGGATCTGTCGACATCCTGGATAGCAAAGGACCGTCCTCCATTGCCCCGACTTCAGGAAGGTGCGCAGAGTTGCATCTATCTTGTACGGGTCCACCCTTTATAGCAGAACTTTTTATGTCATAATATTATTTTGCATAACAGCGGATAGCATAAATTTCATTTCGCAGAAAATCGTTTGGCATACACTCATTTATCATTCATTCAAAACTCATAATTTTGTAAGTCAGAATCATCTTTTAGCATAAATTTTATATCCTTAATTATTATAAAGTAGAACCATCATATCGCAGAAAGTCTACAGTCAGAGTCGTCTTTTGGCATACCTTTCATATCGATAGTCTTCAAAAGGCAGAACTATCATATCTCAGAAACTTTACAGTTAGACAGTTGCATAATAATTGAAAGACTCATCTATCACATTACAGAAAATTCATAGTTATAATAATTTTGTATTTCTTACCATAATAAGAAAATTTATTGAACACTTTTTTTTTTCGCCACGGAAGTTCGACGATAACGGTTATTACTAGATCTTTCTGGTCAAGCGTTAATCAAATCATTTTTACTTTTGCTGTAGTAGGTGGTACAGTTGATTGTGAACATATGTAGTTCCTGAGTTCCTGTAAGAAGCATGCAAACAAGCTTACACCATGCATGCAGAATGCAAACAAGCATACACCATGCATGCAGCAAGCAAGCAAGCATGCAGCATGCAAGCAAGCATACACCATGCATGCAGCAAGTAAGCCAGCCGGCCGGCTGGCCGGCCAGCAAGCCGAAGCTGCGGTGGTGAGCATTAAAACCATCTGCGACGATAACGACAGAAATGCACCATGCATGCAGCAAGCAAGCAAGCATGCAGCAAGCAAGCCTGCATGCAACATGCAGCAGGCATATTTTCTGTCGTTATCGTCGCAGATGGTTTTAATGCTCACCACCTACTCCTCAGCTCGCGGCCCGCCTTGCCTCTCCGCGCCTACGCGGGCTTAAATTACACTCTAGGGGTAGGGCAGACAAGACTACGTGGAGTCGGTTTTGCAGCGATTCGTTTCTGTCTCTACCTTTTATAGCACAACGTATTGACTTTTTAAGACAATTTTTTTGTTTTTAAGGTTAAAAATGCTGTTTTATAGAAATGGCAATATGCCTTATAAAATTATTCCAAATGAAATTCTGCCATGAGGCTGGCCGGCTCGCCGGCCAGCAAGCCGAAGCTGCGGTAGTGAGCGTTAAAACCGCCGGAGCCCCGCAGCGCCGGAGCCGTGACAGAAACCATGCCTGCTGCATGTTGCATGCTGGCTTACTTGCTGCATGCATGGTGTATGTATGCTTCGTTGCATGCTGCATCCATGGTGTATGCTTGTTTGCATGTTTGCATGCTTCTTACAGGGAAAAAAAAACATATATGTTCACAATCAACTGTACTCTACTACAGCAAAAGTAAAAATGATTTGATTAACGCTTGATCAGAAATATCTAGCAATAACCATTATCGTCGTATGTCGGTGGCGAAAAAAAAAAGTGTTCAAACAATTTTATTATTATCGTAAGAAATACAAAATTATTCAAACTATGAATTTTCTGTAATGTGATAGATGAGTCTTTCAATTATTATGCAACTGTCTAACTGTAAAGTTTCTGAGATATGATAGTTCTGCCTTTTGAAGACTATCGATATGAAAGGTATGCCAAAAGATGATTCTGACTTGCAAAATTATGAGTTTTGAATGAATGATAAATGAGTGTATGCCAAACGATTTTCTGCGAAATGAAGTTTATGCTATCCGCTGTTATGCAAAATAATTTTATGACATAAAAAGTTCTGCTATAAAGGGTGGACCCCTCCACAGACGATAGGTTAACTAAAAAAAAACTATGGCCATCTCTAACGAATTTACCCTAACGTACCCTTTTTAAGACAATATTTTTATTTTTATTTATGGTTTAAAATGCAATTTTATAGAAATGGCGGGTCTCCCTTGTTTCATCGAAAATTAATTGCCAAATTATCACTTCCCAAACAATTTTCCGCATAATTTCATTTGCCAAATTATTACTTAGCAAAAAATCTCTTCCCAAATAATTGTAACGCAAACCTAATGTTTTGCAAGTGAACGTTTAAACAATATTAAGAACCCCATCAAAATCCGTTCCGTTTCGTAGTTTAGAAGAACAACGCAGTCACACAATTTTTTGCATTGAAGGCACCTACTTTCTATTTATAGAGGATAGTTTTTTTTTTTTTTTTATGTAGCTACTAAGACACAGATATTGGGTATTTATTTATTTTAGTTTCTCTTTCACAACACACCACACACACTGATCTAAGTCACAACATTTATTTGATTTTGTGAGCTTTTTACTACTTACCTTTAATTTAAATTTAAATTAATAGAATAATCTATTAATTTAATTTATTACAACGGACACACACTTCCCTGTCTTTATTATTCTAGCGTATGGCACTCGTGGGTTGCAGCTGAAAATCAGCGTCAGGTGGTACACTTTGTGTTGCCATCTGACATGCTGAGCTGAGGCCCTATTGGCATTATAATCATAGTTTTTTGTAATTTTTTTTTAGTTATAAGGTGTATTTTTCTGCTGTTTGCCAATAAACGCATTTTTCTTTCTTTCTTTCTTTCTTTCAATAACTTGTTTACCAACTAGTACTTTTACAAATTTTTATTTAGTCCAATATTTTAGTTGGAATAACTAATTTTACGCAAAATAAAGACGTTTTATTACAAGGGTATTTTTTCCACTTCGGACAAATTCTAAACAGGTAATATAATATTAATATATTAATATTAACTATTCTGGTAATATTATTTTTATTTAGTTAGTAGCTTTTTTTTAAATAATTAATCTCGTCTAACTAGTTCAGTTTCGGGTAGCCTGTTTTTTTTCCATATTTTTTTTCTATATAATCTGGTCGTTTCTGGCACTCGCCGGCCGCTGTGAAATGAAATGAAATGAAATTGTTTATTCTGTAAATATGTATTTACTATTTTTAAACAATTAAATTACGTGGAGTCAATTTTGATAGTGGCACTAGCGCCATCTGTTGTATATCGGAATCACTTTTACACGTCATATGAAAAAATATTAAAAATAAGCTAGGTGAGGTCGGTGTTTCCTATCTGACTACTCTGAGAAGAAAGCCCGAAACAAACTCAGAGGTCACAGTCTCTTTTAAAGTCCAGACATAATCTTGGTCAAGTCATGTGAGGACCATGTAGATTAGTGTCTGAAATGGTCTTTTGAGGAAAGAACCACACAGATTTGAGTGGACCTGTCCAGTCAGTGCAAGCATTTGTCAGTTATCGTGGAGCTCAACTCAGAACTTAAGGAGCTCAACTCGACGAACAATACCAAGGAAAGGATATTTGGGTAGGCCGCATCAACTACTCAAACTGCCAGACCATCATTAAAACTGAGAAAGAAAAAAAGAAATGAAAAGGGAAAATAAAAATATCCACATAGTCCTCACATTCACAATAATTAAAATAATATAATACTTTACAAAGTAATCGTGTCATTTTGAACATAATTTTCAACAATGTCAATGTGTATATAAAACTTATTGTGATGAATAATTAAAATGTCAAGTTTTATGGTTTTCACAAGGCTTAGCAGAGCGAGCAGCTCAATCCCAAGCTTTTTTATCTTCTAAATAATCTGAAATTTTATAGTAGGTACCCTTTTTTACAAAGTTTGGTTTTAATACAGCTTTTAAATCGTTTAATGGGTAAGTTTCGAATGTCAATGGGAAGTTTGTTGTAAAAGCGTATACATTGACCCATGAACGAGTTGCTTACTCTGTGGAGACGTGTGCGATGTACAGCAAGGTTGTGTTTATTCCTGGTATTTAAACTATGAATATCGGACATTTTCTTAAAATTTGATATATTTTTGTGTACATACAATAGGTTTTCAAAAATATATTGTGAGGCTACAGTCAGAATATTTATTTCTCTGAATTTCTCTCGAAGGGAATCTCTTGGACCTAGGTTGTAAATGGCTCGAACAGCCCTTTTCTGTAGAACAAAGATAGTATTAATGTCCGCACCGGTTCCCCAAAGAAGAATTCCATATGACATAAGACTATGAAAGTAACTAAAATAAACAATTCTGGCTGTATCTACGTCAGTTATCTGTCTAATGTTTTTAACAGCATAGGCGGCCGAACTAAGCCTTCCTGACAATTTTTCTATGTGTGGGCCCCATTGTAATTTACCGTCAATAGTTATTCCAAGAAAAACTGTTGACTCAACAGGGTCCAACTCTATTCCATTAACTTGAACATTGGTAGTTAGCTGCCTGACATTTGGCGTTGAAAATTTAATGAGTTTAGTCTTTTTTTCGTTCAAGAGAAGACTATTTACATTAAACCAATGCACAACTTTAGAGAGTGCATCGTTGACTTGTTCAAAGTTGACTAACTGACGTTTGATTTTAAAAATGAGGGAAGTGTCATCTGTGAATAATACGATCTTGTGATTATCCCTTATGTAGTAAGGTAAGTCATTTATGTAAATTAGAAATAAGACCGTCGCGGCACCGCTCGCTTCGCTCGCTCGGCTCGTGCGTAGGAGGTTACAGTTTTAACCTAACCTAACCTAACCATTTTTTTTAAATTAATAACCTACTAGTTCCATAACTAACTGACCAAACGTTTATTGTCCAAAGATTGTTTGCTGTAATTTGATTAAAGACCAAATGGCTAAATATGACATTATCCTTGATAATATTCTGCCAAGTAAAAATTTGACCAAATGAAAATGTGCGTACTAAAATCATTCCAAACATTGCATTGGTATAAAAAAAGGTTGCGAAAATTTGTTTGCGTAGTGAAATTTAGGCAAAATCTTTTCGGTACAACGGCAGGCCCAGAAATGGCATAGGTATGCCAAATGAAATTGTACCAAACAATCGTCACTCTAAATAAACGTTATGCTAAACGAAATTATGCGGAATTTTAACTTTGCCAAAGGTATTACCTTTGGCAAAGTTAAAAACCCGCATAATTTAATAAAATGATGGCAGAATTTTATTTAATATGCCAAATAAAATTCTGCCATCATAAAAGTATGCCATTGTAAAGTCAAAACCCCTCGCACGCTCTGCCTCCTCCTTCGCGAGCATAACTGCTTCGCAGAAGGAGGTGACGGCCTCCCATGCACTCTCGCTCCGGACCATGGCCTGAACCAGGACCGGATGCGAGAGATCGCCGCTGCCGATCCTCTCCGTGAGGACACGGCGGTGCTCCGCCCAAGCCGGGCAGACCTCCACCGTATGCTCCACCGTGTCCTCCGGGCGATCCACACAATGGTGACACCCGGGCGTTTCCTCCCGTTTGATCCTGAACAGGAACCTCCCGAAACAGCCGTGTCCGGTGAGGACCTGCGTCAGGCGGAAGGTGAGGACGCCGTGGCGCCTCTCTAGCCACTCCTCAAAGAGGGGACTTATCGCCGCAATTGTGGCGTGCCCAGGCGGCGGTCGCCTGGGAACACATTTCAATAAAGTTCACAAGGACTGTGTGGGATACACCCGGAGAAAAACATTATGGCACCTGGGAATAACATCAGCGTTTTAAATTATTGATATAAAATGTACATGTACAATGTTCTCTACTGTGCTTAAGTGCATGTTTGATTACATTTTGGTGCATATTACAATAAACTTCAATTAAAGGCCAAATACATTTCATAAGTTTCCTAGTTCCAAATTACATTTTTGAAATACTTTACCAAGATACTCGTAGTATCACCGTTTATTTATTTATTAGGTACAAAAAACAACTACATGCTACAGAATACAGATAAATAATTAAACTAAGATTTAACAAACATGTAACCCACACCATTGTTCACGTTTTAACTAGAGGTTGATTTAGTAACTGATAACTGAAGTGCTGAAGACAAGTGATAAAAAAATAAAACAATAGTCGCTGCCACAATAGTGCTGTGTTACTTAGCTTAATTTAACTTAAATTACTCGCTAAACAAAACAAAATGTCCAAAGCCATTTTCTTAAATAATTGCTTCGATAGACAAAATATCGGTCTATAAAATGCGTGTTGTAAGAATCAACAAGACCCGCGACCGTTCGACAAATTGAAACAGTGTAAAACTACAGTGACCATCGGTCGTAAGGAATCTAGAAAGAAAAAAAGAAAGAAAGGCCTACAGTTACAACTGTCTGCTTCATCGTTTGTAAGTCTAATACGTCTGACGTTCTCAAGCCTACGGTTACAACTGTCTGCTTCATCGTTTGTAAGTCTAATACGTCTGACGTTCTCAAGCCTACGGTTACAACTGTCTGCTTCATCGTTTGTAAGTCTAATACGTCTGACGTTCTCAAGCCTACGGTTACAACTGTCTGCTTCATCGTTTGTAAGTCTAATACGTCTGACGTTCTCAAGCCTACGGTTACAACTGTCTGCTTCATCGTTTGTAAGCTACGTTATACTCTTTGATAAAAAATGCGCACGGACCTACACTACATTGTATTTTCCTAAATTGGATAATTTTAGTAATTTTAAACTGCTCTTGTTAATTAGCGTCGTTTGTGCATAATTAAAGTGTGTGAGCATAAAAAGCCCCAGCCCTCTTCCTCCTGCGCTATTTGCCGCCATTTGTATTCAGTGTCGAACAAAATAATTAAGTAGTATTTCTTCGCAATAAGTATAAAACTCACTTTGTCTCTGCAACATTCCGATTGTGTATAGTTGTGTACAGTGCAGTATAATAATGCGCTGAGGTTATTTTTGGGGCTGCCTCGGTTTGCAGTGCATCGGGCATGTTTGCGGACGCGCGAATAGACGACTTTCATGCCATCATGCGCAAACGGTGTGCATCAAGGTTGCGGCGACTCACATTCGGCGACGACAAGATTGATGGACCATTTATCAGGCTCTGGGCTGGCAGACATGTGCGTGCACATGTTCATGTAGCCAATTAATGTATAATTATTGTATTTTTAAGTTATTGAGTTTACTACCATAGGTCACAATAATGTTTTTTTTTAACATTGCAAGTTGAAAATGTAGCCGACGATAAACAAGACATCGAGAATTGTACTGTTTAAGAAACGAGAAAGGCAGCGTATGCTATTAGTATTATTTGTTACTACATAGTACACAACTAACATAGACAACACCGATAGCTCGCTACATAAATCGGTGAAGTAATAGGAGCTGAGTGGATCTGCTGCGGTTCGATCAGACATGCGCCCATTACGCGGAGCTCCAGAGCTTAAATCCGCTGCCGCGGTCAGCAGAAATATGACCAGCACAAGCTGAGCCGACGCGCCGCGGCGCCCAGAGCACGGGGGGGGGGTCAGGAGCACTGGTCTTGCGCGTACTTTATGAGCGGCTGGATAAGCCGCCAGTGTATCGGCTCATTGGACGTTAATTAAAGTTTCTCGTTTTATTTGGTGCGGAACAATCGTGTCGATGACAACGACCAGTTAGTGACACCCTCCCCCCCGCTCGCTGCCCGCTCCACACAGCTCGGCACAGCTTCCAGCGAGAACATTAATAAAATAAGTGACAGAGGGAAGGATTTACGAGAGCGCACGATATTAATTAAAAGTTTACGTGTTGTTGGCGACATTCTATTATTTCATTATTCAGCAATTATTACAGGGGAGCGCGCGCGAGTACGTTTGTTTAAAAAGGTCGGTTTGATTACGAGCCGTGTTCGAATGTCAGCACTTCCGCAGCGTCAGTCAACATCCCACCGATATCAGTTCCGATAGGGAAGAAGAATAGATTAATTAAATTTAATGGAAAGGTATGAATGAAAATGAAAGTTAGATCACAGTTTTAGAATGACTAAGTAGTAGTTACGGGATTACTGGTTTATTGACGCGGCGCGGCGGGTCAGATGGCATGCTACCGCTCGTAGACTACCTACCTACTTATGTTTAGTAGCAAGCGAAGTGCAGTGCGATGCTTGTGTTGCTTGTCTCACCACTGCACTGATAACTTTATTGACGCGGCGGGTCAGATGGCATGCTACCGCTCGTAGACTACCTACCTACTTATGTTTAGTAGCAAGCGAAGTGCAGTGCGATGCTTGTGTTGCTTGTCTCACCACTGCACTGATAACTTTATTGACGCGGCGGGTCAGATGGCATGCTACCGCTCGTAGACTACCTACCTACTTATGTTTAGTAGCAAGCGAAGTGCAGTGCGATGCTTGTGTTGCTTGTCTCACCGCTGCACTGATAACTTTATTGACGCGGCGGGTCAGATGCGGCATGCTACCGCTCGTAGACTACCTACCTACTTATGTTTAGTAGCAAGCGAAGTGCAGTGCGATGCTTGTGTTGCTTGTCTCACCACTGCACTGATAACTTTATTGACGCGGCGGGTCAGATGGCATGCTACCGCTCGTAGACTACCTACCTACTTATGTTTAGTAGCAAGCGAAGTGCAGTGCGATGCTTGTGTTGCTTGTCTCACCGCTGCACTGATAACTTTATTGACGCGGCGGGTCAGATGCGGCATGCTACCGCTCGTACACTACCTACCTACTTATGTTTAGTAGCAAGCGAAGTGCAGTGCGATGCTTGTCTCACCGCTGCACTGATAACATTAATTTCATGATAAACTAAATATAAATAACGATGACCCAGCGAGACATAGTAGGTATACGACAAGTTTTCAATCATTTGTAAGAAGACTGTGTTGGCCCTTATGTATCGTGTACGAGTATATATTACGTATACATATATACTCGTATGTTTCACATAAATAGTATGTTATAGCTTTTGCCCGCGGCGTCGCCCTCGTAGAGGTCGGAAATTATCCCACAAGAATGTACGACATCCAAATCCGTTCAGCCGTTTTTGCGTGATTGAGTAACAAACACCCAAACATCTCAACATACAAACTTTCATTGCTTAATTTTTAATTATTTTTACCTACTGTGATGCTGATGATCTTAGGTGCATCGTCTGTATAATAATTACTGTCTCGCCGACGCCATAACCTGTTAGAATTTCCGCCTCGATGACGTTTCGCTGCGGCGGAGTTATCGGGACACCGACCCTCAGCTGGATGATGTGCGCCGGAAGAACGGCACTTGCCGTTAGCGAATTCAGAAATTCTACGGGGTGATGTGTGGCATCATCTTCCTCAACAACAGTGTAAATGGAGGTTTTTTTTTTTTTTTTCTCTAATTTACGAGAGAGTACTGTGGTTGATCGCTGCATTTTAATAATTTTTTGGGCGTAAAAATAGCCCGTTCACACATCCAAGAATTCTCTTGGTACGGTATTCGACTGATGTCCCTATACACCAGACGAATCAGATCTTCTATTCTTGACCATGTGAATTCCCGCCAAGCCGTGCTCGCATGTTGATGGTTAAGCGCAGTCTATGAGCTCGCGAACATAGAGTTGACCTTTTCAACGACGTATTTACCTCGCGTCAGCCCTAGTTCCTCGCGTACCCACAGGCAGTGTTTGTCGGAAGCCGCCACTAAACAGAACTTGGACACCACCATCAGCTTCCACTGCTTTCCTATTTGCCAGAATGCATTCATCTCATACGATGAAAGCGCAATCCCAGCACGTGACATCCCATAAACAGGCGTTTCGTTGCTCTCTAAATCCATGGTAATCTTAAACATGGCGTGCGCTGTTTTGCCACCAGGAAGCAGTTTGGCAGCGATTCCAGAAGACGCTTCGCAATTTGGCATTGCCTCCTGACTTCTTCAAGGATGCCAGTTGTAGTAAATGTTTTTTTTGTATCACCAGGAGCATCTAAGAAAAACATTTTACCCTGACTGAGCCCAACACTTTGGAGAGCGGTGTTAAAAATGTTTCTTTGCTCTGAGGTGAAGATAGACACGTGGTCATCGTGGACGATGGTACTCATTGCGTCGGCGGCGTATTACCAATGATTGCGGAGCCAGTAACCTACTCGTATACTCGATCAGTGGATTGCTACCGATGGAAATGACCACGTATTGAAGTGAATTAAGATAACTGTAAGAACGCGTTCATCGATAAAACTTAATTTCGGCATTAGAATCGATCCCAGACCTCGAAGCAATTACTTTTTTTACAAAAATATTCAATGTACAGTTTTGACTTCGCTACAGTTTTGTTATATGTATAGATAATGATAGAAGGTACTAAAATCGAGTTATATTGGAGCAGCATCACAAACAGTTCTGGCGGTGGCCACGCATCGTAACCCGGGCGGGCGCGGCATGGTGCCGCGTGCCGGTGCGCTACAAACACGGTGCGGTGCGGTGCGGTATGGATGCTGCACGTCGGTGCATCGGTGCACCGCCGCGCGCTCTGCTCCCTGTACGAACGATTATACCATGACAGCGAAACTACTGCAGAAGGTACACTTTATACAATCAATGATTTAATAACAAGCACTGTCTTGCTTGCAAGTGTTTGTTAAGAAAACAAACAAACAATATCAAATGAAAAGATATTAAGATTGGCAATCGTTTTGTTTAATCGTGCGTTTTAAAACGGTCTGTGTTCAAATGTGATGTTTTCAAGTATTCTTGGGACTGAACTTGTCTCATTCTTCTGTGTCCTTTATCCCCTATTCATATCAGTGGCTTTCTATTTGTGCAGCGCGCGACCAGCTCGCCGTAGCCCAAGGCGGGCGCGGGCGCGTCACGCCTGTCGGTCGCGCTGGGTCGCCAGGTGCCCATCGATATGATTGAATAACTCGGCAGCGCCGCCGGCGCGGCGACGTCACAAGGTGAGAACTTGTGTTTGACTGGCACTATTTTAATTATTGCTAAGGAGAGAAACAGACATTTTGAGAAGAACATTAAGTGCGGATTTTACTAATGAAATTGTACGCATTCAGCACACGAAATTCACGCATTCAGTTCAAGAGCAGCTGTCAGTGTACAAACCATCCATAACAATTTTGATACTGACAGCTCTTGAACGCGTTTTAGAAATGCTGATCGCGTTCAGTTTCATTGGTGAAATCAGCCTAACTTGTACGATAAGATAGTACTAGTGGTAGTATTTAACTTGTTTCTAAATTAAACTCAAACTCAAAGCATTTATTTCTAATAAACCAATTACAGGTACTTTTGAGTTGTCAAGGGGTCGGTCAGTCAGAAAGATGAAGCTAGTTGCCCATTCGAACGCGTAGTAGGTTCCTTTCGAGAAGAAAGGGTAAGAAATTCCACGGAAACATTTTTAAATCAGAATATTGTTACGTAATATTCAAATCAATCAATTAAATTATTCTATTTACAGATCATACAATCCAATTTGTTAGTTACATACTCGTACACATCTTAAACACTAGTTCAAATTCAAATTCAAATTCAAAAGTCATTTATTCAAACTAGGCTGAGAAATCAGCACTTTTCGAACGTCAAAATTACATAAGACAGTCCCCCAAAAACGCCCACCCTTAACCACTTCCTAGTGCATAAGCTGGGAAGAAGAAGTGGCGCAACAAACTCCCCAGCAGCACAGCTGTCTGTTCATTTGAAAAAACTTGATTCTATATAATAGTGCATATTATTATGCTAAAATAATTTACATCACCACAAATTGCAATACAACTCATAAAAAAAAAAACATTTTAAAGAGTAGATTATGTCAACAATAAATGAAAACAAAATTAAAATAAATTGACTTACAGTCAAATAAAATAATCCAACAATTATATGCTCATATAGTATCGTGTAGTCTAAAATAGTCTAAAATAATTGTTTGTTCCTTGGGGTACATTGGAGTAGCTTAATTAGTCCCAAGCCTTTTTGTCGTCTATGTAATCTTTAACTTTATAGAAACCTTTTTGACATAGTTTCTGTTTAATAAATGATTTAAATTTATTGAGGCTCAGTTCTTTGACATGGCTTGGGAGTTTGTTGTAAAAACGTATACTTTGGCACTTAAAAGAATTACTAATTTTTTGGAGCCTAGTCCTCGGCACAATAAATAAATCTTTGTTTCTAGTATTTAAGCTATGAATGTCGCTGTGTTTAGAATATAGATTTATATTCTTTTTCACATAAATCAGGTTCTCATAAACATATTGAGACGCGACTGTCATTATGTTTATTTCCTTAAATTTATCCCTCAGTGAATGCCTACAACTTAGGTTATAAATTGCTCGAATGGCACGTTTCTGCAGCACAAATATAGCCTGAAAGTCGGCTGCATTTCCCCACAACAAAATGCCATACGACATTACACTATGGAAATAACTAAAGTATACTAATCGAGCTGTTTCTACATCAGTCAAATGACGGATTTTATACACCGCGTAGGCTCCAGAACTTAGCCGCTTCGACAATTTGGTTATATGTGGGCCCCACTGAAGCTTCGAATCCAAAGTAATACCTAAGAACACAGTGGTGTCCACAAGATCCAATTCTGTCCCATTTACTAGTACATTGGTTTTCACCTGTTTAACGTTAGGTGTTAGAAATCTAATACATTTAGTCTTTTTCTCGTTTAAAAGTAAATTATTAACACTAAACCAATGCACTATTTTAGAGAGAGCATTATTCACATCGTCAATAACTGTCTGTTGTCGCTTAAGCTTAAATATACGTGACGTGTCATCTGCAAATAACACTATTTCATGACTGTTCTTTATAAGGCAAGGTAGGTCATTAATATATACGAGAAATAAAAAAGGGCCAAGAATTGAGCCCTGCGGAACTCCCATAGTGACAATAGAACCCGGAGATCGCTTGCCGTTAACGTCCACTCTTTGGATCCTATTATCCAAATAAGAAATAAGAAGATCCAAGGCAGTGTTTCTAACACCATAGTGATGCAATTTCCTGACCAATGTATCATGAGAAACACAATCGAAAGCCTTAGATAAGTCACAAAAAATGCCTAGGGCATCATGTGACTTCTCCCAGGCCTCAAAAATATGTGAAAGAAGCTCAACACCAGCGTCAGAAGTCGAGCGACCCCTTGTGAAACCGAATTGCTTACTGTTTAATAACTTATGTTTATTAAAATGTCTTTGCAATTGTGTTAGTACATAGTAATGTTTGGCAAATTTTGGTCATATTATAATTATTACTAGCAAAAAATTAAAACAAAAATCAATATTGGTTACATCATTCATGTTGTAATGTACATGTGAGAACAATGTAGAAAGACGTGAACATTAAAAGCGTCCGTAATAAAAATAAACAATTAATAAATTCTAATAAGCCGTGGCAGCTAAGAGATGACCAGTTTCCACTGACGGCGCCCGTTCACGAACATGACGCATGGATCACTACCATTTTGAAGGGAACTTAACGATCCGCACACACACGCCACCACCAGCGAGACATTTATGTGAGCATGACATACTCTCAGCCGCAGGGGCACATTTATGTGAGCATGACATACTCTCAGCCGCCAGGGCACATTTATGTGAGCATGACATACTCTCAGCCGCAAGGGCACATTTATGTGAGCATGACATACTCTCAGCCGCCAGGGCACATTTATGTGAGCATGACATACTCTCAGCCGCCAGGGCACATTTATGTGAGCATGACATACTCTCAGCCGCAAGGGCACATTTATGTGAGCATGACATACTCTCAGCCGCAAGGGCACATTTATGTGAGCATGACATACTCTCAGCCGCAAGGGCACATTTATGTGAGCATGACATACTCTCAGCCGCAAGGGCACATTTATGTGAGCATGACATACTCTCAGCCGCCAGGGCACATTTATGTGAGCATGACATACTCTCAGCCGCAAGGGCACATTTATGTGAGGATGACATACTCTCAGCCGCCAGGGCACATTTATGTGAGCATGACATACTCTCAGCCGCAAGGGCACATTTATGTGAGCATGACATACTCTCAGCCGCAAGGGCACATTTATGTGAGCATGACATACTCTCAGCCGCAAGGGCACATTCAAGTCAATGAAAGGGGTTCCCTCTGTCTGGCACAATATTGATGCTCCGAAATTCAATTGGCATAACACACTTGGCATAATCTTCTTTAAACGAATATTTTAAAGGCATAAAAAATATTTAAACTAATTATTGTTTGGCCGAATGTTTATATGTAGGTATGTCCGACTTTACAATGGCATACTTTTAAGGGGTACTTAATTGAACGTCGAAAATTAAAATACCTACGGGTAAAATGTCACTGTTCAAAACATCGAAAATTTCAATATCGAAAATTGTTATACCTAAGCTTAAAATTTCTAAGATTAAAATGCCGAGTGATTAAAATATCGACTGATTAAAAATGTCGATAGTCATTATACCTAAGTGCAAAATTTCAACATTGAATACACCTACGTTCATTATATTTACGTTAAAAATCCCTACTCGTTAAAATATCGAACAATAATTTGTTCGTTATTTTAACGAGTACGGATTTCTTTTTTCGGAGCCGTGACAGAAATATAATTATTTCTGTCACGGCTCCGGCGCTGCGGGGTTTGGGCGGCCACACGCGAGCTTATCGTCGCAGATGATTTTAACGCTCACCACCGCGGCTGAGGCTGGCCGGCGAAGCCGGTCAGCAAGCCGAAGCTGCCCACCCCTCCGCGCCTACGCGGGCTTAAATGACACTCTAGGGGTAGGGCAGACAAGACTGCGTGAAGTCGGTTTTGCAGCGATTCGTTTCTGTCACTAAATTATGTAGCACATGACACGATACTTCATTCATCATTTTGAACTGGAAGAAATAGGTTAGGTTACCAACCGCTACGTCCAAGTTGCTTGCAAATTTTATTTCACCATTTTCTAATTATCCGGGTTTTCGCAATATCCGAATTATCAAATTACCCTCTGACATACATAATAAATAAATATCGATATTTAGGGCATTCTATACTCTGTTCTTTCGATATTTAGGGCATTCTATACTCTGTTCTTTCGACATTTAGGTATTTCGATGTCACTTTTGTAGATAATTAGATATATTGGACGTAGGTTATCTAACTATTCGACATTATAAACTTACGTTATTTTAATTTTCGGTTACATAGTCATTCGACATTTAAGTTTTCGATGTGTTGAACATTGACATTTTACCCGTAGGTTTTTTAATCTTCGACGTTCAAATATGTACCCACTTTTAAGATGGCAGAATTTTATTTGGCATAATTACCTTTGGCAAAGTTAAAATTCCGCATAATTTCGTTTAGCATAATGTTTATTTAGAGTGACGATTATTTGGTACAATTTCACTTGGCATACCTATGTCATTTCTATAAAATGGGTTCCCTCTATCTGGCAGAATTTTGATGCTCCGAAATTTATTTGGCATAACATACTTGGCATAATCTTGTTTAAACGAATATTTTAAAGACATAAAAAATATTTAAACGAATGATTGTTTGGCCGAATGTTTTAATGTCCGACTTTACAATGGCATACTTTTATGATGGCAAAATTTTATTTGGCAATAATTATTTATTTATTTATTTATTTGCTAACATGTAAAACACTGGTAAGTAGGCATGCATTCAAATTTCATGACACAGTATTAAGACATGCACCCTGTAAGGGCACTGCAAATGTTTCATATCAATTGATTAAATTATCTATCTATATATATAAAATGATAAACTGACTGACTGACTGGGTGATATATCAACGCACAGCCCAAACCGCTGGTCCTAGAGACATGAAACATTGGAGGGTGTGTTCTTTGTAAAGAGTAAATATCCACTAAGAAAGGATTTTTGGGAATTCTACTCCTAAAGGGGTAAATTAGGGGATGGAAGTTTATATGAAAGTCCGGCAGTTTTGAAGTTAGGATCTTCAAATTTTGTGTTTAGGGTGACGATTAAAAATAAATTTATACGTATCTTAGCGTTTTTGATAAATCTACCCCTGAAGGGTTAAAAAAGGGATAAAGTTGAAAAGTCCTTAATTTTCTAAGAAAAATCACAATATTTAAAGCTTATGGTTGGAAGCTAACGTAACGGTGTTGTTAGAATTTCACCCCTTAAGGGAGTGAAAAGGGGGATGAAATTATGTTTTTAATTAAAGTTCTTAATTTTTAAGTTAAAATCACTAATATTGCCCACTCCTGGGCACGCCACAATTGAGGCGATAAATCCTCTCCTTAAGGAGTGGCTAGAGAGGCGCCACGGCGTCCTCACCTTCGCCCAGGTGTCACCACTGTGTGGATCACCCGGAGGACATGGTGGAGCATACGGTGAAGGTCTACCCGGCTTGGGCGGGGGCACCGCCGTGTCCTTGTGGAGGCGATCGGTGACAGTGATCTCTCGCGTCCGGGCCTGGTCCATGCCATGGTACGGAGTGAGAGGGCGTGGCAAGTCGTCAGCTCCTTCTGCGAAGCAGTAATGCTCGCAAAGGAGAAGACGGAGCGCGTGATGGAGAGGCAAATGTCGCGCTCTCACGCCCCCTAGCTGCCGCAGGAGACGTTCTGGGCGTCGGGAATCGCAGGCCGATTCCCGGCCACCGTAGGCGCGGGCTTGCGGACGGTGAGGAATAGGTAGCTCGCCGTCCGATAAGAACCGGACCCGGTTCAAGGGCGCGTTGTGTTCCACGCGCGACTCAAAGAGATGTCGGCACGGAAGGGGTCCGCCAGGGCCGATGCCTGCCGGGGTCGCGGGAAAGTCCAAAATGGATACCGTGGCCCCTGGCAACGTACAGGTAATTGTAGAAACACGGGTGGGTTTTAGTCAGTAAGAGTCTGACTCGCCCCCCGCTCCGCCCAAAGCGGGAGAAGTTATTTGACCATTTCGCAAAGGAAAAAAAAAAAGGGTCTGAAAAGGGCGATGAAGTTTTGTATTGAAGTTGTTCATTCGCTGAATTTTGTATTCAAGTAAAAATAATATAAGTACACGTGTACTGTTTCTAACTTTACAGTATTTTACATGGAGCGACTGCCTATCTGACCTCCACAACGCAGTTACTGGGTAACGATAACCCTTGGTAAGAATGGTTGTCAGACTTTCGGGCTTCTGACTTCCCGTAACGACTGTCAAAGATCCACGAATGACAGCCGGGACCAACAGCTTAACGTGCTTTCCGAAGCACGGACGGGTCTCTGTATGTAAAGATGGTCACCCATCCACAGACCAACCGCGGCAAGTGTAGCTTAACCTGATCGATCGACCTGTGCGGCTGTTATTATTTAGCCACGGGCCCCTCCCCCGCAGAACCCCCCCCATACCCTTCTCCGGGAGAATCGATATAGATTAGGATAGTTAGGATACGAACAGAATGCGATACTGCTCATCCCTCATAGCAAATAGCGTGATAATTTGTACTGGTGCTAAGGACTAAACTCCATGTAACAGCTCTCCGCCGTAATGTTGTTGAGGCCAAAATATTAACTGGATCTGCTAGAGGAGAAACAGTATTCGTGCCGCGTATAGGTACTATTTATAGCAAATGACCTTCCGTTTGAATTTAAAAGATTGCAGTTCCCAATCAAGGTTTGTTTCGCGATGACTATTAATAAGTCACAGGGACAAACTCTGAAATTTGCTGGAGTTGATTTGCGGCATGACTGTTTCTCCCACGGCCAATTTTATGTGGCTTGCTCACGTGTTAGCTCTCCAACTAGCCGGGTTGTTTTAGTGCCCGCTTCCGAATTAGTAAAAAACATTGTATAGGTATACCTAGAGAAATACTGTGAAGGATTTAGGTAGACGGGTCCTATACAGTAGGTATTATTTTCTTTACAGTATTCCTCAAATATCACACGTAGTGGAGGACAATTATTAGCCATGAACAAAGCTCTATATTGTTATCTATACATATAATAAAATCGTAGCGAAGTCAAAACTGTACATTGAATATTTTTGAAAAAAAGTAATTGCTACGAGGTCCTGCTAACCTAACCTAACCTAACCTAACCTATCGATTTTAATGCCGAAAATATTTTTTTTTTAATTTTTGGCTGTTTGTCCGTATGTATGTTTCAGCATCACGCAAATTCTACGGGACAGGTTCTGCTCAAATTTGGCATAGATATTCCCTATAAGTCTGGTCAAGCTGTAGGGTATAAACTATCGCGCTATCTGCTATGGGCGATGAGTAATATTAGATTATGTTCGTATTCTTCTCCGAAAATCTTAAAAGGACGCGCCAAAATAATTGGATATTGCAGATAGTTACCAATTTAACATTTTATGTTGTGTTTGTGTTTCTTTTTTTTACATTAACTATTAGTATTTTTTTTGGCGCCATGAGTACCGTCTTCTACGATAACCACGTATCTATGTTCACCTCAGAGTAAAGGTGTGAGTGTTTTAACACCGTTCTCCAAAGTGTTGGGCTCAGTCAGGGTAAAATGTATTCCTTGGATGCTCCCGGTGGAACAGGAAAAACATTTAATACCACTGGCATCCTGTAGAGGTCAGGAAGCAAGGAAAAATTGCAATCGCGGTAGCGTCTTACAGAATCGTTGCCAAACTGCTTCCTGGTGGCAAAACAGCGCACACCATGTTTAAAATTCCCATCGATTTAGAGTGCAACGACACGCTTGTTTGTGAGGGGTCCACTGTTGTGGAGCAAGATGATGCCACACATTACCTCGTAGAATTTCTGAATTCGCTAACGGCAAGTGGACTTCCGGCGTACATCTCTCAGCTGAAGGTCAGTGTCCCGATTATGATTTTTCGGATCTTAACTCCACCGAAGCTGTGTAATGGAACCCGGCTCAAAGTCGTGTCTTTGCAAAGAAACGTCATCGGCGAAAATTCTAACAGGTTGTAGCGTTGGCGAGACAGTGTTTCTACCGCGTATACCACTAATTCGCCACAGTCACGTCTTCCAGTTTGTGCAGTTCCCTGTCAGTATTGCTTTGCGATGATCATCAACAAGTTACAGGGGCAGACACTGAAGGCTGCGGGTGTTGACCTCAGGACAAACTGTTTCTCCCACGGACAACTGTACGTCGCTTGCTCGGAGCCTCACCAGTCTGACTCTCTGTATATTTTGGCTGTTGAATACAAAACTACAAACGTACATAGTATACAGGGAAGTTTTATAAAAATATGGCTGTTATTGTAGTATATTGTGGTGTGTACGACTTACACGTGAACGAAGTCACGGGCAGAAGCTAGTATAATATAATATTGATTCTAATTATTACAATACATTACATTTTGATAAACATTAGTTATTTAATTATTACATTTTATTTCAAATAAATCATTATTATTAATTCTTTCATGCATTTTAGTCATTGTAGGTAAGCATAATATATTAAAGTCATTTATTATTTCACATATACGTAAGTGCGTCAAGCATATTGTTACAAGGTCAATCAATTCACAATTTGTCAGTTTTAAATTCCTCAACGGTATAGTAGCCTTTCTTTATTAACAGATATTTCAACTGTTTCGAGAAAATTGAGTCATTTGGTAGGGATTTTAAACTTTCCGGTAATTTATTAAATATATTAGCTAGTCTTGAATATGGGCTTTTCCCGATAAATTTTAAGTTTGTGATGGGCAGTATTAGTCTATTCTTGTTCCGTCGGTTATAGTTTTCGTTTAGCTCGATATTAGATTTGAAGAGGTGCCTATTTTTCCTAACGAATATACAACTTTGCAGTATATATATTGCTGGTAGTGTGAGAATTTGTTGTTTAATAAAGTGTGGCCTACAACTCTCTCGTTGGTTTATGTTCATCAATATTCTGATACATTTCTTTTGCTGGATGAAAAGGTCCAAAAAGTCAGTACTGTCTCCCCACAGAATTATACCATAATTTAGCCAGGAGTAAGCGTACGCATAATATGCAGATAGGGCGGTTTTATAGTCTGTGTTGCATTTCAATATGCTTAGTGCATAAATAAATTGGGACAATTTTGCTCTTGTACTTTCTACATGCTTCTTCCAATTTAGGTTTGAGTCTAATGTTAGGCCTAAAAGTGTAAATTCGTTTATTTCTTCTAATTTAATTTGTTGTGTTAATGTATTTAGGTTTAGTGGGGTTCTTTGGTAAGTTCTGAATTGGCATATTTTAGTTTTAGTTAAGTTTATTTCTAAATTATGCTCGTTTAACCATTGCTCAGTTTCTGTGAAAGTTTTTTTAATAGCTAGATGGTCAACATTCGCGGGCGTTTTAAATAATAAAGAAACATCGTCAGCGAACAAAATACACGACGAACTTATTTTTTTTGGCAAGTCATTTATATATAATATAAATAAGGTACATCCTAAAACACTTCCTTGGGGTATTGAAGAATTAATGGTGGCCATGTCTGATCCTATGCTGTACATTTCCTGGTCAACGCTATCGAAATATTCTAACTCTACGAACTGTACTCTGTCTTGTAAATATGATTTAAACCAATTAAAAGCTTGTCCTCTAATACACGATCCGTAAAGTTTTTGTAATAAAATTTTGTGTGACACCTTGTCATACGCCTTCGTCATGTCCAGGAATAGACCAACAGCGTACTTTCGTTCCTTTATGCAACTGTAAATTTCTTGTACGTAGTTGTATACCGCTAACGTAGTTGAGCATTTTTTTCTAAAACCGAATTGGTTTTTATCCAAAATATCATATTTTTCTAAAAATGTATTGACACGGTTCGCCATTGATTTTTCGAAATTTTTTGAGATAGTAGGTAACAGTGCAATAGGCCTATAATTACTAGGATTTTCTGAATTTCCTCCTTTTTTCGCAATAGGGCGTACTTTAGCAATTTTAAGTTTTTCTGGGAATCGACCCTCGTCGAAAGAAATATTTATTAGTTTAGTGAGAGGCGGTGTTAGCTCCTTTACGCATTTTTTTACTAATAGCGGGGGAATATCGTCCACTCCAAATCTACGTTTATTTTGCATACCGTGTATAATCTTAAAAACCTCTCGCTCGGTTACCGGGTCGAGGTACATGGAGTTTATTGCGGGCGTATGCACCGAATGTAACGATGGCCCACACGGCGCTGGCGCCGCTGCTCCCTTACTTTTGTTATCTACACCTACCGATACGAAATAATCATTAAATGCGGTGCAAACTTCTTGCGGTGATTTTATTATTAGGTTATTTAATTTTAAGGTAATGTTGTTAAGATTTTGTTTAGTTTTATTAGGTTTAGTAATTTTGTTTATTACTGACCACATCGTTTTTGTTTTATTTTTTGAGGCATTCATCTCTTTTATGTAATTAAGTTTTTTTGAAGTTTTAATGCATCTTTTTAACATTTTCGAGTATTCTTTGTAGTGTTGTTTAAAGATGGCATTATTGAGCTGATTTGAGATAATTCTAGTCAACCTTTTATTTTTGCATGATTTTTTTAGTCCTATAGTAAGATTACTATATGTTTTATTTTGCATTATTTTTATCCGTTTTTTTGGTATGTATTTATTCAAATTAGATTGTAAAATGTCATGAAATTTATTATAAGTTTTGTTTATGTCAAAGTTTTGATAAAAAATGCCATTCCAGTTTATTTTATTTAATGCTGATTGGAAATTTGTCAAATTAGTATTGTTGAAGATTCTTTTAGTAACGTAGGGTGTCCTTTTTAGACTTTGCGTTTCCATGGCGCTAAGGCCATATATTAAGCTATTGTGATCCGAGATACCATTATTGTTAACAGTAATTTCAAATTCTGTGCTACTATTATTTGTAAATAAAAGATCTATACAAGTCGATGTTAATTTTGTGGTTCTTGTAGGTGTTTTAATGATTTGGTGTAGGTTTAGTTCTGTCATGATATGATTAAGTCTCTGGTATTCCTTTGCTTTTTTAAAATAATCTAAGTTAAAATCTCCGGTAATTATGAGGCGTTTGTTTTTGTATTTTAGTGTAATGAGCTTCAGAAGTTGATTTAAAAAGTTAAAGAACTGTTCTATATTTCGATCGGGTCTGTATACAAGAATAATAATAAGTTTTGGTGACTTAATTTCTACGGCACAACATTCCACAACGTATTCGACTGATAGATTGGTAATGTCGGGCAGTTGTTTGCAGTTCAATCCCGTTCGTATCAGAATGGCGGCTCCACCACCTCGGTGGTTTTGTCGACAGAAGGTCGAACTGAACTCGTATCCACTGACTGTAATTAATTCTTTTTGATAATTTCTAATTTAAATAATAAATAATTACCTTTGGTAAAGTTAAAATTCCGCATAATTTCGTTTAGCATAACGTTTATTTAGAGTGACGATTGTTTGGTACAATTTCATTTGGCATACTATGAAGATGGCAGAATTTCATTTGGAATATTTTTTTTAGGCATATTGCCATTTCTATAAAACAGCATTTGCTTGTTTGCATGTTTGCATGCTTCTTACAGGAAAAAAAAACCACATAATTATGTTCACAATCAACTGTACCTCCAACTACAGCAAAAGTAAAAATGATTTGATTAACGCTTGATCAGAAAGATCTAGCAGTAACCATTATCGTTGAACGTCCCTGGCGAAAAAATAAAGTGTTTAATAAAGTTTATTACTATGGTAAGAAATACAAAATTATTCTAACTATGAATTTTCTGTAATGTGATAGATGAGTCTTTCAATTATTATGGTTATGAAATGTATGCCAAAAGATTCTAACTGTAAACTTTCTGAGATATGATAGTTCTGCCTTTTAAAGACTATCGATATGAAATGTATGCCAAAAGACGACTCTGACTGTATACTTTCTGCGATATGATGGTTCTACTTTTTAATAATTAAGGATATGAAACTTATGCTAAAAGATGATTCTGTCTTACAAAATTATGAGTTTTTAATGAATGATAAATGAGTGTATGCCAAACGATTTTCTGCGAAATGAAGTTTATGCTGTCCGCTGTTATGCAAAATAATACTATGACATAAAAAGTTCTGCTATAAAGGGTGGACCCCAATAAAATAGCATTTTAAACCTTAAATAAAAATAAAAATATTGTCTTAAAAAGTTAATACGTTAGGGGTAAATTCGTTAGAGATGGCCATAGTTTTTTTTTAGTTAAATAAAACTGAAAATATTGACAGCATAATTAAACTGTTATTTTTAAGAAAATCAACAACAATCAATCAGTCTTTAGAAAATCAGCATAAAGATATTTTTATAATGCAAGGAACATACATACTTACCGACTTACTGGCCGACTTACCCGGTATATACGGGTATGATGGCCGTAGTAGTACGGGACAGATGGCCGCCACTGGATTTGCCTCTGCCTTTCCCCTTTTCTTTAATTTCTGCTTGCTGGAGTTCCTTTTTCTTCTTCTGTCCATATTTAGAGCGCATGTCATCAAAAGTTGTACAATTCTCATGTGAGGTACAGATTACTGATCAAACATTGAAACCAATCTTCATGAGATGGGTTTTATAGTATTTTTCGCTACGACTAGCACAATTATCAGCTTCATCTTCTGCGTCTTCTTCACCAGATGTATCACATAATATTGGTTTACCCTTACTAATATTACTTTCAGACCTTCTTTATATCTGTTTGACATCCGTTATATGGCCATCTCTCCTTTTTGTCCGGGTAAGATGGCCACCTTAATTTTTAGGGATCCCTTTTTTTCGCATAATGTTCTTTTTTCTAATGTACTTTGGCATAACTGTTTTGGCATAATTTGTTTTGCCATAATAATTATTTGGCATATTTTTTTTTGGCATACAGTTTATGTTGGCATAATTATCTTTAAAGCTAATTTGTTTTGGCATAATTTTAATTCGCATAATGTTATTAGCCCTAATGACTATTATCATAATAGTATTAAGGTTTCTGTAACAATTAAATAATATTATTGATTAAGAATTAAGAAACGAATCGCTGCAAAACCGACTTCACGTAGTCTTGTCTGCCCTACCCCTAGAGTGTTATTTAAAATCGCGTAGGCGCGGAGGGGCGAGGCCGCCCGCGAGCTGAGGAGCAGGTGGTGAGCGTTAAACACATCTGCGACGAGCAGCTCGCGTGGGATCGCCGGAGCCCCGCAGCGCCGGAGCCGTGACAGAAACCATGCCTGTTTATTATGCGAAAATAATTTTATGCGTAAATATAATTAGGATAAACAAAAGTACCTATGCCATGTTATATTATGTCTAAATTTTTTATGCAAATGGATAGGGAACCCCCGCAGTCACATTTGAAATAGGAGTGACATTAGTCGTGTGTGAGGCGACGATAGCGGTGTTTGTTTCATTTTGTTTGTGTGACTAGTGGTGGGTTCACGTGCGCGGCACACAAGCCTGTAATCTATAGCAGGCGTCGAAAAGCGATGCAGAATGTCATTTATTGGACGGAAAATAGGCCGCACGAGGGATCTGCAACGAAGAGGATTTGTTGAATGAGCTCCGGTTGTCGGGGTGTGTCGGGCCTCGGGTACTGGTGGTGACAGGTAGGGTCGGGCGGCACGGGCGGCTCTGCTAACCGGTTACCGGCGGCTAATGACGTGTGTGAATCAATCGCAGCGCGACGCAAAAACTGCATTTAGTATCGCAGCAGCGCTCGCCCCCCTCTCCCCCACCCCTCGATCGCCCCTGCACACGCCTGCAGCTTGACGAATGGCCCGCGTCGTGTGCACTATCCACTGAGCGCGGGTCCATTGTACGAAGACGAGGCAATTTTAAAATACCGACGCTCGTTGGAACGTTAAACGAATTTGAGAGGCGTTTGATTGAAACTTCAACGTGCACTGTATTTTGGATAGTCTCTAAAACGATGATAAAAAGTTAAAAAAAAACCGGGCAAGTGAGTGTCGGACCACGCACAATGAAGGGTTCCGTAGGTGTGGTGAATTTTTCCCAAACACAAACGTAACATTGTAGTTGAAAAACATGTTGTCCTACGGGACAACATATTGGATGTATTGATGTATGCATCAATATAGGTCGAGATCTCCAACTACATATTTAAGTTTGTAATCGCAATTTGTTTTTTTTTAAAGATAAAATTTCAAATTTATGATTTTCGGACTTTTTCCTTTATTTGTGATGTTCGAACTTGCCGCTTTCTAAATTTCATGATTCTAAGTCAACGGGAAGTACCGAAGTACCCTATAGGTTTCTATTTATTTGTGAGTACGTATCATGAGCATAAAAGGCCGTATTTTTTATTATGTTGACTTAGAAACTTTATTTTGTTAGAGGTCCCGGGGAATACAATCTCGTTCTCGCGAGATCGAGATTTCGCATCCATATTTTACGAGACTGAGTCTCGTACAATTTTGCGGGGCTGGGCAGCATAATGCGTGTGTATCATAGCGCGGCTGCGCGCGAAATGAATCCCTTCCGCTCGTTCCTCGAGTGTTCCTACCAGTTTAGAGACACAACGACCATTTTCGGTCGCAGGCTGGCCTGTGAAATCAGGAGTCGTCTGTCAGATGAAAGCCTTGATATGCTGTAATAAGCACGGAACAGACAGATTTTATCTGTTCCGTGGAATAAGAAACCATTTTCAAAAATATTTTTTTCCATATAAAAGACAGCATGACAGAAGTTTCATCTGACTGACAAATGTAAATCTCCTATTTATTTGATTACTAAAGCAATTCTTATTAATTGTAATAACTTCATTTTGATGTTTTATATTTTCCGAGAACTTGAGAAGTTCAATTTTATTTTATTAGTTCCTATTAAATCAAATCAAATTATTTATTTGCTTAATACAGGTAGGTATGAACAGATCACCGCCCCGTGTCCTCACGGAGGCGATCGGCGGCGGCGATCTTTCGCGTCCGGCCCTGGTTCAGGCCATGGTTCGGAGCGAGAGTGCATGGGAGGCCATCACTTCCTTCTGCGAAGCAGTAATGCTTGCGAAGGAGGAGGCGGAACGCGTGAGGGAGAGCCAAAGTTCGCGCCCTCGCGCCCCTAGTCGTCGCAGGAGACGCCCCGGGCGTCGGGAGTCGCAAGCCGACTTCCGGCCACCGTAGGCGCGGGCTTGCGGACGGTGAGCGATGGGTCACCGTCCGATAAGGACCAGCAGGCCCGGGTCGACGGCGCGTTGTGTTCCACGCGCGCCTCAAAGAGATCACAGCACCAACTGGCGGGGTCCGTAAGGGCCAATGCCTGCCAGGGTTGCGAGTTTGTCCGAAAGGGATATCGCGGCCCCGGCACACATGCAACGGAAGGAACAAGGGTGGGTTTTAATCAGTAAAAGTTTGATACGGAAAAAAAAAGGTATGAATAGAGTTATGTTTCGGCGATCGGGAATTTAGTTTAATTATTTTAATTACAGGAAAAGAGTGTATTAAGCTGAAGGCTGATCTAATAAATAAATTCACAAACAATGATATGGAATAACATGTAATTGATCTTATTGCTAGGTTGCACTTTAATACGTACGTTGGCGGTTGCGACTCAGCGTAAACGGTTGTTACGATGAGTTAACTCCTCCCTTCATAAGATAGAAGCAACTCTTGCTTCTGGCGGCGTCCACGCTGCCTTTGGTTGCCTCGCTGCCTTTGATGTCCTCTGATATCTTAGTGATCTTCCATTGGTACAACTTCCAGGATGCTGCTGCTATTAATATGATGTAGAGGAATACCGTAGTCCAACTTGGTGTGGCCATCATCATTGGCCAATTGTTGTCATCTGGTAAGGATAGGTCGCTTGCTTTGTTGATAAGTTCATGGATGCTGTCTAGTGAGATGTCTTCTAGTTGTAATTCATATTTAACCGTTTCATCTAAGACTTGATGTTGTTCTGGTAAAGGTATGACT
The DNA here is from genome assembly GCA_916701695.1 of Agrochola macilenta. Taxonomy (NCBI): domain Eukaryota; kingdom Metazoa; phylum Arthropoda; class Insecta; order Lepidoptera; family Noctuidae; genus Agrochola; species Agrochola macilenta. Next base: position 24,075,325 of record OU753557.1, on the reverse strand, counting down.
TCATTGATGACGATTGTGTCTGTATGTGCTCGTAGTGTTCTGTTCATGACGTTAATTTGACAATCTTCTGTTAGTGTGACGAGATAAATCCCGGTTAACTTTTTGTAGTCTGTCTTAGTTTTGCACTGTGTTTTGACAATTTCATCTTCGTTCAGGACAAGTAGCCAATTGTTATCTCCGATCTTTTGAATTTTTCCTCTTCTTAGGCTCATCTTAGCATGTGTACAGTTTGCTTGACGATGCTGAATGAGGGATGGGATGCAGTCTTCTGTGTCTTCAATTCTTCTATTGTCCAGGGTCTTGCAAAGCTGGATGTCATCGGTCAGGGGTTGACAGTCTTCTTCTAGGTAGGCGTACTCATCGTTCCCAAGTGCAAGGTATTTGGATTTAGGGATAATAGTATGGTTATTTTTATTGGGAATGGAGTAGAGATGTTAGTTAGTTTATTGAGAGTAGTGTACTTCCCATACCGTTCATCTCCATAGGTACCTACTACGCTTTGGAATGGGCATCTAGCTTCATCTTTCTGACTGACGGACCCCTTGACAATTCAAAAGTGCCTGTAATTGGTTTATTTGAAATAAATGCTTTAAGTTTGAGTTTGAGTATACGTTTTTATGAAATTCTCCTGACATTACACTCTCAGCTGCTTTAGTACTTGCATATAATGACATAAGTTGGATTGACGTAAAATGAAGGTTTGTTATATTGTACACGCAAGCGAGACTAAAGTAATTATCCTGTTTAAGGAGCTGTCCTTGTTTTAGAAGAAGGATGCCATTTTCATTATTAACGGAGTCAATAGTTACGGTTCCTGCTGCGTAGAGCACGATGGCTCCTGAGATGAGGGTCCTGTAACAAGATGAGGCCTCCGTAGTAGTTTAAAGTGTATTCTAATAGACTTAGAGTTTGGGTGGTTACCTATAATTTCAGCCACATTATTTTGATGAAGGTGGATGATCTTGTAGGGTCCTTTGAACACTGGCTTAGTTTTATCACTGTGAGCTGACTTTGCTACCTGTTTATAAACGGTCTCACCTACCTTGAACTTGATTTCTTCTGCTTCTTTTAGAAATTTTTCTTATTTTTTTTTTTTTTTTTTTGATTTCGTTTAGAAATCACCTGCTCCATATTTTTGGACACAAGTGCTGCGATACATTCTTGAACTGCTTCGGCGTTAGCACGGTGCTTAATAACGTAATCCTGATAGAATTCCTTTGGATAGTATAGTTCTAGCGGATTTCTAGATGCTGTGTGTCCGAATAATAGATCATGAGGTGTATAATCTGTTGCCGAATGAATAGAATTATTATATGCAATAATGGAATACTTCATGATAAGCTGCATGGGATCGTCTTTATTAGTCATTCGTTGTATTCTAATTATTTCAGCTAATGTAGAATGTAAACGTTCGATGGGTGAGTTATAGTTAGGGTTATATGGTGTCGTGAAATGTATATGAATATTATGTAAGGCACAGATATCTTTTATGACGTCATTATCAAACTTTGTATCTGAGTCCGTGGTTATTTTATTCGGTAAACCTAACACCGAGAAAACGTCTAGCAATGCTTCCGCTATATGCACACTACTACATGCGTTTAAAGGTACTGCCTGAGCGTACTTGGAGAAATTATCAATGATTGTGAGGAATGTTGCTCCGCCTGTTGAATAAAGGTCCATACATATGTGTTCCATTGGCTTGCGCGGTGTATTAGTAATAGCTAGAGGTGGTCTTAGAGGATTGCGCTCATATTTAGACTGTAAACAAATCTCGCACTGATTAACAAATCTCTGAATGGTAAGTAACATGTTAGGCCAGTGATAATTTCTATGAAATTGTTTATATGTCTCTTGAATACCGCGATGTACTGTCTTTCCTTAGTGATATTTCTTAATTAACTCTTGTTGTTCAATTTTCTTCTGTACTAGGGTCACACGTGTAGTGCATTTAAGTAACTTGGGGCCCCGTTAATTAAATATAGTAGTATAGACTCTGGGGAAGGCATGATACAGTTCTTCACTATGGAAATAACAATGAAACACTCGGTCGGCAATTGTGTGTTCCTTTAAAAATCTAACTATCTCTGATTCTGTATTATTAATTGGAATAAAAACATCTTTAATGACAACTTTTGAGTTAGTGGATCTGTTATCTACTCTATAAGTTGAGCCGGGTGTTGATATAATGTGAAATTGTTTCAGCTGCCTATCTATTGCATCTGATATTATAGATATGCCCTTATTTTCATTGTCTGGTTGTGTGTGCCGTGTGGAGACTAATTCAGGCTCGGCTGACACAATGCTCATACTATCTGATTCTGTTCCTATATGAGATTGGGGAACGCTAGGGTTTATTGATTGAATATTGTCATTATCTTGGGGCACGGCTGCCTCCGTTTCATTTTCAACAACTCTACGTGCGTTTCCAAATATTCTATTAATTATTTCTTAATTTACTGCTAATGAATCCATACTACCGTGAAATATTTTAACACGAGATAAGGCATCTGCGTTAGTATTCTGACGACCCTTTTTGTAAACTACTTTATAGTCGTATTCTGCAAGCTTCAAACGCCATCTAGTTAATTTAGAGTTAGGATCTTTCAGTGACATTAACCAAGTAAGGGGCCTGTGGTCTGTGTAAATAACGAATTTTCTACCATAAAGGTAAGGACGAAAATACTTGATAGCCCATACTATTGCTAGTAACTCTTTTTCTATTGTAGAATACCGAGATTCGTTGTCTGATAGTGTTTGGGATGCATAAGCTATCGGTTTATCGGAACCTACAATACCTTGTGATAATACTGCACCTAATGCAACATCTGATACATCGGTGGTGAGCACGAAAGGTTCATCAAAATTAGGATATTGTAGTATTGGGGCATTTGTTATAATTTTCTTGCACTTATTAAAAGTTTCTAAAAAGTCTGGGGAATGGACAACTTTAATATTTTTCTTTAGACATAAGGTCATAGGTTTAGTTAACTTTGCGAAGTCTTTAATAAATTTCCTGTAGTACCCTACTAGGCCTAAGAAAGCCTTTATCTCCTTCTGAGTCTTAGGCAAATGGAATTTCAATAATGCCTTAATTTTGTCCTTAATTGTTTTTAAGCCCTCATTTGTAAGTTCGTGTCCTAAGAAATTAACCTGCTTTTGTAAAAATTCCGATTTATCTAACTGAATTTTTAAATTGTGAGTTTTAAACCGATCAAATACTTGCTTTACTTTTCCATGTGTTGTTGTAAAAATGTTGATACAATAATTACGTCATCTAAATACGTATAAACGTTATCTATTCCTCTTAAAATGTGATCCAATAAACGTTGAAATGTCCTTGGCGCATTTTTTAGGCCAAAGAGCATTCTTAAGAACTCGTAATGTCCTCGTTCTGTTGTAAAAGCAGTTTTTTCAATTTAGTTGGGATGCATCTCAACTTGGTGGTAACCGCTAGCGAGATCCAGGTTCGTAAAGTACTGAGCACGCCCCAATCTATCTAAGATGTCATGAATGTTGGGTAAAGGATACTTGTCTTCAATTATACGATCATTCAGTCGTCTATAGTCGATTACAAGTCTCCATTTTACTATTCCTGATGCATCAGGTTTTTTAGGGACAATTTGCACGGAACATGACCAAGGGGATATACTCTCTCTAACGATGCCCTGCTGTAAGAGTTTATCTACTTGCCTACGAATCTCATCGCGTTGTTGGGGGGCTTGTCTGTAGCTACGTACAAAAATTGGTGTATCATAGCTTAGTCTAAGTTCATGTTTGACTGCGTGTGTAAATGTCAGTGGAATATCTTCTGAATAGAATACCTAGTTCCCTATACTGATAACATAGTCTAGTAACTTCACGCTTTTCTTCCTCATTCATATGACCTGTACGAATTTTCTTTAAGTTTTCATTTAATATGCCATCAATGTCTGATTGCACTTGTACGGTATTAATGCTATGACTGGGAATATTATTATCCTCATTATACAATTCTAATTCCATTGAACTCTTATCTGGAATATATTTCTTATCATCACTAAAATTAATAACTGAAGTTTTAAAACTACCATTAGTAACGTTAATTATAGCTGCTGGTGATTTCAAGTTATCTGACCAATAAAAATCATCGTGTAAGTACTGTCCATCCACGTAGTTAGTTTTAACAGTAACTATCTTTTCACACTTAGGATCGATTTTTATCTTTTGGGGTGGAGAGCTAAAGTGAATAGGTATTTGTGCTGTTGATGTTCGTAACACATTATTGTTCAAATCAATGTTGCTTTTCAGTTTCTTTAAAAGATCGAATCCTATTAGACCCTTGTACTTCGTATCAAAATCGAATGTAAAAAAAATATGGGTTATATCGCTATTAAACGCAGGGGGTAAGGGCAGGTATACTACTTTATCATGAACTGATGAACTATGTGCTGTAACTATTTGATATGGCTCTGTTTCTACACAATATTCAAAAATAGTACCAATTATTTCATCTGATGCAATAACAGAATGACTATTAAAAACTTACCGTTGAATTCTGGCAACTCAATATATGGTAAAAATTGTTTAGTTTGTAGGTTGATGGATACTATGTCCGGTTGTCTTGATCGGGGTTTAATATAAAATCCTGTTCTTGACTTACCTCTTGTTCCTCTATACCTACGTTAGGCTCGGAACCGTCGTTACTAATATCTATGAATTGGCTGCAATACTCACTACCAATGGGTATTGGTTGCACCTGACCTTCCATTTGGCTCGGGATATAGAATAACTGCCCCGATGCGAACTGTGGTTTTTCTGGCTTACTTGCCGTACGCATAGTGACGTCCGATGATAACTCAGGAGGATTAACCTGCTGTTTTGGAACGTTAGGTTGGTTCTTAAAGTTTCCACTTCTAAAATTACCTGAGCCAACTGGTCTGAAGTTACCTAATGCTGGTCGGTTTTTCCAGGGCAACATAGACTGTATCCATTGTTGACGCTGTTCTGGGTTCATGTTATTCTGTTGGGGCCTATATGGCGACATTGTTGGATTTACTAGGTTAGGATGAACAGGACTATTGTTAGGTTGCTGCCTGGGCAACTCCTTTGGTTTCGCTTGGGATGTTGATGGGCTATTAAAATTATTAGACCTATTATATGCAAGCCTAGCCTCTTCTTGCCTAGCCGCAATAATAGCTTCTTCAAATGTTTCTGGTTTCACAATTCTAACACCTAATGACACCTGAAAATCTAACTGGTTCACGTACTGTTCAATGACCATCTTTTCATAATAAGATTTGTTACCATGTTCGCCTACAGAGTATAATGTGTCTAATAATTCACGGAGTCGTTTGCCAAAGGTTTCCGCATCCCCGTTCTTTGACTTACGTACCCGTGTGAGCTCCTGCATAACTTGTATCTCATTGCGTGGTTCTCCAAGACGCCTAATCAAAGCTATTTTAACTGACTCCCAGGAACTAAGATATTCTTCGTATGCTATGGCAGCAATAGCTGGACCACTCAGCCTACTCTTAATCAGGCATATAAATGCCGGATGCGAACGATCTGCTTCACTAGTTAAAGTTAATAAACTTTCTACCTCCCTAATATAATATCTAAGCAATTTAGGATTGCCATCATATCTTGGCATCAAATCTGCAATAAGTTTGTATGGTTTATAGTTGGCATCATAATCTCTGAGCGACATTGTTCTACTGTAAGTTACCTGTCTAGTGGCACTCAAACAGAACAATAGTGGTAGTATTTCACGTGGAATTTCACGGAATATCTTAACGGAATGGAATGGAATTTGTATAAAAAATTGACTTTGAATTCATGGAACTAGTATGAACTAAGTCAATTTCTTTATACAAATTCCATACTGCAATGATAGTACTTACTAATTCCATACTGCCCTGTCGCGTTTCAAAATTTGTCAAACAACTATGGCCGCTAGAAATTGTCTATGGTTTTAGTGATGTGGTATTATGATCTTTTCGTCTTGGTACTTTCGATGTTACGATTTTTTTTGTAGGTAGTGTTTCATCAGTATTTTTTATATTGAGTAACTTTCACAATCAATCAAATCCATTGAAATATGTTCGAAGTTAAAACCGTGAAAACGAACAAGATAGCACGGGTACTTACGTACGTTTGGTGTGTCAAAGATTTAAAAAAAAAAACTTAATTATGCTAACCAAATACCTTCCTGACAAATAATACGAGACTAGCTTACAGATGGTGTAGCTCACAGACTACTTAGAGATATGGTGTAGCTTAGGAGTCACCAAATGTTATGATTCGTAACAAATTCAGTGTTAAAGCAGTATAATATTTTAAAACTTGAGGGGTCCCCATAATACATATAGACCTACGACATTATTTCATAAGGAAATAGGACCGCATCTTTAAACGCGGGCTAGCTCCAACAGCATCTTGTTGTTGTCAGTATAATAATTATACTTAAATACATTAAAATAGTTTCTTTTTCAATAAAGGATTAATAAAATACTCCTTGAACAAATAGTCGATATTTATTATGTCAATCACGAACTTTTCAATGACAAGATAAATTTAGACCAGTTAAAAAGGATGTCGGTTGTCTATGGTCGGTTGTTTGACTTTTGTAAAAATTCAAAATTTATTCCAGTTTTCGCTTTTATTGTTAATTAAAATAGTTTAATTAAAAGATAAGAAACACGCAAAGGATGTTCAAGTGGGTGTGATAATACGTGTATCCTAATTAGTGCGTATTTAATCAGTGACACATAGATATCGCGTTCAATTCCCAGGCAAGTCCAATATTATTGTTTTTAGCGAGACGCTACCAAATCCTGATTAGTTATATGTGGCATTACAGCACTAGTCCGATAATATAAAGTAAAAAGCACGCGTTTTTAATACACTGAATTATGATCCTAAAAATGGTTCAATGAGATCTACTTTACGAGCAAGTGTGTTGAAAAATAACATTACAAAATACCTACGCGGTGAAAATGACAAACATCTGTATTTTTTTTAATAACCTACGCAAAATTTCAACGCAGGGGCGTTCAGAATCATGTACTGAATCCATGTTAACCGGCTTCACGTCGATGTCCCTGCCACCCTGTATTTTTATCCTGTAAATACTCCTTGACATTATAATAACATTTATTCACTAGGAATTTGTGCAGCTTCGACTTAAATTGAAGAACAGGTAACTTTTTGACATCATCAGGCAACTTGTTGTAAATCAATGATGCCATATGGACGAAGAATACTTTTATTGATTACTGCTGTTTTCCCATATGGTATATCAATTTCTAATCTTTTTTTGTCACGAAGTTGTCTATAAGTAGTAGCTTTTAGAAGGAGGCTTAAAATAATTAGGATTTAATTTCACAAAAACATTCAGTTCATATAATAATATGTACATATAACGAAGGCAGTGTCAGAATTTTTAAGCTATTTAAGTAGGGTTGACGGATAGTAGTGGCGTCTACATTACACATTGCTCTAATGCATTTCTTTTGAGCTTTAAATACAGATTCCATAATGACTGAGTTGTCCCAAGATATTATACCATATCTTAAGACAGGTGCAACAACTCCGTGATAAGCAGCTAATACGGCTTCTTTATTAACAATTTTTGAGAGTTTGTACAGAACAAAAGAAGTTTTTTTTTTTTCAGACATATTCCAAATGTGTTTTCCATGTCAGTTTATTGTCAATATTAATTCCTAGAAAATTTGTATCTGTCACAGGATGTACTACTCGTATTTCGCCTCGATAACTAACGTTTATATTTGTCAGTTGAGTTCTCTAGTGAAAGTGTATTTTTGCGCATATTTATTTTAAGATTATTTTCAGTCGGTTAACCATTGTAGTATCGTATTTAATGTTTGGTTGACTACGTGCTCGTAATCATTTTCTTTGTTGCTTTTTATTATAACTCTGCTATCATCTGCAAATAGTACCATTTGTTGGTTGATACATTTAGGAAGATCATTACTTTTTGAATATACTAACTAATAATACTAATTCTTAAAACTAATTTTATTATTGCTGCGAAAGGCCAATTTTAACAAGGTTATCTAAAGAAAGTGATTATAATTTATTAAGATGTTAAGACTGAAATGATCTGATGGTAAAAAAATATTAGCTGTTTTACAAAAACAGAACAGTTATTATGTTATGAAAAACATAGCATTTGATTTGAAGAGAGCAGTTTTAAATGTTGCCTTATAAAATAAGAACAGATAAACGTTAAATAGTATGAATAAACGTACTTTCGTTCCTTTTGGTTACATTTCACTATGGAAAAGCTCGCGGTGATCTATGGTTGTAAATTAGTTTTGTATAATTTAGAAGCATTTTTTTTAATTTTTGTAAATGTGAGTACCATGGAGCCGTTTTTTTATGTTATTAAAATGTATGTTGACTTGAAAGAGCATGGCAGTTGAGAGTATGTCATGCTCACTTAAATGTCTCGCTGATGGTGGCGAGTGTGTTGGATCATTCGGTTCCCTACAAAATGGTTGAGCTGGATAGTGCTGATCCACGCGTCATGTTCGTGAACGGGCGCCGTCAGTTGTGATTGGTCATCTCTTATCTGCCATGGCTTATTTTTAATCTTATATTTTGAATTTTTTTGATTATTTTTTGTACATTGTTCTCACATATAGAAGCAACAAGAATATTGTACCCAGGATTTTGTAATTTTCTATATTTAAAAGAGTGTCCTTGGAGTTTCTTGCCCGTTCTTCTCCATAAAGATCTACGTTTTGGAATGGGCAACTAGCTTCAACTTTCTGACTAACTGACGCGACTGTTTGACGATTCAAAAGTGCCTGCAAATGGTTTAATTGAAATAAATGCTTTGAGTTTGAGTTACAACGAGCTGGATCTGTCACTGTCAAGTTTCAGTCATATAAATCTTCAAAAATCAACAGCAAGCACATTGCTCAAATGCTATGTTTTTCAAAACATAATAACTGTTTTGTTTGGGTTTTACCGAAAAGATTTTGCCCAAATTTCACTACCCAAACAAATTTTCGCAACCTTTTTTTATACCAATGCAATGTTTGGAATGATTTTAGTACGCACATTTTCATTTGGTCAAATTTTTACTTGGCAGAATATTATCAAGGATAATGTCATATTTAGCCATTTGGTGTTTAATCAAATTACAGCAAACAATCTTTGGACAATAAACGTTTGGTCAGTTAGTTATGGAACTAGTTAGAGTAGGTTATTAATAAAAAAAAAATGGTTAGGTTAGGTTAGGTTAAAACTGTAACCTCCTACGCACGAGCCGAGCGAGCGTAGCGAGCGGTGCCGCGGCAACGGCCGTCGAGTGCCAGAAACGACTATACTATATAGAAAAAAAATATGGAAAAAAAACAGGCTACCCGAAACTGAACCAGTTAGACGAGATTAATTATTTAAAAAAATGCTGCTTACTAAAAAAAAAAAAAATTGGAAAAAACACCCTTGTAATAAAACGTCTTTATTTTGCGTAAAATTAGTTATTCCAACTGAAATATTTGACTTTATTTAGTCAAATATTTCAGTTGAAAATTGGTAAAAACACTAGTTGGTAAAGACGTTTACTTGCAAAACATTAGGTTTGCGTTACAATTATTTGGGAAGAGATTTTCTGCTAAGAAAAAATTTGGCAAATGAAATTATGCGGAAAATTGTTTGGGAAGTGATAATTTGGCAATTTCTTTTCGATGAAACAAGGGAGACCCGTTTTGTTTTAATGAAAAAATGTTATAGATTAATAAATAGCATTTGCCATAATTATGGTGAACATGAAATATAAAGCTGTATACTGATAATTGAAAATCACTGAGATCTAAACAGAATAATAATCTCATTAATAGAGGATAATTGGATCACCCATAATCATATCCTTAATTAATAAAAGTTAGGTTACTTAATTGGAAGTTATGAGACCAATCAAATGTAAGTACAATTTTTCTTTTATCTCATAGATAAGTCATTTTATAAAGAACTGGGATGTGGGAATACAAACTCAATGTCTTACATAACAAAGTAAAAATTCCATTGAAACTGAAATTTATTTTGTTCGTCATGCTCCCTTAGATGTCTAAAGGGGGGAAAGTCTAGTCGCATCAGTTGGAACATTATAGGCTGAGCATTTTAAATTCCCTAGAGAGGTATCCCTCTCTTTTACTACTTTACAAAAGTAATCTTTCTGTAAGCCTAGCGGCTCTTCCAGTTTAATTTCATCTGATGATCTATTTTCCAATCAGCCTCCTGAAGGCTACCACAGATCTTATACTTCCTGGAGGCTCCTCTAACTTAGTCTGTTTAAAAATGAATTTAGTCCATTTTACACCTGTTATTGTAAACCAAAATCAACAAGGATTATGGTAGATTTTGAGTAAAGATCTTGATTGTCAGTGTCTTTGAACCGAACAGTAACTTTGGCGGCACTATTATTCAACATCTAAAAGTTGTGACATATCTTTTATTTTAATATCAGGTTATGTAAATCTCTGCCAATCAAGGGGTAATGTTTTATCCATTTGGGTGACTGAATAATGCTTTAAAACTTACAAAATGACAAAAATCTGTTTCGATATAACAACCGTTGGTACAGTATGTTGAGATCAGGTTATTTAGGACCAATGTCATGCAATCTACACTATGACATTCACCGCTGAATAGGAGCTTTATAATTAATTATCTCCAAATACATTTTAGCAGGTCTCTTGTTCTTCTATCGGACCACTGCCATTGCAACCTGACTCCCCCCCCCCCCCAACTTTCAAAGCTAGGAGTTGCAGCTTGTCAAGTCTCAGAGGTTCTTGCATGGATCCTGGTACTGGCTCTCCGATACATCTCGTGTCTAAGTACGGGAGCCAGGCATACAAGGTCCAATATGGGGCGATTTATACATAGTACGTCCCCATCCCATTTCCGAGTTCAGATGACTAAGCACTCGGTCTTAAATTGGGTGAAGAAAAAACCCATTCCCACCCATAGTCGATGCTGTCACCTGTGACTGAAAGCATCGCAGAAAATTGCCAAGCCATCATTTGAGTCCCATGTGACGTACCGTCGCACAACCAAACGGCCGACTTATCTGACACGAAAAGGTCGAAGTCAGGAACGCCCCACTATAAAACATGGCCTCCGAGGCCTGGGGCATGGAGCAACAGGAAACAATCAGGCTGGTCTGCTCCTAAAAGCAATCGGCTAAACCTGTATAACACGTTTAACCTCTCCGGGCGGTAAACCGCTGACAGAGTGATGTTCTGCTAATCTGCTAACTTCGTCATTTTGCAAGTAAGGTTCAGCAGCGCTGGGGAAACGTATCAAACTCAAACTCAAACTCAAACTCAAAGCATTTATTTCAATTAAACCATTTACAGGCACTTTTGAATTGTCAATTAATAGTCGCGTCAGTTAGTCAGATAGTTGAAGCTAGTTGCCCATTCCAAAACGTAGATCTTTATGGAGAAGAACGGGCAAGAAACTCCAAGGACACTCTTTTAAATATAGAAAATTACAAAATCCTGGGTACAATATTCTTGTTGCTTCTATATGTGAGAACAATGTACAAAAAATAATCAAAACAATTCAAAATATAAGATTAAAAATAAGCCATGGCAGATAAGAGATGACCAGTCACAACTGACGGCGCCCGTTCACAAACATGACGCATGGATCAGCACCATCCAGCTCAACCATTTTGTGGGGAACCGAATGATCTAACACACTCGCCACCATCAGCGAGACATTTAAGTGAGCATGACATACTCTCAACTGCCATGCTCTTTCAAGTCAACATACATCTTAATAACATTAAAACGGCTCCATGGTACTCACATTTACAAAAATTGAAAAAATGCTTCTAAATTATACAAAACAAATTTGCAATGTATTTGAGAGATTAATAGAATGTTACTACCAAAAAGAAAGAAAATCATTATCCATTGGAGTATTCAACAATTAAAACTTTTTTTAAATAAAAAATAAACATTAATTTTGTAATGTCAGAGAAATAAAAAGGGGAAGCAACTCTTCCAAACATTTTTTTTTTTTTAACTAGTGAGCCCAAGTGGCTGTGGAGCAGGACCAGCATTAAGCCAAGCATTTTTATCTATGATATAATCATCCAACTTATAATATGCTTGTCTACATAGTGTGCGTTTAATGCATGTTTTAAATTTCTTCTCATTCAGTTGAAGAATATCGAGTGGTATTTTATTATAACATTTTACGCAGTACCCCATAAAAGTAGTGTGCACTTTAGACAATCTGAAACGTGGTTGATCTAATTTGTTCCTATTTCTAGTGTTAAAATTATGCCTGTCACTTATCTTACTAAAAAGATGTAGATTTTTCCGAACATACATAATGTTTTCATATATATACTGACAAGGTACCGTCATGATGTTAATTTTCTTAAACAGTTCCCTTAGAAATTCGCGTCTGCGGAGGTTATATATGGCTCTGACAGCCCTCTTTTGCAGAATAAAGATAGAATTAATATCTGCAGCCCGTCCCCACAGCAAAATACCGTAAGACATGATGCTATGAAAGTAACTAAAATAGACCAGTCTCGCGGTATCCACGTCTGTTAGTTGGCGGATTTTCCAAACAGCGTAAGCGGCTGAACTTAGCCGCCCTGCAAGTGATGTTAAGTGAGGACCCCACTGTAGTTTTGAGTCAAGCGTGATCCCCAGGAAAACCGTTTTATCGACGAATTCTAGTGTCTCCCTATTCAGTACAACATGACATTCACTACTTCTAACATTTGGTAACGTGAATCTTATGCATTTAGTTTTCTTCTCATTTAATACCAAATTATTTACAGTAAACCAATTATGTACCTTAAGCATAGCGTTATTTACTTCATCAAGCTCCTGTGCATGTCTATTTATCTTAAAAATCAGTGATGTGTCATCAGCAAATAACACCATTTGTGGTCGGTTTTTCAGTAAATTCCAATAGTATCCAATGCTCATTCTTCATTAGTCAGCCTAAAGACGTCCACTGTTGGACCTCGACCGGTTCTGTGCTTCCGCATCCAGCGGATTCTTGCGGCCTTCACAAGGTCATCAGTCCACCTGATCTGTTATCACAAATGATCTGTTATCGGAATGAACTAGAATATGTTCACTCTGCACACTGGCTTTTTGCCTATTTATTACTGCGTATATGGCAAACATCTCTCTCAAGTTCGAGTGTAAGTTTTTCTGGTGGTTAAGTTCCTGACAAGAGTAGAATATAATAGAATACTCTTTTTTATTTTAATGGGCAGTATTATCACTTAAAGCAATCTTTTAAAGACACCCTTTGGATGTATTCAGTAGCCCGTTCATGTTTTACCCTTCCTCCACGACATGTATGGGTTAACTTATCATGTGTAGAGGAACTTGTCAATTTTAATTTGTTTAGCGGCTGTTATTTGTTCCCTTTTGTAATTTTGATAGATCAATGGTCATGATTGTCATAACTCTACGTATACGATCCGTAATTATTACAATACACAATACAGTAGAAACATAAAGTATAGCATTATAAATTAATATTATAATGTTGTTTACATTCATTTAATTTCTTCTTAGTTAAAAAACTATATCCGTTTTTATAAGCAATTTTAATGTTCTAATTGCAGAGTAGAGTTCATAAGAGGTGCTGAACCTTTTTAATGTAACAACTGCATACCACGTGAGAGCAATAAACTATTTTAATTTTAATACACTTCAGCATGGAAGTGTTCGGACTACTCGTATTTCCAAAAGGGAAAGTAGGATACAATCCAAGTGGGTCGGTTGCTCCCCATTAACAACACCCTGCAGCCCTTGCTTTAGCAGCTAGCAGTTCGTTCTGCTCTAGACCTACATTAGAGATCCCAGACAAAACTCCCTCCACAGGAGCAAGTAATAGTCTTTAAGTAGCAAGTCAAAATAAATAAAATCATAAATAAATGTAATAAATTCAGGAAACAACATAAACACAGTTCCAATAATATTAAACTAAGGAAAGAACGTGTTTTTCTTATAAATAAATAAATAAACTATCAAATTAAATTAGAAAATTTAAAAACATTTATCAAATTGACACCCAACGATTACTCCACTCCAGGAATTTATAAAAGTAGAGCGAGACTATACGAGTTATATGGTTTGAAAAAATACAGGTTTGATACTCCTTTCCTAGAGTATGTCAAAAATTATTCGAAATTATTTAAAAAGGTTTGTGTTTTTGCTACATCTAAATTTTTAAGCGATACAATTAAACTATCCAATAATAAATTAAAAACCACTTGGAAAATTATTAACAATGAAACGGGTAAGTCAGTTAAACAAGATAACGAATTTGAGATTATGGTCGACAATAAATTAGTTAATAAAGCACAGCTGCTTTATTAACTAATTTATTGTCGACCAAAAAAAACTTATTAAACGCCTCAGCTACGTGCTGACGTAGCTGAGGCATTTAATAAGTTTTTTGCCAACATACCTGTAACTACGACTCGCTCCTTAAATTCATCCCTGACTAAAGCTGAAAACCTTTTGCTTAGTAGTGTGTCTAAAAATAGTCGCTTATTTAGCTTCGAACATGTAACGCCTCGTGATGTAGTTAATGTTTTTAACACACTCAAGTCTAAAAACACTGGTGATTACTGGGGCATCTCCATTAAACTTTTAAGTAATATAATAGACATCGTAGCCCCCATTTAGTTGTTACTTTTAATAAATGTGTTGATTTTGGAACTTTTCCTGACCTCATGAAGAATAGTAAAGTCATTCCATTATTTAAATCAGGTAATAAAAACGACGTTGGCAATTTCAGGCCTATTTCTATCTTATCAGCATTTAGCAAAATATTTGAAAGTTAATAATCAAGCAGATAAAGATAAAGATATATTTATTTATAAGCATGTGTAACATTATTTATACATATAAATGCAAATGTGGATGTAAAGTGAAAATCTGTGAGTTGCAACACGGTTTGCCCCCACTGGCGTACAAAATAAATTATTGCCACTTGAAATACAACACAATCATGAAAGAGAGAAAAAAAAAGAAAAAGAAAATAAATAATAATAGTTACTTAGACATTTTAATTTAAATAGCCTCCTTCATAATAAACAATATGGCTTTACAAAAGGTCGTTCGACTACAGATGCGGGTGTTGCTCTGCTGAAACACAATAAATAAAAAAATAAATAAATATATAAAATATTAATAGAATAATTGAATGAATGGAAATATAAATACATAGGTAATAGGATATAAATAGTTCTTAATTTAATAATAAGGAAAATTGATAAAGCGCTCTTCCTCTCTCTACCTATTTAAAAATTTGCGGTGCCCGACAGGGTCCATAATTGTTTCTATTATATTTTTATTTACCACCTGTAATTGTACATTATGGTTTGCAATAAACGTTTTCATTTGATTTGACATATTTAACGCATGGGAGAACTCGCAAAATGCTATTGGGGGTTTCTGTGATCTTTTCAAAGCCTTTGATTGCGTGCACCATGACACGCTTTTGCGTAAACTGCGTCATTACGGTGTTCAAAACGAAGCTCTCAACGTTATAAATTCTTATTTACATAATGTCCCAATGTGTAGATGATACCTCTCTTATTTTTAAAGTAGACAGGAATAGACAGCATTTTTACGATGTAAACAGTGCACTCTTAATGGTTACGGATTGGTTTACGACAAATAACCTGGTTCTCAATGCCAAGAAAACGAAATGTGTAAAGTTCGCCCAACCAAACGTTAGAAATCTAGGACCCAACATCGTCTTAGATAAAGAGGTGCTTGAATCTGTAAACTTGGCAGTTTTTCTGGGCATAACAGTAGATGCCAAACTTCAGTGGGGCCCACATATATCGAGCCTAGCGGGAAGGCTCAGTTCGGCCGCCATCAGGAAAGTAAGACAATACACTGACGTCGATACAGCTCGGTTAGTCTATTTTAGTTATTTTCATAGCGTTATGTCCTACAGTCTTCTGCTGTGGGGCAAAGCTGCTGATATTCAAAATATATGTGTCCTTCAAAAACGATCTGTTCGAGCTATTTACCAGCTAGGTGCCAGAGTTTCTCTGAGAGATATTTTCAAAGATATTGGTATCCTCACGGTGGCATCTCAATTCATCTTCGCCAACATCTTATATATTAGGCAAAATATACACTTATACACAAAAAACAGTGGTTTTCACAATGTTAACACTAGAAATAAGGACAAACTACGAGTTCCCTGTCACCGGCTTCATAAGGTTCATAGCTTATTTGTTGGGCTTGGTATAACCTTTTATAACAAGCTACCCTCTTTTTTGCTAGATTTGCCTTTTAATGCGTTTAAAACGAAAGTAAAATCCCAGCTTTGTTCAAAGACATACTATTCTATCACTAATTACTAATCACATCTAATTACTTAAATGATAAGAATAGTTGGTCGCTGTGATTAACTCAAGACAATGTTTATGTTCTTTCTCTAGATTACCTACTGACAAGTTATATGAGTTTATATAATTGTTTTTTTATTTGACTTTATAAGTCAAAGTATTATTTATTTTAATGTATTGTTGACATAATCTTCTCATTACAATGTTTTTTTAATGAGTTGTATTGCAATATGTGGTTAGCTAGTGACCTCGACAATTGATCATATTATTTATTGTTATTAAGTAATTAACTGTTTGTTTTATTTATTTTACCTCGATGGTCCTAGTTTAGCATTTATAACTTCGAGTTACAACTACATGTAAGCGGGCACGCCCTTTATGCCTGGAGGCTTTTATTTAGATATTCAGTTCTGTTTACGTTTTTTTTTTATTTCTGCCTGAGTATAATTCTCGATGATTTTGTTTGGTATATTGGCGTGTGCTAGCTTATGTATCGCTAATAAATTAAATTATGTTTTGTGTTGCGTAATGTAAATTATTTTGAATACTATTATATAGAATCTTTTTTTTGTTCTCCTAACTAAACAGACAGGGAGTTTGTTGCTGGGGAGTTTGTTGCGCCCTTCTTCTTCCCAGCTAACGCACTAGGAAGTGGTGAAGGATGGGCGTTTTGGGGGACTGTCTTATGTAATTTTGACGTTCGAAAAGTGCTGATTCTCAGCCTAGTTTGAATAAATGACTTTTGAATTTTGAATTACAGTCTGGAATTGGGGTTCTTGAAAAGTCACTACAGTCTCTTTATATTAAGTATGTGAGCTCTCAAAAACAAATAAAGGAACACATCCTTGATGCAAAAATGTAAGTAGAAATGTGTAACGAGTCTCATCATTACACATTTCTACTAACTTGTTTGCAGTCAGAGTGGTCCCGATGACTCTTAGCACCACTCAATGTTCTTGTCAAAGGGAATCCAATGTTGAGGCTCTTCAACCTGAGGCAACGGAGGACCCGTCCGAGTCTGGAGAGGCTCAGAACTGTATCCCTGATCAAGGTGCACCACATGTTGTACAAGGTTCATCTCGAGTAGCACAGACATATACTTGTTCTCTCCCTTGTTCTAGTAAAGATTGTTATTGTTCTATTATGTTTTCAGATAGTTTAGGGAGAGGGTTAGGTAAATTATTAAGTAACAACCTGAGTTAATCGGCTGTTAATTATTGTATGCCAGAGAAATCCTACGAAGAGATAATGTCATCAATAACAGGGAATAAATATGATCCGAAAGCCTTTATTTCTGTATTTGTAGGCAATAGTACTAATGTAAAAAATTATGACATCACTCTCAGTATCACTGAAATCTTGAAGATTAATTGTCAGAAAATAATATTGTGTGCTTTTCCATACTTTCAGCACTTGTCAAGTAGGCAAAATCATAATACAAATATATGCAAAATAACCATATGCATTTATTAGTTAATCACTATAGTGCGAAACTAATATTTTTTGACACCAACACTTTTGTTGAGAAATTAAAAACGACTAGAGATACTGCAAACTCAAACTCAAACTCAAAGCATTTATTTCAAATAAACCAATTACAGGCACTTTTGAATTGTCAAGGGGTCGGTCAGTCAGAAATATGAAGCTAGTTGCCCATTCCAACGCGTAGTAGGTTCCTATGGAGAAGAACGGGCAAGAAACTCCACGGACACTCTTTTAAATCAGAATATTGTTACAAAATATTGGTTACATCATTCATGTTGTAATTATACATGTGAGAACAATGTAGAGAGACGTGCACGTTAAAAGCGTCCGTAATAAAGAAAAAAAACAATTCAAAAATTAAAATAAATTCAAAATAAGCCTTGGCAGCTAAGAGATGACCAGTCCCCACTGACGGCGCCCGTTCACGAACATGACGCATGGATCAGCACCATTTAGCTCAACCATTTTGAAGGGAACTTTATGATCCAACACACACGCCACCACCAGCGAGACATTTGAGTGAGCATGACATACTCTCAGCCGCAAGGGCACATTTAGGTCAATGAAAGACGTAGGTACCCAGTAAATGGTAGCTTTAAAGTAGGTACATAGTGCTCACACATGTGCTATGCAATTATATAATACTATGAAATTGAATTTATACAATCTAAAGATAGTCCTACAATCTTCAGCAGCTCCAACAATATTTTCGAATGCCAATCAATTAGTTTATGCGCCTTGTGGAGCTGGACCAGCGTTGAGCCAAGCATTTTTGTCAACGATGTAATCCCCCAACTTATAATATGCTTGGCAGCATAGTGTGCGTTTTATACAAGATTTCAAATTCCTTTCATTCAATTGGAGT
Organism: Agrochola macilenta; assembly: GCA_916701695.1. Lineage (NCBI taxonomy): Eukaryota > Metazoa > Arthropoda > Insecta > Lepidoptera > Noctuidae > Agrochola > Agrochola macilenta. The sequence continues at coordinate 24,056,603 of OU753557.1, read as the reverse complement.
ATGTGGGGAGGTATTTTATTGTAACATTTTAAACAGTACCCCATGAAGGTTGAGTCAACTTTAGCCAGTCTGAAACCCGGTTGAACTAATTGTTCCCTATTTCTAGTGCTATAATTGTGTCTATCACCTCTTTTACTGAAAAGACTTAGATTTTTCCTAACGTACATGATGTTTTCATAGATATATTGACAAGGTACCGTCATGATGTTAATATCTTTAAACAGTTCCCTTAGAGAATCGCGTCTGCGGAGACCATATATTGCTCTGATGGCTCTTTTCTGCAGAATAAAAATAGACTCGATATCTGCAGCCCGTCCCCATAGTAGAATACCGTAAGACATGATACTATGAAAGTAACTGAAATAGACTAGCCTCGCGGTATCTACGTCAGTAAATTGACGGATTTTTCTCACAGCATATGCTGCTGAACTTAGGCGTCCTGCGTATTTGTCTATTAGTTTTAGACGTCAAATAGTATGGCTACGAGGGTGATACTGAAAGTTCTTAGAAAATAAAAAACTGAACAAACTAGCAAGTTATTAGTTTTGTTATATCTTTTCAAAATAGTGTCCATTTACATCAATACATCGCTGTATCTGATGGAACCACTGAGAAAAGCACTTTGCCCACTCGTCCTTATGGGGTCTCTTCGACGGCATTTTAATTATTTATTTATATATATCATGCAATCAGTACTCATTTTGAAAAACAAAATCTGTTTGCAAAGGAACAAAAAGGCTTTAGAAAAAATAAATCAATTGACTTTGCAATGTATGATCTTTTAAAACCAATTTATACTAATATTGACAAACGTATTCCCGTGACTGCAATGTTTATGGACATGAGCAAAGCGTTTGACTACGTACACCATGAAACACTTTTGAATAAACTGTACAACTATGGAATAAGGGGCAATGTCTATAGTTTATTTGAATCTTATTTAAGTGATAGACATTAGGTTGTAGAAAAAAATGACATCAACTCTCCAAATGGCACAGAACAAAACCATCAATCTAAACCTAAAAAACTACTATACAGTGTACCACAAGGTAGCGTGCTAGAGCCACCTCTATTCTTAATTTACATTAACGATCTGCCAAACGTCTCCTTTTTTTTTTTTTTTTTTTGGGTGGGAAATCATCAAATGACTCCTCCCGCTCTGGGCGGAGCGAGAGGGAGTGTCAGACTTTTACTGACTAAAACCCACCCGTGTTCCTTCCGTTGCCTGTGTGCCGGGGCCGCGATATCCCTTTCGGACGAACTCGCAACCCTGGCAGGCATTGGCCCTTACGGACCCCGTCAGTTGGTGCTGACATCTCTTTGAGGCGCGCGTGGAACACAACGCGCCGTCGACCCGGGCCTGGTCCTAATCGGACGGCGAGCTACCCATTGCCCACCGTCCGCAAGCCCGCGCCGCCTACGGTGGCCGGAAGTCGGCTCGCGACTCCCGACGCCCGGGGCGTCTCCTGCGGCGTCTAGGGGCGCGAGGGCGCGCATCTTGCATTTCCCTCGCGCGCTCCGCCTCCTCCTTCGCGAGCATTACTGCTTCGCAGAAGGAAGTGACGGCTTCCCATGCACTCTCGCTCGGACCATGGCCTGAACCAGGGCCGGACGCGAGAGATCGCCGCTGCCGATCGCCTCCGTGAGGACACGGCGGTGCCCCGCCCAAGCCGGGCAGACCTCCACCGTATGCTCCACCGTGTCCTCCGGGCGATCCACACAATAGTAACACCCGGGCGTTTCCTCCCGCTTTATCCTGAACAGGAACCTCCAGAAACAACCGTGTCCGGTGAGGACCTGCGTCAGGCGGAAGGTGAGGACGCCGCGCCGTGGCGCCTCTCTAGACACTCCTCAAAGAGGGGCCTTACCGCCGCAATTGTGGCGTGCCCAGCGCTGGGTTGCGACAATCGCACTCTCCATGCCGCCATGAGATCCCGCCGGAGCTCTGTCCGCTGTGCCGTGATTTCTCGCGGCAGCGGAGTTACACCCCGGCGTTTCGCCTCCACTTTTGCCTCCAGATCCCATGGCGGTAGTCCGGCAAGGAGGCTCGCCGCCTCACGGGAGACCGTGCGGTATCCTCTGACCAGCCTAATGGCCATGACCCTTTGGGACGCGTTCAATCGCTGGGCTGGTCGTAGCCTTAATGAATTTCCATTCACCGTGTCCCACATGCACACCAGCAAAACAGTAAGCCCAAAAACATAATAGTTAAATTAGCTTCGCGTATACTACGTGACAATGTTCTTAGTGCCCATCGGTTATGCAGGGGACTTGCCACGGATCAAGTTGGTGTTTCAGGAACATCACTCTCGATTTATATGCATGAGCACCTGACCCTAAAAAACAAACAATTATTTCGTGAGTGCCGAGACGCTGCCAAAAAGTCCAATTACAAATTCGTTTGGGTTAAGCATGGAACAATCCTTGTCCGTGAAAAAGAAGGGACAAAGTCTTTTGCAATTCGGACCCCGCAAGACATCACTAAAATCAAGCCTGGCTACGCAGCACCAATTGACAACCAAGGACCTGTATCCATCAAAAAATAGCTCTGCAATGAGTAATCGATCAATCTTCAATAAATTACATAGTCAATCTCCACAGCTTTCGATATTTTTAATCATTTGTTTGTTATGTTTAATAGTTTGTATAACTTTAGTTGAACACTCTATACGATGGTTTGTAAATTGCTTGTTAAGGTTAATCCATTTTTTTAAGTTTTATGTTTTGTTTCTTGTATTTTGTTCGCATTCTCTTAACGCTTTACTGTACAAAAGTGCCCTATTAGTTACGATTACGTTAGTAACGGTTAATGCATTTATGACCATATTCTATAGAGTTTTACGCTACAATGACTGATAACTTAGTTATATATTACCAAAATTGTAGGGGATTCCGCACAAAATTAAATATTTTGTATATGAATATTCTAGCCAATTGTTATGACATAATAATTTTGACTGAAACCTGGCTGACGCCCGAGATATCAGATAACGAGTTTATTGATGAGCGTTATGTGGTACATCGGTATGATCGTGATCGTGTTGCCACCAATAAAAAAGACGGAGGCGGGGTTCTCGTAGCTGTACTGAAGGGTCTGCATTCAGTCAGATTGATTCCACAATTTGCAACTCATACCAGCATTGAGCACATCATGGTGCAATTGCCAAGCTCAAGTCAAGGTAAGTGCCAAATTATCGCTGCAGTATATATATATATACCACCAAAAATGCCAGAGTTTGCTTATGCTGAATATTTTGAACTTCTGCAATCACAGCTTGGTGACACAAATAATGATAATTTCTATGTGGTAGGAGACTTTAACCTACCAGAAATTGACTGGGTTGCTTGTACAGACAGTACTTCACTATCTGCTCATATTTGTAGAGGTTACTCCCCCGTTTGTAATCACATGAGTGCGTTTTTGTCATTCCTCAACGCTTATCAATTTAATACAATTCGGAATCCAGGTGGGAGAATATTGGACTTGGTTATTGGTAACGGTGATTGCAATGTCTCTAGAGCCACAGACTATTTACTACAGCTTGATAGCCACCATCCTCCACTTAATGTTTTTATTTCTCTAAGTGTACCTTACGATTCGATGGCCCGCAAGATGTTTAAAAAATTTAATTATTACAAGGCAAATTATGATAATATAAATGGGGATTTGAGAGAGATTAATTGGGAGGAAGTTTTATTTAACCAAACCATTGACGATACATTGAGCACGTTTTATAACATTGTTTTCTGCATTATTAAAACACACGTTCCATTGATTAATTGTAGATCTTTAAAATTTCCGGTTTGGTTCTCAAGATCGCTTATACATATTTACAAAAATAAAGCCAAAGCTTGGGTAAAATGGAAGATGTATCAAAATATTTCAGACTACGAGCAGTTTTCCATTTACCGCTCTAGATTCCAAGTTGAGAGCAAAAACTGTTACAGAAAGTACGTTGCCTCTGTAGAAGATGGTATCCGGACTAATGTTAAGCATTTTTCGACGTTCATTTCTTCCCGCAAATCTTCTACAAGCTTCCCTTCTATTATGCATTATATAAACCAATCAGCCAATAACCCTGAAGACATCTCTAATCTGTTCTCAAGCTTTTTTAACTCGGTATACGAGCCTTCCATTTCAATTGACAGTGTTTCATCGCAGTGCAGAGATTACTCTGAAACCTGTTCTCTCCTTAGTAGCATTCAGTTTACTGCCGATGAAATATTAAGTGCGCTAAAAGCATTAGATCCATCTAAAGGCCTGGGACCAGATGGTCTACCAGTTGTGTGTTCCTTAAACAGACCGCCGTTAATCTGTGTGTGCCATTACAAATTATTTTTAATTTATCAATTTCTCATGGAGAATTTCCCCAAGCATGGAAACTCGCAAATGTAACTCCAGTTCACAAGTCGGGACCTAAACAAGATATCGAGAATTATCGACCTATATCGATATTATCGGTTTTGTCAAAGCTTTTTGAGAGACTGGTTCATAATAAAGTTTATCCTCTACTACATAATAACATAATTCCACAACAACATGGATTTGTCAAAAAAAGATCAACTACCACTAACCTGATAACTTTTGTTGACTATTTATTTAACAGTTTGGACTCTCGTATTCAAGTTGATACTATATACACGGATTTCCAAAAAGCTTTTGACAAAGTAGACCATCAATTGCTGTTGAGTAAAATTGCCTTTAATACGTGGCGACCTATTTAGATGGTTCTCTTCTTACGTTTTTAATAGATCTCAGAGAGTTGTGATAAACGGTTTTAATTCTGCGACCCTAAATGTTACTTCCGGTGTTCCACAGGGCTCTATACTGGGTCCTCTTTTATTTGTTATGTTTATAAATGATATAGGTACGTGTTTTCAAAATTCTAAATTATTGCTATACGCAGACGATTTAAAAATTTTTAGGTCGATTATTAATTTACGTGACAGTTTACTTTTGCAGGAAGACTTAAATAGATTCTCTGCATATTGTGTAAAAAATAAACTTAAATTGAGCATATCGAAATGCTATTGTATTAGTTTTACTAAAAATAAAAACGTAATAAAACACGCATATTCTTTGAACAATATACATCTTGCAAGAGAGACAGTGGTTCGTGATCTTGGTGTTTTGTTAGATGACAAACTCCATCTTGATGCTCACATTACAAAAATTGTGAATAATGCTTTTCGTATGTTCGGTTTTGTGATGAGATCGGCTCAGGAATTTAAACGCCCTGGTACTTATTTATACCTTTATAAAACGTTGGTTAGGTCTCAGTTGGAGTACGCGGTCCCGGTGTGGAATCCCTTCTATGAAAAATATTCTAATATGCTAGAAAAAGTACAACGCAAATTTTTAAAGGCCATGCATTACCGTTGTTGCCGTACGTTTGCATCTTACAGCAACTTAATGAAAGAATATAAACTTCAAAACCTTAAATCTAGACGTATAATGTTGGAATCGACGTTTCTGTTTGATATATGTAACAATTTATATGATTGTATAGACATAAGCAATAGAATAAGTTATGTAGTACCCAGAACAACTATATGTCGAGGTGTGCGCGCGCGACCGCTGTTTGCTGTAACCTCTTGTCGATCAAACGCAGGCTCGCGAGCACCCCTGCGACGTCTTACTACGCAGTTCAATAAGATTTTCCGGGATATCGAGTTCTTTGCTGTTTCTGCTGGAAAATTTAGAAGTATTGCGCTTAAAATTATAGCAGAATTAGGTTCTTAAAAATCCTAAAATCATAATCTTTATTTTATATATTCTAGTATAATATCTTCTTTGTCTTTTTATTATTTTTACTTGTATTAGTTTCAGATTCGTTTTATTTTTGTATTTAATACTCTTATATTCAATATTATTTATATCGCATGTCGTTCGTGTTTGTTTAACTTTTTTATATTATGTGGTAAATGTTGTTGGCTACACATTTATACTCCCATTTTAGTTTTAAGTTCTATACCATAATATTGTAATGTGTAACTGTTTATTTTCCCAAATAAAATAAAATAAAATAAAATAAAATGAACGCGCCCACACCGGTGCCCCGTAAAGGGCCATGGACCGCACGATCCCCGCGTAGAGCCTCCGGCAGGAGGCGTTTGGACCCCCTAGATTGGGCAGAAGCCGCTTCAAAGCAGCCCCAGCCCTCTGCAGTTTGGGAGCCAAACGTCGGAAGTGCTCCATGAAGTTCCACCGGCTGTCGAGGACGAGTCCCAGGAACTTCATCGTCGACTCGACACCGATGTGAACCCCTCCCGCCGTTATCTGGGAACCCGACAGTGGCGCGTTCCGAGGACCATAGAAACACATGGCCTCGGACTTGCGCAAGGCCACCTCGAGTCCCAGTTGCCGGATCCTATCGACGATTATCGCAACCCAACGTGTCGCTAGTTCGGCCGCCGCCTCATGCGACCTCCCCTGCACCAGGACCAGCGTGTCGTCAGCGTAGCAGACTACGCTGACGCCGCTAGGGAGGTCGGCGCGCAGCACCCAGTCGTAGCCGATGTCCCACAGATGCGGCCCCAGGACCGATCCCTGCGGGACACCGCACGACATCTCTCGCCGGTTCCACTCTCCGTGGTGACCGGGGTAGATGACGGCCCTGTCCGTCAAATAGGCCTCGACCACTCGACAGACGTAGGTCGGCATCCGGTGATACCGGAGTGCCTCCCTAATGCAACTCTAGGGCAGGGTATTGAACGCATTGGCGATGTCAAGAGACACCGCCAAGACCACCCAACCCCGGGCAACAGCATCCCCCGTCGTGAGGGCTCGAACGCGCATGATGGCATCCACCGTAGAGCGCCCCTAGCGGAAACCAAACTGGCTGTCCGCCAAATCCGGCCCCACTCGCACCAGCTGCCCGACAAGGCGGTCTGCAATTACTCTTTCAAAGAGCTTGCCCACCTCGTCGAGCAGCACGATGGGCCGGTAAGCGGACGGAGAGTCCGCCGGGCGCCTCGGCTTCTTGATGAGGACCAATTTCCCCGTCTTCCAACGAAGTGGGAACTGGCCCCTCACCAAGCATGCGCTAAAGAGCCCTCGAAGTCGAGGCCCGAGAGCCTCTAAGGCCAGAACCCAGGCTTTTCCAGGTAAGCCGTCGGGTCCTGGGGCGGTATTTTTGCCATTCAGCCTACGTACCGCCACTCTCAAATCTACCCCGGTCACCTCCGGAGATTCGTCGTCGTCGTCGTCACCTGTGTGGTCCGCATCGGGCACCGCAGGAGGCGGAGCCATGGGCGGGGGAGTATGTTCCCCTCGCGAAGGGAACAGAGCGCTCACCACGTCCTCCACGACCTGGGGCCGGAGACTCTGCGTCAGTGGGGGAGCCCATGGGCGGAGCTTGTCTCGCACCCATTTATATGGGCGTCCCCACGGGTCTCTGTTCAGAGTCTCCAGCGACTCCTCGCGGGCCAGTCCTCTGGCCCGCTCGATTTCCGCTCGGAGGGCGGTCTTCGCCGCTCTGTACCCGGCGTACAGCTCCGCCTCAATGGCTTCCGTATCCGGCGGGCGGATACGAAGCCTGCGGTGCCTGGCGTACAAGTGGCGCGCAGCAACGCACGCCGCGCGTAAAGCGGTCAGCTCACGCGACCACCAGTACACCTGGCGCTGAGCAAGTCTGGGCTGGACCCGGGGCATTGCCACGTCACATATTTCGGACATGGCCTCCCGGAACCACTCCGCCTCGTCGTTGATGTCAGCAGGCCTGTCCGGTGATGACACCCAGGCCTGCACGATCGAGGCTTCCAGGAGGAGCTCCCGGTCCAGCTGCTTCAGCGCCCACCGCGGACCACTCGGGGTCTGTCTGACCGGCGTGCCCGAGGTCTGGGCGGAGACGTCAAACCGGATGTACCGGTGATCGGAATAGGTCTCCACCCCCTCCATGACGCGCCAGTCGATGACACGTGGCGACAGAGCGGGGCTGGCGAACGAAATGTCCACCACTGACTCGCCCCGCATCCGCACGCACGTGGGGACAGAACCCCGGTTTAGGACGACCAGGCCCGACTCCAGAGCCCAGTCCTCCACCATCCTGCCCCGTGTGTCCGTTAACCGGGAACCCCAAGCCACGTTCTTGGCATTGAAGTCCCCGAGGACGATCACGGGGAGGGGATGGTACCCGACGACGACGACTCTCAACTCCCCAAGGGAGTTGTGGAACTCGGCGAGAGTTCGGTTCGGGGAAAAGTACGCTCCTACCACGACAATCTCCCCGAACCGTACTGCCACGCAACCCCGTCCCTTCTTGACGGCCTCGAGGGACCGGGTACCGGCGGCGGCCGACGAAATAATGGCCAAACGTCACCCTATGATTATTTTCGCTGACGACAGCACAGCTTTTTTTACTGGTGAAAATTTGGATATTTTAGAAGCAGAAGTAAATAATACCCTTAATGTAATAATTAACTGGCTCACAAATAATAGTCACATTCCCGCGAAAGAGTCAAAACAACCTTAAAATTCAACATGATGGTACAGTAATTGAACAAGTTAGTTGGGTAATTTTTTTAGGACTGTGGATAGATAATAATATGACATCGCAAACACACATTGACACAGTATGCAGTAAACTGAACCAGTACTCATATGTAAGTCACTAGTTTATGTATGTATCTAAGTACTATAATAAACACACAAGCAACATATTACTAGTAGGTACAGATATACAGTTAAAACTGTCACTCAAACACAAGTAGCGAACAATCTGTAAGTCACTAGTTTATGTATGTATATAATGTACTATGACAAACACACAAGCAACATTATTACTAGTATGTAGGTACGGGTACACAGTTAAAACTTCCACTCAAACACAAGTAGCAAACAGTCTGCAAGTCACTAGTTTAATTAAAAACTTCGGCTAACAATAATAAGTCGGTAACAGTCGGTTGCGTGCGAGGCTAAACTTACAAGTTACATAAATCTGTGGCGGCGCTTACAAATCATGTCGTCGTCGAGTACAGCGTGTACGTCACTTTAACTTTTATTTTTATTCACTTAGCTTAGGCCATCGTAGCAGTTTTGTGTTATTATAATGTGTCGCGAGGTTAGTAGGTGATTGTGCTGGTAATTATAATACATAGTAGGTAGGTGCGCTTGTGCCACGGGCTTGTGCTGTGTAACGTGCGCGCACATCGTTTCCGCTGCTTTTAGCTGATCGCCGATACGCGGCATTAGCCAACACTCGCCAGCAACCTGGAGTACAGTAACATATACGGTAATGTATGCAGGATCGCAGGCTATATTGAACATGTACAGCTCACGAACTAATATCTATTTAGAACTAAGTGAAGTCAACGTTCTTATCCTGCCATTTCAGATAAAATAAAATAAATAAGTTTATTTCATATAACCATTTGGCTTACATTGCATTTTGAGAGTCTCCATTTAAGCATAGAAAATACCGGTAGTTGAAGGCTCCGCTCTTCTCTTACATTATATACGTACGAGTATAAACAGGTATACAAAATATAACAAAGAAAGGAAAAAATGTAAACAAAATAAAATTAAAATTACGATCAATTTATACGAGAGCGTGTGTGTGTGTGTGTGTGTGTGTGTGGGGGGGGGGTGTGCGAGGGTGTGTTTGTGTGTGAGTGTGTGTGTGTGTGTGTGAGAGAGAAAGATTTTGAGTGAACATGAGTGACTAAACAAGCAAATATAACATCACTCTAATAATATTTATTATTAAGTCACACGCTGCAAAAGTAACTCTGTATCGTCATAATTTAAACTGTTAAGCCATATTATTAGCTTTTTTTTTAGCATAAATATTTATTATTTTATTAATTTTATTGTATAAAAAAGCTGAGCGGTTTTTATATTGTCTGCTGGCAAATTCTGTCCTAGCTATGGGAACGTTTACTATGTATGTGGTGTTTAGTTCTTTTTCTTAGTATTTTAGCATCATATTATTATGGTATCTCTTTGTGCGTTTTGAGGATGCTATGAAGGATATACAATTTTCTCACTGACAGCAGATGATAGCTGAGACGTTGACAACACAAAACGAAGTCGACCTTCTGCGCAATCCTCTGTATGATTGGCTGTCACTTGTACCGACTCAGTAGCGGGCGAGTTTATATTGTGCGTCTACTATGTATTATTATAGTTAGTGGCCGCCGCTTACGCGGGGTATGGACGTATGACTAACATGCAGTAGTAATAACAATCGCGTCGGAGCGTCGGGTGCAGTGCCGCGAACTATTGCCGCACCTGCATCCAATTACTCGGCACTTAATTGAAACGTCCCAGTGTGTAGCACGATAATTACACACTATGTTAATCTTTACTTGGAACCGGGCATGGCACAGTCGCACAGAACACTTATGTTGTTCGATTATAAAACGCGTGTAATACTTTATTCCTCGTATTTTTATTTCGCTAATGTCGAACTGATGACGGAAATGCACCTGACACGCCTTTATAATGGCTTTGTGTATGACCGTATGTATGGCGTGTATAGGAATAATGTTTATACCCTTAGTAACATAGGTAGATAAGAGTGTTGGGTGTGTAGCGCTGGCGCCAGCGGACGGCGTCTGATTTATCCTCGCTTCGCTCAGGTCTTACGCTTTCAAACCAAAACAAAAAAATATACAGAGAAAACAGTTTTAAAATAATTTAAAAAATATATATTCGGTATGTTTTCATCGCATGTCTCATGTTTAGCAGTGGGCATAGACAGGTTGATGAAACAAATGAACTAAGAAGTGAACTACAACCATGAGGACCCACTCCAGTCGCGGAGCACATGTCGTTTATGATTTATTTTATTTATTTATTTATTCAATACTCAATACTCAATACTTTATTGCATTCCATAATGTGAGATAAAACAGTTGGTATGTTAGACATTGTATCAATCATGGACCCTGTCGGGCACAGCAAAGTTAATTAAATGATAATAGGAGAGAGGATGACTCACTCCAAACATACAAATATCCTTACAGGCTAGACCCAATGCGATATTGTAGTACCCTTAAAATTAACAAATTCCATTTCTTGTACCATAACAAATTCTATAGGAAGCTATTCTTTCAAATTCACCCAGAGCGCAACAAAATATGTCGATGTCATCAGCAATGAGGTTGAGAGTGCGGAGCGCGCTCGTCAGCGGCGCCTCACGCAGCAAGTTAGTTCGCGCGCGCGGTACCGCCAGCAACCGCGGCCGACGACGACGACCTACATACCCGTCTGGCACGACTAGTTCCACCCTTCGCAATATATCCGCATTTTGTATCTTCCCTCTAATTATCTTAAAGATATAAGTAACCAGTGTGAGTTGCCTCCTGACCCTCAGTTCATTATATCCGACCATACCTAAGATAAATAGTGTTGGATACATCAATGGATAAAATGGATAGACCCCGTATTCCCTCATATATTTACGAGTATATCTAATAAATTTATTCTGTACGCGCTCCAACATAAGACTATATTATTTCGTTTCATGCGGAGCCCAGATAACTGCATTACATTCTAATGGGCTCCTTACTAAAGCATTATACAATGCCGTTATAGCTTTCATATTTGTGAAGCCTTTAACCATTCTCAGGACAAATCCTAGGTTTCTATTCTTTTTTGCATACCTTAACTTTATGATCACGAAACGTTAGTCCAGTGGTGAAACAGACGCCCAAGTCCTTCACCTCAGTGACCCTAGCCATCGACACTCCATCCACCGTATAACTATGTCTAATGGGTGTGCGTGCGCGCGAGAAAGTTATGGTCACACACTTAGATGTGTTAAACTGCAGGCGATTACTCTTGCTCCAAGTTACTACTCTGTCTATATCTCTCTGCAGTCTTTCACAGTCATCCCTGGTTGTTATGGGGAGAGAAAGTTTGAGGTCGTCGGCAAATAATAAGCACTTAGCATCTTGTACCACCCTTGGTAGGTCATTTATCATTAAGAGAAACCCAAGCGGCCCTATATTACTTCCCTGGCTTACACCAGATCTAGTATAGTATGCCTTCGATTGGCATCCCGCATAGTCAACATACTGTTGCCTGTTACTCATATAACCCGCAAAAAAGTTAAGTAAATGTGGGGTGAAACCGACCCCTGCTAACTTTTTCAGTAATGTCATTATCTACTAAATCAAACGCTTTTTTAAAGTCGAAGCATCGGTTTGCCCCCCACCGTCCACTACCGGCACCACTTCCGCCATGTAGCTAAGTAAATTGCTCGTAGTATTTCTAGTCGGACGAAATCCATGCTGTGCGTCGGTGAGTTGCGAGCTAACTTGCTGATATACTTTCTTATAAATAGCAGATTCTAATACTTTAGCCGCTGTTGACAATACAGCAACCGGTCTATATTCTTCAACTTTAGTTCTCGAACCTCCCTTCGGTACCGGCATGACCCGGGTGATCTTCCACATCTCGGGAAATACAGCTGATTTAAGGCAAAGATTGTAGATGTGCAACAGTGGTCTCGCTATTCCCATTCGACAGTCTTTAAAAACGTACGGCGGAATACCATCAGGCCCTGACGATTTTTTCGGCTTTATGATGATTCATGATGTGTGATTTTTACGATACAAATTTTTCTTACGATACCTTTCGGGTAGAGATCCTTGCATGTGCGGGTCACTTGCTGGAATATCGAACAGTGATTCATTGTTTTGATACTGCTGTGACTTTACTAACCGCCAAATAAATACATTAAAATGGTGCTAAAGTGAGGTGCCTACCTACGTGCGTTCCTGACCTCAGGCGAGCGATCATGGGCACGCCACAATTGTGGCAATAAGTCCCGTCTTTGAGGAATGGCTAGAGAGGTGCCACGGCGTCCTCACCACAGGCGGAAGCCTGACGTGGGTCCTCACCGGACATGGTGGTTTCGGGAGGTCCCTGTTCAGGATAAAGCGGGAGGAAACGCCCGGGTGTCACCACTGTGTGGATCGCCCGAAGGACACGGTGGAGCATATGGTGGAGGTCTGCCCGGCTTAGGCGGAGCACCGCCGTGTCTTCACGGAGGCGATCGGCAGCGGCGATCTCTCGCGTCCGGCCCTGGTTCAGGCCATGGTTCGGAGCGAGAGTGCACGGGAGGCCGTCACTTCCTTCTGCGAGACAGTAATGCTCGCAAAGGAGGAGGCGGAACGCGTGAGGGAAAGGCAAGATTTGCGCCATCGCGCCCCTAGTTGCCGCAGGAGACGCCCCGGGCGTCGGGAGTCGCAAACCGACTTCCGACCACCGTAGGCGCGGGATTGCGGACGGTGAGCGATGGGTAGCTCGCCGTCCGATAAGGACCAAGACCGGGTTGATGGCGCGTTGTATTCCATGCGCGCCTCAAAGAGATGTCAGCACCAACTGACGGAGTCCGTTAAGGCCAATGCCTGCCAGGGTTACGAGTTTGTCCGAAAGGGATATCGCGGCCCCGGCACACAGGTAACGGAAAGAACACGGGTGGGTTTTAGTCAACAGAGTTGAAGTTTCACTTCTACTATGTGTCCCAGCACACATTCTTTTTTTCTAATACTTACATTTTTAAACTTGTGATATCTTTCGAATGGAATGTTCGAATTGAATAATTCAAATAGTTATATAAAGGTATTGAAACAGTCTTGAATATGAAGTAATTTATTTTTATTTATAAGGATTGATACCAAGATACAAATAAAGAGCCTTTTCTAGCGGCGGCATTTCAATATTTTTTTTGAATTAAAATAGAACACTTATTGTGGCATAACTATAATAGTTAGACATATGCTGTTGCAACCTTTTTTATAAAATGATGATGTGTTCTGGAAAGTCGTAGTACATTATTTTATTCTATCATCAATAGTTTACGCAGTGCACGCGATGTAAAGAATATTTTAGGTAATTTTTTTAACACCTTGGGTTACATTATTGGACTTTTAGTAAGGATCCCTAGTTTAAAAAAAAAATATAATATAGCCTATATCACCCGTTGATAGTGTAGCTTCCTAACAGTGAAATAATTTTTCAAATCGGTTCAATATAAAATCTGGAAATTCCAATCTATTCTCTCCCTCTGCCGCTGCCGCCTCTCACCACGCGATATACGATATATTTCGTGACAGAAAAAATCCTAATACCCCCCGTCTTAAAAGAAGTTTCACTTCAAAAACCAAGACAGAGTGCACAGTGCATCAACAGTGAAGTGTAGCCGGTTTTGTAAACATGTATTGTGTGCATTTTGTGTGGTGTAGTTTGATTGTACTATCATTGTAAAAGTTGTAAATGTGTGCGCGTGAGCATGTATGCACAGAGCGGCGGTGTAGTTTTGGCATGCTTCAATATATTGTTCGCTGCGCTCTGTCTTGACTTTTTATTTGGACTGAGACCGTGAACAAAACAAATCAGCTAATAACTGAGGGTAGTCTGTCATTTTAGCGTTATTTTAACTGGGCTTTATGTGTCTTGTTACGTTTGTGTCATTTTAAAACGTTCAAAAGTCACTGTCAGTTAACAAATCATTTTGACATTGAAGTAAATTGTCAGTGAAAGAAGTTACCGACAGGATTCAGTCTTGAAAGAGGCACTGGAATGACAAGTTTAAAGGTTGGCAAAATAATGTAAAATGTACTGAACTATGTTGAATAAATTAAAATAAATATCGTTATTGCGTTGATTTATTTGTTGTTCTCTCTTCTAAGGTAAGTTTACAAACATATCTTATAAGCTTGAATCGATATATCAACTTTACGGACACTATACAACGTACAGACGCCAGCAGGTCAAGCTACCCGAAACTGTCAAATTTTCGCAATCAACCTTGAACCTTATGCTGTAGTGCTAAAGTTGAAAATCTATTAAATAAATTTGACAGATTGTAGTAGCTTGATGTGCTGGCGTCTGTACAAGCGGTAACATGAATGTTACGAGTGTACTTGTGTAGCGGCGGCGGCGACCTGCGACACTTTGTTAACTCATTGATGCAGCATACTCGTCCCGATGCGGGTATCAAAAATATCGCGTGTTGCTGCACAAAACACGCAACAAAGTGAACTAATTAATTAATACGCTTTTATTAGCTTGACCTGTATCTATCTATCTATCTATCTATCTATCTATGTAATGGAATTTTTCAACGTAATTTTCTCCAACTTCAAGACGTTCAATTTACTTGAAAATTTGGACACGTGTCAAGAACCGATGACAATACAATAATTTTGTATCATGGAAATGATCTGATGATGGAGCCAGGAGGTAGATAGTGGAATTCTTCAGCGACTTCTAGTAAACCGCTCTAGTTTGGGCTCATATGATTCGGTTTGACGATTCCAATACATTGCACTTGGTGTCGAGGGTCTGATGATGGAGCCAGGAGGTGGATCCTGGAACTCTTCAGAGGCCACTAGTAAACCCCTCGAGTTTGGGCTCATATATATGATTCGATTTGACGAGTTTAATATATTGCACTTGATGTCGAAGGTCTGATGATGGAGCTAGGAGGTGCATAGTAGAACTCTTCAGTGGCCACTAGTAAACCAATCGAGCTTGGGCTCATATGATTCGGTTTGACGAGTCCAATATATTGCATTTGGTGTCGAGGGTCTGATGATGGAGCCAGGAGGTGGATAGTGGAACTCTTCAGTGGCCACTAGTAAACCCCTCGAGTTTGGGCTCATATGTTTCGGTTTGACGAGTCCAATATATTGCACTTGGTGTCGAGGGTCTGATGATGGAGCTAGGAGGTGGATCCTCTTCAGTGGCTACTAGTAAACCCCACGAGTTTGGGCTCATATGATTCGATTTGACGAGTCTAGTATATTGCACTTGGTGTCGAAGGTCTGATGATGGAGCTAGGAGGTGCATAGTAGAACTTTTCAGTGACTACTAAAAAACCCCTCGAGTTTGGGCTCATATGACTCGGTTTGACGAGTTCAATATGGTTCATTTGGTGTCGAGAGTCTGATGATGGAGCCAGGAGGTGGTCAGTAGATTTCTTTAGTGGCTACTTAACTGGTAAACCGGGCAAGTCATAACTTCGTTGACTTTAGAGTTATTAACTAAATGAAGAATATGCTAGACTAAAAAGTAAAAAATAAAAACTAAAAATGATAAAATAATTAAATTGACTTGTATCCAATGATTAAATTAAAAAGCATGGAGCGCTTTGTTTAAATACATTTAAAGTATACACCACTAAAAAGCACTCCACGCTTTTTGATTTGTTGTTTAGTTTTTTTTAAACTACAATTTATTTTATTTTTAATTTATTTGAAAGGTACACCAACGACCTATTCACTAGAAATGTTAACATAATAAAAAATAACATAAGCATTGAGTTATGGTGAATTAAGCACTAACATAAAAAATTTATTCTTAAATATACATGTTAACAAGATTTTTTACTCGTAGTTATGATAGAAAAAAAATCTTTTTTTTTTACACTATTTAAAGAAGTACATTCACTTCATCCTCAGATTTGCAGTAATCCTTTACGCGAATAAGATTTAACATTGAACCCATATCACAGTTCCACGAGGTCGTGATTCAGCAACAAAGGGAGATGTATCGCCCCGCTCCGTCCCGCGGGTCCCAACCGGTCCCGCTTCCCGCGGCCCCGAGCTATCCGCTGAGATGAAAGTAGATTAAACGCGCATCCGGGACGCGTGAAGCCAATATCTGTGTATGAACCAGCGCTCTAGGCGTTGAGTCGCAATGTTATGCATCCCCGATACTAAGGATATTATGAATTTTTTAATGGACAAATCTGTTACGAATTAACTCATGGTTACTGAAAATATTATTTAAAGTATTATTTCCTTTCTGATATTATATGTCGTAGGATGATTTGATAATTCGAATTTGCTTGTCTAATTAACCGTGTTTTCGCAATATACATAGGGTATCACTAAGGTTTTTGCGAAAATTCGAATAATAACAAACAAAGGTATGACTGTGATGCATTACACTTTGTCTCGCTCTAACTCACTCCATATTCGGCACCGATTTATTCCTAGACGCCTTACTTTGTTTAAGGGACAATCGTGTTGCGGTATCGCGCGTAGCTTTAGAAAAGTGTTGAGAGCGAACATGATTGTCCTTTTATCTGTTGCAAACAAGAGGGCCAACTCTGTGCGGTAAAAACCAATCAACTAAGGTGCAGGCTCGAAACAGATTTGTATGATTGTTTTCAAAATGATGCAGGACAATGTCTGTGTATTATTCAGCACCATCCAGTGCTGGCTCATATACAGGAATTGGCTTTACGCGTCCGGGACACACGGCTCAGCGTTAGCAGACGTTCGCACGGACGTAATAAAGTCCCGGCGATTTTTTTTCGTACACTAGATTTTCAACTCTCGGTATTGAGCCGAGCATTGAGAATCCAACAGAGCGTATCCAGCGCGTATCCCCGCGCGTCAACAAAACACACTGTTGGATATTCAACTCTCGGCGCTCAGCAGAGCGTCGAAAATGCAATACGAGAAAAAAAATCGCCTCGATAAAAATACGCCCGTGTGAACCTGGGCATCTTGTTTTAATTGAAATGCATTTGCTTTGTTTTACTATAATGAAAGTAAGCTAAGAAATCGGAGCAATATTGTAATGTTCGGAGACTAGCAGTATAGCGGCTGTACTTTGGATTAAGGTTGATGTTTGCTTAGCAGGAATTTGGTCATTTAAAATGCGTGTTTGCTTCAAGACTGTTTAATTGCGACTAACTGAGGTGGGGGTATACATACTTTAATAAACACTTAACGATCACATAATATAGACATAACATACCGCCCACCAAAAGGACTTAGTTCTTTTATTAATCTAACATTTTACTCTATTATATTAATCTAACATTTAACTTAACTTTAACATTTTACTCAGTAGCAACTGGTAAAGGGCATAATTTTGAACAACATCTCTTCACTACACTGTTGCCACTTTTTATACTGTAGACTCTGGTAATCCCATCTTCTCCAGGATGTTTGTCTACAACACGACCCAGAGAAAATTTGCCAGGTGGTAATCCATCGGTTTTTATTAAAACAACATCGCCAACCTTAAATTCTTGAGTTTTCTTTAACCAAATGGGACGTTGTTGCAATCGTGTTAGGTATTCTTGTTGCCAACGACGCCAGAAATCGCCAAGCAATTTTTGAGTGTATTGCCACCGGGATAAAGAATGAATCGTTGTATCTTTGAAATCAGATGACGGTACAACGATAGGAGCTTCGCCGATTAGAAAGTGTCCCGGTGTTAGTACTTCTATGCAATCTACGTCCTTATCATCGATAGGACACAATGGCCTAGAATTGAGACAAGCCTCAATTTGGCACAGCACCGTGGCCATTTCTTCATAGGTGAGAGTAGTGGTGAGCACGCGTTTCAAATGGTGTTTAACAGATTTTACACCCGCCTCCCACAAGCCTCCAAAGTTCGGTGAGTATGCTGGTATGTAATGCCATTGTGTTCCTTCCAGTGCCAATGAGTTTGATATATCACCTTCAAAGATGAGATTTGCTTCTTTCCATGCGGCCATTAGTTCTTTGTTGGCACCAACAAAATTACGTCCCTGGTCACTCCATATATCGCTACATTTTCCTCTTCTGGAAACAAACCGCTTGAATGCAGCGATAAAGGCTTCGGACGTTAAATCGCTAACAAGCTCAAGGTGCATAGCCTTTGTTGACATACATATGAATACACAGATGTATGCTTTTTGAGTTCTGATGCCTCTTCCTTTGGACATGGTTATTAGAAATGGGCCTGCAAAATCAACTCCGGTATGTATGAAAGCTCGAGCAGGAGTTACTCTCGCTTTAGGCAGGTCACCCATCATCTGTGTCCTTGATCGCGCTCTGAGTCTAGCACATATTAGACACTTATGTATGCAGGATTTTATAAGTGCCTTACTTCGTATAACCCAATACTTTGAGCTTATGTAACTTAACATAAGTTGAACGCCGCCATGCAATGTGTGGACATGTGCATCTGCGATAATCAAAGGCACCAAATCGTTTTTGTTTCCCAGTATAATAGGATGTTTAACCTGTTCATCCAAGTTCGCGTTACGAAGTCGACCGCCCACCCTGAGGATACCATCTCCGTCAAGGTAAGGATTCAAGGTTTTAATTTTACTTTCTCCTTTTACAGCTTTATTTAATCTTAGTCTTTCTATATCATCTTTAAATTCTTCTTGTTGTACTAATTCTATGCATTTCATTAAGGACTTTTCTAATTCCTTTGTAGTCAAACCCGTTTCCGTGCTTCTTTTAAAATTTAAAAATCTTCGACAGTAAGTTATCACTTGTATCAATTCTCTTAGATTATCAAATTCTTTAAATTGTAATTTTATACTTTCTTCATGTTCTATTTTTAAATTTGCTTGTATCTTATCCTTTTTCTTTTCTAATTCTGTATGAGTGTTTTCTTGTTTTAATCTTATTTCTGTTTCAGAGAGCCAAGCTGGACCCTTCCACCACAAATCGGACTTTTTCAGGTCAACTAACAACATGCCCCGGGACCCAATGTCGGCAGAATTATCTTCAGATGAGACATGAAACCACCGGTTGTTGTTTACATTTTCAGATATCTCTACAACCCGGTTCGCTACAAATGTTTTCCATTTGTGGGGATCGCCAGATAACCAGGCAAGGACAATTGTTGAATCTGTCCATGCATAGATGTTTGATGTAGGTATTCGCATGGCGTGTTCTATTTGCTTAAGCAGCCTCGACAACAACAGCGCTCCACAGAGCTCCAACCGTGGTAAGGAAACAGTTCGTAGCGGTGCCACTCTAGTCTTTGCCGCTAGCAGTTTTGTTGACACCGAACCATCGCGCAACTTTATTCGGGCATAAGCCACTGCTGCGTATGCTCGCGTGGAGGCGTCGCTGAAGCCATGAACTTCAATATTTTCTACATCCATACTTAATGTGCCAAGCCATCGATCAATATAAACTTTTTTTACTTCTTCAAAGTCTTCGCGAAGAGTCAACCACTCGTCCATCAGTTGTTGGCTTATTTTGTCGTCCCAGCCAACTTTTTCCAGCCATAGCTTTTGTATGAGCATTTTAGCCAAGATTAAACTCGGAGCGATCCATCCCAGTGGATCGAACAGTTTTTGCATGTCCGATAAGATTGTTCTTTTTGTGACTTTATCTGACATCATCGGTAAGTTTATTTTATATTGAAATTGATCTGTTCCTAGATTCCAGATCAATCCTAGGGCTTGCACAGTTCCATCTAATTTTAAATCTAAGTGTACTCGAGTTGTTCTCTTACTAGCATCTATAGATTGCATAAACTCAGTAGAATTGGAAGACCATTTTGATAATATGAAGCCACCCTTATGTAGTATATAAGAAATTTCTTGAGCTGTCTGTATGGCTTTATCTGCTGTGTCATCACCAGAAATCAAATCATCCATATAGAAGTCAGCTTTGATAATGCGTACAGCCTTTGGGTGATTTTTACCTTCATCTTCAGCCACTTGATGAAGCGTTCTTACTGCTAGATGGGGTGCTGAGGCAGTACCAAATGTGACACGAAGCATACGGTATTCTTTGATCGGATCTGACTCTTCCTCTCTCCACAAAAGGCGTTGATATGTATCGGCGTCTTGTTTATGTATTAAGACTTGCAGGTACATTTTTTGTATATCACTTGCATAGCAAACGCGATATAATCTCGATCTCATAACAATATCTCTAAGGTCATCTTGCAGTTGAGGACCTACAAGCAGCTCATCGTTGAGAGAGACGTGATTCGAGCCTTTAGCTGAAGCATCAAACACGACGCGTGTCTTTGAAGTTTCCTTTTCGACGCGGACAACGGCGTGATGAGGTAAGTACACCGCTTTGTTTTTATTAATTTCATTTTCAGGTATTTGTTCCATGTAATTTAATTTTATATATTCTTGCATGGCCTTTTGGTAGTCTTCTTTTAGTGTAGGTGCTTTTCTAAATCTTCTTTCTAGCTGTAGTAATCTATGTCTTGCTATTTCCTTAGTGTTTCCGTTAGGCGATAAGGGATTATCGGTTTTAAAAGGTAAGTTTACGATATACCTTCCTTCGTTTGTTCTTGCATGATTGTTTTCATATATTGTTTCACATAGCTTTTCTTCTTTCGTTAACTTTCTTTTGTTTTCAGTGTCAATTTCCCAAAGGGATTTCAACAGATTCTCTACTTCTATTTGCTGATGAAGGACCAGAAAAGATTCCTCTTGTAAATTGGTGTTGATTTCTCCAAATAAGATCCATCCCAGGTTTGTTTCTTGGGCACATGGGGAACCGGGAGGACCCTTGATTAATTGTTGTTGCACGATTTGTGCATACTCTTTAACACCTAGAAGCAAGTCAATAGGACCCGGTTTATGATAGTCTGGGTCAGCCAGGTTGAGTCCTTCTAGGTGTGGCCAATGTGTGACAGTAACAGCTTTGGAGGGGATTCTCGTGGTCAACTGTTTGCTCATGACGTATGCTTGAATGTTGATCTCGAAGGTTGCATTCCATCGAGAACCAATCCTTAGTTGCACCACGTGATCGACGTTGGTTCTTGTAGATCCCACTCCAATGATATTTCCTCTTGCTGTATGCCTGGTTAGTTTGAGCATTTGTGTCGCCTTCTCGCTAATGAATGACGCCTGCGAACCTTGGTCCACTAGCGCACGTAGAACAACAGCGTGATTATGCTCGTTCCTTGATAAAACTGTTGCCGTGGCCAGTAGTGCTATACTTGTGCTTTGTTTGGCACTGTGATGCGACGCGATCGTAGTGTTGACTATTTCCTCCTTCTCTTCTACACTGTGTTGTGATGCTTTCGGTTGTTTAGAGTCCTCAGTTTGTACCGAAGAAGCAGAATCCCTATTTCGGTGTAGTAGAGTATGATGACGTCGACGGCATATGCGACAGGTCATTTGCAATTTACATTGATATGCGGAATGGCCTGGTACCAAACAATTAAAGCAAAGTTTGTTTGACTTAACATATTCAGATCTCTCAGCAGGTTGCAGTTTGGTGAAATCCTTACAATGGCTTATAGTGTGTTTTTCTTTACATAGCACGCATGTTCTATCTGCCGACGATGGTGACGTGGTGGCTGTGGCAGTAACAAGATGAGAACGTTCTTTTATAGGTTTTTCACGGGTGCCCGATGTTGACATTATAAGTTCTAACGTACGGTATCTTGATTGCAGAAACTCCTTCAAATCATTCCAGGTAGGTAATTTATCTTCTTCATTTGTGCAAGCAGTTTGTTCCCACTCTTTATGAGACTCAGGGTCCATTTTCTGTATCACAAGAAAAATAATTATAGGATCCCATGAGCTCGTAATTATATTCAAATTTTGTAAGTTGTTCAAACAATCCGTTGTGACGTCTAATAAATTCTTTATTTGATTTGCAGATTGCGTACTTATTTTCTTTTGATTAAATAATTTCTTTAACACTGAATTGATAATCAATCTTTTATTTCCGTACCTTGATTTGAGAACAGTCCATGCTTGTTTATAATTACTTTGTGTAATTTGAATAGGCTTCAATAATGTCTCGGCCTCCCCTGTGACACTGCTCTTTAGATAGTGCAACTTCTGAACATCACTGATCGCCGTGTTTTCATGTACTAATGAAATAAATAGGTCTTGGAAAGTAGGCCAATCTTCATAATTCCCACTAAAGCTCGGTAGTTGTATCCTCGGCAGCCTAACGAGTTGATCATTATTCGTACTTATAAACGAGTTGTTTTTCGATGATGTGGATGGCGCGGACGCTGCATTTATCGTTAACAAAAGGTCTTGTAAATCGGCTAATAACACAAGATATAAGTCTTCGTAGATAAAGAAATCTTCGTTAACAAAATAGTGTAATGTTTGTTTCTGTTCTTTCGGTGTTATCTTCACTAATTGTTGATGAGTTTCCCTGAACGTTATCCAATATTGTTCTATACATCTTATTCTTGCCTCAACGTAACCTTTTGTCAACCTGGTTTTAGGACATTTCTTCAAATTCACTTGTGTTTTTTGTAATAATGCAGCTGTATCTTCTAAAACGTTAATTAACTCCGCAGTAGTACTCATCGCACCTTTTATTTTTTGCTAATATTCACTAATCACCTCTGGAATGCGGCTGGCTATTGTTCACGCCGGCCGCCCGGTACCTATCTTATCTTCGATAACTTGTTTTTTCTATTAATTAGTCCGGCTCGATTTTGACCACTATGTACTTTGGATTAAGGTTGATGTTTGCTTAGCAGGAATTTGGTCATTTAAAATGCGTGTTTGCTTCAAGACTGTTTAATTGCGACTAACTGAGGTGGGGGTATACATACTTTAATAAACACTTAACGATCACATAATATAGACATAACAGCGGCTTTTCCACTTTTTAGAGAGGATTTCGTGTAAGCAACTGACAACTGTAGTGAAAGTCAAACACGACGGGATCATTTTGAAAACAAATGTGTTTACACAAACCTCACGATCGATACGATAAACATCATGCCTAATAACAAATGAACCGATAAATATTCAAAACAATCAGTGTTTAGATCAACAATTCAGTGCGATGGAAATACCGCAGCTAATCAGGGCGATTAGCGAGCCCCGCCAACAGTGCATTGCGGCGCACTAGGGCGCACTACATAAACGAACATTTAAATAATGGCGGCGCGTGCACTGGTCGCGGGATAGCGGCTCGCGCAAGTAGCCGGGTCAGTTGGCCAGTTGGCGTGAGGCGTGAGTGCAATGCCTGTAATACAATATGCATTGAGAGGCTGAAGTGTGCTGTAATTAGCTTTGTGACTGAACAAGGTGGTTGCGCCTGTTGGCGACCAGTTAGTTGAGTTGCTAACTTTAGACGAATCAAAATATATGCCATTTACACGCAATTTTTTTGGCGACCATGTAATTTGGTCCTAAATATAGTCTAGTTATGAAACAAAATATAAAATATCACGCTTCCATTCATAAATTATGAAAAATTATGGGAAAAGTGCAAAAATAGCCGAAATGCTAGATAACGACCACTTTTTTCAGTTGCCGACCACTAGTATGCTAGATTAGATTAGATAGGATAAAAATATTTTTTATTTTTTGCTTTAAATCAAACATATTTAAATATTAAATAATCATCAACACAAATAGTATTTAATCATCTGATTTAACGTTTTTTATTAAATTCATAAAATAAAATAAATATTTTTCGTTGCCCGATTTAACCTGGTACAAATTTTGATATCCCTTTGGAGCTAAACTTTTCCAGTTTTAGGGCATTGAGAAGCCACTTTGTCCTCATCATTTCAGCCGAAATACGTCTACTGCTGAACATAGGCCTCCCCCAAGCACCGACACTTCGACCGATTCTGTGCTTTCCGCATCTAGCGGATTCCTGCGGCCTTCACAAGGCTATCGGTCCATCTTGTGGGAGGCCTTCCAACGCTTCGTCTTCCGGTACGCGGTCTCCACTCAGGAAACTTTCGGCCCCATCGGCCATCTATTCTACGAACAATGTGCCCTGCCCATTGCCACTTAAGTTTGGCAATTCTTCGGGCTATGTCGGTTACCTTGGTTCTCCTACAGATCTCTTCATTTCTGATTCGATCACGTAGGGAAACTCCAACCATAACCCTCTCCATTAACTTTTTGGGGACTTTTAGCCTTTGGATAAGGCCCATTGTGAGCGACTTTGTCCTGTTCCACACAATTTTGTCCAGGACGATTGTCTTTGAAGGGATTCTTTGACAATTTTTTTGGCAGTATCCTGCTTCTTAATTGGGAATCCGCACACTTGGCAACAGGCAACCCAGCGGAGCTCTAGTCATGAGAGAACTAGCAAGTCTCTTTAACTACGTTATCCAGGAGGGTACAACGCTTGAGGCGTGGAGCAGAGGTGCGGTGGTTTTGTTCTTCAGAAAAGGTGACAATACCTTGCTGAAGAACTCATAGACTCATCTCACTTCTGAGCCATGAATACAAGCTGTTCTCGAGAGTTCTCACGAACCGTCTCGCCCGGAGACTTGACGAGTTCCAGCCACCAGAACAAGCCGGATTTCGAAAAGGCTTTAGTTCCGTAGACCACATACATACTGTTCGACAAATTTTACTGAAGACCGAGGAGTGCAACCAGTCGCTGTGTATGGCATTTGTGGACTACGAGACGGCCACTTTTTTTTCGACTCCATCGTAATATGGGCAGTTCTGGCCTCTCTGCAACGATGCCGAATTGACATCCGCGATCTGATCTGATCGAAGTGTGATGCGCAGCGTGATGACTGTCCAGAAACAGCCCCATCCAATTGATCAGAGGGGCAAGACAGGGGGATACAATATCCCCGAAACTGTTTACCAATGCTCCAATTCTTTTTCTTCTTCTTAGTTTTTTGCTTACGAGGGCATCATCTTGAAAAAAAAAAAATACTTTTACTTATACTAAATCAAATAATCACATGTGATCGAATACTGAACATAGTTAAGCAAATTATTTTAGTTTGCGGCCTTTCTTTTAGTACTAAATCTTGGTGGTCGCAAACTACCATCGGAATTTTCGAACTGCATCACTTAGCGACCACCTCTTTAGGACCAATATTTGTGGGTGAATTAAACAAGTTTTATCTAGAAAACATGTGGTCGTTTACTGAAGAATTGCATGTTTAGGCTTTTACAACACCAAACCCTAAATTGTGTAACCATAAATAAAACATTGAGAACATAAAAAGCAAAACAAAATAAAACTGTGCGAGGCAGAATACGACCACCTGGTCGCTTTCTAACGTATTGTTAAAATATGCAAGTCAGTAACCGACCACTGGGTTTTAGTTTAATATAAGGTAAAAATTGACTTAAATGTAATTAAACAATTGAAATCACTACATTATTGAAGTACCCACGCTTCTAATTTGAGTAAAAAACTTAAAATAAGTAACAAAACTTACCTTCGAACGCCGCGCGCCTTGATATTTTTTTGGTCTAGCGGAGCACTTCCACACACCACTGATTCAACGCGTGAATTGAGCGTCCTTTTTCTTTGCTTTGGGTCAAGGGGTTGGTGTAAAATGTAGTAAATTCTTATTACGTAACTATTCAAATAATATTTAAGGCATACTATTTATTTCTATTTCCTAAAGCAAGGTTATTATCTTTAATTAAAGAAACCTAGTCAGACAAGTGGTCGGTTACCAGAAGTGGTCGCGAAACCGGCGCAATGACCCTACTTACTTGACGTTTTAACAAAGTACACGAGAATTGATGAATGTGAACACTTGTAGCATTAGGTCGCGAGTTTTGTGCTTGTATAGCAACGCGCTATTTTGACTCAAAGAATGCAGTTACCGTGAGAGAAACAACGCACCATTTAAAACTATACGAAAACCACATGAATGTGCACTTAATTATAACAAGTCCACGGTCCACCTCGCTTCCAACCCCACCCGGCCGCGGCCGCAAATAACAAAATCAAAAATCATAATCAAAAGTCATTTATTCAAACTAGGCTGAGAATCAGCACTTTTCAAACGTCAAAATTACATAAGACAGTCCCCCAAAACCCCAAACTGTGGACGATCCCGCCACGAGCGCGTGAGTGTAATGATCACACCGCAGCACCGCCACACGCTGCGCCACCGGACTGACGGTAATGATACACTGTATACCTGTGCCAGTAATACGATATTATTGTAAGTGGGCTCACAAGCGGCCGCAGGAGTTACATGACAATTACCCGTTATAATTGTCATATTCCTGTATCCCCCATTTTCGGGTGAAAATAATTTCCCTCGTTAGAGGATCTTTCTCTTATGTCGAAAAAAACACACCAAGTACCTTCACACTCTAAAGCAGACTTTTAGGTTTCTGGTCATTTTGGAGTACCTACGCATTGCTTGCTATAAGTATATTATCTTACATGCAAAGTGGGACCTCTAAGGAAGCATGTTATTGGACGTGAGAGGTGAGAAGTGTTTATAGACTTATTGACAACACAGTCGGTACAGTGCGCATTGTGATTGTAGGAGGCGAGAGTCAAAGTTATCGTGGGTTGCGTGGGACGACGCCGCGCCCTCTGCACAGTGTGCTAATGTCAACAAGTGCGTTTAGGCTCGTAATGTGTCTACAATTGACGTTACTTAGGGCCCATTTTCAATCGTCAGATAACTTTTATCTGAAGATGAAATTTTAATAAGGTGGTTTGACACACATAAGCTTACAAAAAAAAGTTATCAAACCGTCATATTATTCTATTCCTCAGTAAAACAATATCTGATGATTGAAAAATCAGCTCTCAGATAATTTAGTTTATGTAGCTTATGTTATGAATAGTCTCGAAAAACGCTTATTTGACTTTGAGTAGGAGCATGATCCCTCGAGTCGCGTTCCAGGAAAGACATACGACATACTGTTTATTTTTATGTCAATATAGTATATTGTCTTTGTTTTTATTAAAGTACTGACAGGTAACTCACAATATAACCGTAATTTTCGTAATTGTTACAGTATACAGGATGGATTTTTGAGATGGGGCGGTAAGGACAGCTACCTTAAACGTTGTAGCTACAGGAAAACGGTCTAAAGAGACTGTCCTTAACTTTTTGAAAGATTTCGACCTGCATTCACAGATTTTGAAAAAAAATTACAGTCAGCAAGAAAATGGGCAGTTTTCAGAAAAACTTTTTTGGTGCCAATCGATCCTGTTTCTTATAAGGATCAAAAAACTCTACAGGACCAACTGAGGTTTGAGTACTAGAAAAGTCAGAAATTGCAAAAAACTTTTCCCATACATTTCGTAGGAAACGTGACTCCCAACTTACTATTTTACGAATGATAGACTGGCCGAAACTAAACTAAAACAAATTGATCTTCAAATTTCGAACGAATAGATGACAATATTTAGAACCTTTGTTGCTTTTGAAAAAACTTTTTGCATAAGTAGTATTTTTTTTAAAATTTTTGTGTTTTGTAGAGAACAGTCTTTTTTAACGTTTTCCAAACAAGTCTGAAAGGTCTAAATAATTAGAGGTAATTTTAAGAGTTCCGTAAGTTCCTCAGGACCGCGTGAAGGTATCAAGTTAAAATAACATCAAATAAGTAGGTCTGTGGTCCCTTGATGCTCTAAAAAAATCAAGCTTCTAAGTCAATGCAATTTAAAATACGACAATTATTTTGATATTCGCAAATAAATCAAAACAGGGTGCTTCCCGTTAACCTAGAATGATGAAATTTGGCAAGAAGATAGGTCTCATAACACAAGTAAAGGGAAAAGTCCGAAAATCCTTTACAAACTTACACTTGCAGAGAATTGACCGTAGCGTATATAGGATTTTTTTTTATCCACTGCGCAAATTTTGACAAATTAAACTTAAACGAGTTTTATTGAACATACTTTTTTTATTTTGATACGTCATAGTACAAAAAAAAACAGTTATCGTTAACGAAAGATGTTTACTTTAAAAGTGGTTGCATGGCTACCCGGCGGCGAGCGGCGAAGCGGAACGCGCGAAAGTACCTACCTATCAGCTGTGTGATAGCTCGATTCGCCGGCGTAGGTATTTACGTGGGTTACAATACTTACAATGTATTGATCGCTAATTTTATCAGATTCGAACTAGACTTTTTTATGTTTAGGCCGTGACCTGAAGTTATTTGAAGAGTAATTCCAATTTTTCCTTCATACTTTAATGGGCTTGGGACCATCAAAATACAGAAAATAAAGCATTATTATCAATTAAAGTTACATTACTTAATACTTTATGCCGCTAAAATGGTCTTTTCCTTTCACGGGGTTAAGGATTCCATGGGCTCGCATTCGAGGTATGCTCTGTGAGCTGCTCGCAACCTTTCACCACTCAGTACATACACTCGCACCATCTCATAAAACTCGCGGTTAGTGAAGTCTGACATCGTGACCGGTAGGTCTGTACAAGTACGACACACGTGCAGCGCGGGAAAGCGATTAGACGAGACGTCACACAACAGCGCGTGCGATGAGCGAACTGTCGGTCACAGCACCCGGCGCGCGGGCGTCGCCTTGCCGCCCGGTGAGGGAGGGGAGGTTCAACACCACCGATTGGGCCGGCCGCTGCGCTGCGCGCGCCCGTTGATATTATTACGAATAGATTGTGTCCATATTTTTCTGATTTAAAGTAGGATAAAAAAAAAAAAAAAAAAAAATGGAAATGTGTTCTATTACTGATTTTGAACCACCAAAAAAAATTTGCGCACTGTTTAAAAACTTTTCCTGTATCAATGTATGGGAGAACATGTTTTTCAACTACACTGTTACAACCTTGTTTTTGTGATAAATTCATCCCAACTACGGAACCCTTCATTGTGCGTGGTCCGACATGCAGCACTTGGCTGGTTTTTCTCAGAACGTCGGACATCACAAGTAACAAAGTATCTTGTTCATATAGTAAATAAAATTATAACGCATATTCGTTCGAAGTTTAATTTTTTTGTTTCTGTTTGGCTAGTCTGTCTATCATAATAAAGTATGTTGGAGTTTCTTTCTTACGAAATGTATGGGAAAAGTTTTTTGCGTTTTCTGACTTTTCTAGTACTCAAACCTCAGTTGGTCTAGTAGAGTTTTTTGATATTTCTTATAAGAAACAGGATCGATTGGCATCAAAAATAGTTTTTGTGAAAACTGCCCATTTTTTTGCTGACTGTACATTTTTTTTTAAATCTGTGAATGCAGATCAAAATGTCTCAAAAAGTTAAGGATAGTCTCCTAAGACCGTTTTCTTCTAGCGACAACGGTTAGCCCTTACTGCCCCATCTCAAAAATCCACCCTGTATAGTGGGGGCATACCGGTTAAACAAGTTCGATTTTGTAATTTAATTCAGTAGACACATTGAGTCGCCGACGTGCCGCGCCGCCGCCGCGCCGCCCACGCACCTGGTAACGAACAACACTGACTGAGTAATTATCCTACGAATATTCATTCCAAATCGAAGTTGGAACATGGAATGAAACGACAGTTAATTATCCTACAAAGATTCGTTCTCTACGGCATGTGAAGCCAAGTCAGAGACCCATGGGGAGCTTTAAAACTCTCACCAGGTTATTCACTAACCACACGAAAAAGAAAGAACAAAAATCATCATTATAATTGGTTCGCACTATCGATTGACGTCAATGCTGCATCGGCCATTTATACGAGTATTGTCAAGACATTGATATGGCCGTTTGATATTGGCGTAACTGCTATGTCGGGCACTTCCTGTAGTAGAGGCACGTAGTGCCTACGTCAGCGACTACTTAAAGTAGCGCTGACGTAATTCAGACATCAATAATTGTAAGTCAGTGTTCTTCGTGTAACAGGTGCGTGGGCGGCGCGGCGGCGGCGCGGCACGTCGGCGACTCAATGTGTCTACTGAATTAAATTGCAAAATCGAACTTGTTTAATGTAACAATTACGAAAAATACGGTTATATAGTGAGTTACCTGTCAGTCACTACTGCGTCGACTGCCGGGAGGACACGGCGCGGCATACGCTGGCAGAGTGCGCCGCTTGGGAGGAGCCACACCGTGCCCTCATCTCAGAAGTAGGCAGTGACTTATCGCTGCCGGCCCTAGTGAATGCGATGGTCGGCAGCGACGAGTCCTGGGATGCGGTGGTTTCCTACTGCGAGACCGTCGTCTCGCAGAAGGAAGCTGCGGAAAAGGAGACGGAGATCCACTCACCCGGCCCGCAGCAGGCACACCGGGCGTCGGCGGAGGGCAGACAACGCCCTCTTCCAGCCCCCCTAAATGGGTCCAGGGGCGACGAACTCAGGGACGTTCGTCGCCCCCGACACATCAGGACGCGAGGTGGCGACTCGTACTGTTCCACACGCGCCCCTCTAAGACGTCACGGGTGGAGTCAAACACCACACTCCCCCCCTGACCCGAGGAGGCCCGCGGTTGCGGGCTAGAACCAGCCGGGGGTTGCGGAAGATTTTTAAGTTCCCGCGACCCCCAGGTGTAGGTGTGAGTTGGAACACCTGGGTGGTTTTTAGTCAGTAAAAGTCTGTCAGACCCCTCCGCCCGCCCTAGGGCAGAGGACTTCCATGAGGATTTTCAAAACTGAAAAAAAAAAAAAAAAGTTGGATGGAAAGGCGGAGCGGAGAATTCACAATGTTAACACTAGAAATAGAGAATAACCTACGTATATTACATCAAAATATAAATGGACTGCTGGCTAAGAGTGAAATAATAACGGAATTTATAGACACTCTTTCAAACTGTGGCAAATATGTACATATCTTATGTTTTACAGAACATAACATGACGACGAGCGATGTTGATCTTTTGAACATTCCAAATTACACTTTAGCTACCTCCTTTACTAGACAAAAATGGAACGGTGGGTCTTGTATATATATAATACACAAGCATATTAGATATACAGAGATAGATTTTGTGAAAGTGGCAAATGTCTGCAATATTTTTGAATGCTGTGCAGTTGAGTTAACGGATCATAAAATTATAATAGTATGTATATATAGAGTGCCAGGACCAAACAAAATGGAAATATTCTTTGACAATTTAACGTATATATTATGACAAATCTGCTATAGAAATGGACATAAAAGTATAATTTGCGGTGACTTTAAATTGATATATTACAAAAAACTAAGCATTCCTCTATATTTAAATGTCTCTTAAAAGAGTTTAATCTTAAAATCGAAATAGAGAAACCCACTAGGCCACTAGTAGTGGTACTTGCCTAGATAATATTTTTCACAATATACGGGGTTGTAATAGTGAGATACTAGAATTGGGGGTATCTGATCATTTAGTGCAATTGATGCAGTTTCCGGTACAACAAACGTGTGCATTGAAATATTATTATGTTAAAAAACGCGATTACAGCAAAGAAAACATGTATCGGTTTAGGCAATGCATGGGCAACTTGAGCTTTTCAGAAATTTTTGAAGCAAATAACCCTAATGAAAAGTTTAATGCGTTTTTTGAATTATTCAAACTTTTCTACGACCTATGTTTCCCAATAGTAAGATGCAAGATACCGACAACTTATAGACCAAAGTGGATCACGCCCGGCATTAGAGTCTGCAGCAAAAAGAGACGGTCTTTGCTATGGAAATATAGGTTAAACCCAAACAAAGACACAAAATCCGCTTTATCAACATTTAGCGCCAGGTACCGCCGCGTTATCAAACAAAAAGCACAAAACAGCTACTACATAGAAACCAGTAACAATAAGTCTAAAGCTACCTGGAAAATAATAAACAACTTGAAAAGTAACGTGCCGAAAACACACATTAGCGCTATTGAGGTAAACAACAAATGTATTACAAACCCTCAAATGATTGCGCAAAACTTTAATGATTATTTCATTGACCTAGTTCAATATACTGTAAAGTGTCAAACTTATAATAACACGAATGTTTTAAAAACCCACAAATCTATGTTCATGGAACCAGTAGTCCCAAATGAAATGATAACTATGATAAAGAACCTCAAAAACACAAACACAGGGTATGATGACATCAAGACCAGTGTGATCATATCAGTAGGACCTATTGTCGCGCCAGTGTTATGTGATATAATAAATGCTTGTATACACAATGGAGTTTTTCCAGAAGCTCTAAAAATATCGATTATCAAACCACTACACAAAAAAGATGATAAAACAAAAATGTGCAATTATAGACCTGTAGCGTTAATTCCTATATTTTCAAAAATTCTTGAGAAAGTAATTACAACAATTATTACTCAACAATTATTTTTTTAAAAAACAAAATGTTTTGTGAGGAACAAATGGGATTCAGGCAAAATAAAACTATTAATATGACAGTGTACAATTTCCTTAAAAAGATACACCACAACATGGACAACAGAAAGCCGGTTGTAGCAATGTACATGGACATGACGCGCGCTTTTGATTATGTTGACCATAAATTACTATTAAAAAAGCTCTATAGCTACGGCATTAGAGGTAATGTGCTGGACCTCATACAATCGTATTTAGAAGGTAGAAAACAGTGTACTCAAATTAGCCAAATCAACATCAAGTCAAAAACTGAAACAATATACTCCTCAAGTACGAGAACAATTTCGTATGGTATTCCACAGGGGACTGTGTTAGGTCCATTATTTTTTATCTGCTATATAAATGATTTCCCCAATGTAACTAGTCATCAGATGTGCTTATTTGCAGACGATAGCACTATTGTTTTCGACAAGGGTAATTCGAAAGAAATTGAATCAGATATAAACACCGACCTGATGTCAATCATAGAATGGTTAAATGACAACAACCTTAAAATCAATTCAACTAAAACTAAAATAATGGACTTTAAACTTCGACAAAGAGAACCAACACAGTACCAAATCGGATACAAAGGAGACACAGTACTAGAAACGTACACTACAAAGTTTTTAGGATTGCACATTGACAATGATATGACATGGAAAACTCAAATTGATCATGTTTGTTTGAGACTTTACCGGTTTTCTTATGCCCTTTATATGTTAGGTAAAGTTGCAAGCAAAACTGCCCTCCTAACAGCATACCACGGGTATGTAGCCTCCACATTATGGTATGGACTCATATTTTGGGGTAATGCTACAAATATATCCTCCGTACTTTTGGCACAAAAAAATGCATCCGAGCCATCTGCAAATTAAGAACAACAGATACATGTAAGCCACACTTTAGGGATTTAAATATTCTGACAGTACCGTCGCTGTATATCTATGAGGTTTTGATGTTTGTAAAAACCAATGTACATTTGTTTAATCATGTAGAAAGTCAACGTCGCTCAGATCTGTTAAAAACAATAACCACCAGAACTGCTTTTGCTTATAAAAGTGTCTATGAAATGGCACCAAAATTGTATAATAAATTACCTTGTCAT
Organism: Agrochola macilenta; assembly: GCA_916701695.1. Classification (NCBI taxonomy): domain Eukaryota; kingdom Metazoa; phylum Arthropoda; class Insecta; order Lepidoptera; family Noctuidae; genus Agrochola; species Agrochola macilenta. The sequence goes on along the minus strand of OU753557.1, from coordinate 24,022,818 downwards.
ATTAGAAATGATAAGAATTATAATGAATTCAAAAGTAATCTTTTTAAGCTCCTAAATGACAAGGTATATTATTCAGTCAAGGAGTATCTGGATGACAAATTTTTATTCCATTTTTATAATTTATATTTTTGACTGTAATTTTGTGTTTTTGCAATCTTTTGGCGTTATGTATTTTTTATCTTTTCCTATTTTAATGACATTTTTCCTATAATAATATGACAATTGTATAATTTGACCTTGTGTAACTTTGACATTGTTCTTATTAAACTAATTTTGTACTTTTATTTGGAAAACACCTGTAATTACTTATGTTTCACTAAATGAATAAATTAAATGTAATGAAATGTAAATTTCAAGTGTCAATTACGTAACATATTAATACAGAAATGTTATTACTGTCTCAGTGACTATTTTGATGACAGTTCTTTGACATAATAATATTTGTATACCTACTGTTAGCATGACTATGTAAGCATGATGACTTTATTAATATGTAGTAATTCTGTGGACAATGTCAATTTTATTTTTCTTTTCTAACTTATTGACATTATATTAAAGGACGTTATTACATTTTGTTAAATATTTTCATTAATTACCTGACATTACCTATTATATTTAATTAAATTACATTTAAAAAATTGACATTGATACTACTGAATTATTTTATTTTATATTAATTTACTTAATTGGCGAAAGCCTCCCATAAATGTATATTTGTACGCCAAATGGCAAAACATGGAGAAACTATAATATAACAATTGTAACATCTCGCACACTGTTGTAACCTATGTTTACAAATAAAGAATATTGATTGATTGATTGATTGATTGAAATAAGAACAAACTACGAGCTCCCTTTCACCGGCTTCATAAGGTTCATAACTCATTTGTTGGGCTTGGTATAACCTTTTATAAGAAGCTACCCTCTTCTATGCTAGCTTTGCCTTTTATTGCGTTTAAAACGAAACTAAAATCCAACCTTTGTACAAAGGCATACTATTCTATCAACGAAGTAGTCGTTGATAGAATAGTAAATGATATGAATAGTTGGTCGCTGTGATTAACTAATTAAACAAACAGATAGTTGCAAAGAATATTTTAAACATCTCAAACTACTGACACTTCCGTGCATATACTCGTACGAGTACATTTATGAAATTATTAATTTTGTAAGATCAAACATTACTTCCTTTGAAAAATATAAAAGTAAACGACACAGTAATAAAATTTGTTGTCCTAATAATAAAACAACTGTTGTAAATAACAGTATATTTTGCATGGCTCCCCGTGTACCACAATCACCTACCTAAATATTTAATGGAGGCATCATCGCCTGTTATGTTAAAAAAAAACTAAAAAGTTTTTTTTTATACATTAATCTTATTACAGTGTATCTGAATATTTGCAGGATAAACTATAGGACTTTTTTTTTAAGTAGGTACTTTATTTTTAAACGAGTTTAACTGATCTCATTCTTAATTTTATTTATGCTTTTTAGTTTTTAATAATTCTGAGTTTTCTTATTAAGTACTTTGCATACCAAAAGGTAATATGTATATGATGATACTGTGATATATAATTATTACATGAATGTAAAACATCTACACACTGTTTACCCATATTTGCAAATAAATGAATTTGAATTTGAACTCAAGACGTTCAAGAAGTTCTTTCTCCAGAATTAGCTTACCTACTGACAAGTTAAATAAGTTTATTATAATTGTTTATTTTATTGACTTTTTTAATCTATTTTAATTTTAAGTCAAATTATTTTAATTTATTGTTGACTCTACTGATTACAATGTTTTTTTATGAGTTGTATTGCAATACTAGAGCAACACTGAACGTTTTTAGAACTGGCCACTTGTAAACGATGTAATAAAAAAATAAGTTCAAATTTTGAAAATGGAACTCTTTGCAATAATAATAAGTATGAATTTTATTCATTTGTCATTTGTTTACGATTTGGTGACAAATTGAAAACTGTCTGTGTCACGTCAGCATGAATTTAACGCGAGAAAATTTTCATACAATGATTTTTTATGACTTTCGATGTCATATAAGTCAACAAGAAAGTTATGATAGACTTCGATTGGCCTTTCACGATGAAGCCCCATCTCGTGCCACTGTTTACAACTGGTTTAATAAGTTTAAACGTGGTCGCACAAATCTCACCGATGATCTGCGTGATCACGGACTTTTAAGATAGAGCATCAGTGTTGTGCGGCGTATATTTTTTTTTTATAATAGTAATAAAAATCATTTATTTCAAGTACCACATAACCCATAATAGAAATCACACACAAATAAACAACCTCAACACAAATTAAATAATTCAAATTCATCAATCAATCATCATAATTTGCTCATATTCATTTATTACAATAGCCTCTTACGTGCGACACTATATATAACTTGTCTGTCACAGCAGTGTCGCACATACCGACAGTCCAACCTATTTGCTATCATATTCAGAACGACGCGGTATGATAGAGACTGACGAAAGAGTGACTTTTCAGCACATTCGGACAAGCTTAGGCATCGGTATGAGTCAAGTGCACAAAATCCTCCATGAACATTTACCGGTCAGGAAGCTTTGTGCCCGGTGGATACCCCATAATTTGACAGAGGCCCAAAAACTCCGTCGTGTTGATTGGTGTCGTGAAATGTGATTTAACATCTTTGAACCATTTCACGACACGGAGGTGACTCAAATGCTGTGTTCGACATACTTACGGGTGACGAAAGCTGGATTTATTGTTATGATTCTGAAACTAAGAGACAGTCTGCTGTCTGGGTGTTTCCTTCCGAGGAGTTGCCAACTAAAGTGAAGAGAGGTCGAAGCGTGGGATAAAGGATGGTGGCTTCGTTCTTTGGAAGGACAGGTCATTACGCAACAATTGTTTTAGAGGATCGAAAAGCAGTTACTGCAGAGTGGTACACTAACAATTGTTTGCCACTTGTCTTGGAAAAAGTTCGGGAGAAACGACCTCGACACACACCGCCAAGCAAACAATCGACTACTTGGCGACGTCAGACGTGGAATTACTGGGTCACCCGCCCTATAGCCCTGACCTCACACCTTGCGATTTTTATTGATTTCCAAAAATAAAAGAAAAACTTCGAGGAAAACGTTTTATGGACGCCGAGGAAGCAGTGGCTGCGTTTCAAAATGCCGTCTAAGAGACCCCTAAGGACGAGTGGGCAAAGTGCTTTTCTCAGTGGTTCCATCAGACGCAGCGATGTATTGATGTAAATGGACACTATTTTGAAAAGATATAATAAAACTAATAACTTGCTAAGTTTGTTCAGTTTTTGATTTTATAAAGACTTTCAGTGTCACCCTCGTATGTGGTTAGTTAGTGACCTGGATAATAAGAGGGCGATGGCCGTCAGAGTCATCAGAGGGTATCGCACGATCTCTTACAAGGCGGCTAGCACACTGGCCGGATCCCCGCCGTGGGACCTGGAAGCGAGAGCCCTCGTGTCACTGCATCGATGGCGTGAGAAGGAGCGGACGCGGGGCATGGTACTGGTGCAGCGGCAGATCATGCTGTGTCGGTCCGAGCTCCGTCAGGTCCTGGTGGTGGAATGGTGGGACAAGCTTCTGCGCCCTACCACCAGCCTCGTCACCATCGAGGCGGTCCGCCGGTGCTCGACGACTGGCTCGGGAGGTGGTACGGCACCCTGTCATTAAGTGCGACGCAAGTGCTCTCGGGGCACGGCTGCTTCGGGAAGTACCTGCATCGCATACGCAGGGAGCCAGCCGCTCGGTTTCATCACTGCATTCACTGTTGGGAGGACACGGCGTGGCATACGCTTGCAGAGTGTGCAGCTTCAGAGGAGCCGTGCTGTGCCCTCATTTCGGAAGTAGGAAGCGACCTTTCGCTGCCGGCTGTGATTCGTTTCATGGTCGGCGGCGCAACATCGTGTGACGCGGTAATGTCCTTCTGCGAAAATGTCACGTCGCAAAAGGTGGCAGTGGAAAGGGAGAGGGAGATTTCTAGTGCTATCCCGGCCCGCAGCAGGCGCACCGGGCGTCAGCAGAGGGCAGATAATGCCTAGGTATGTAGGTAGATAGGTTAGGTAGATAGGTTAGGTAGGTATTAGGTAGATAGGTAGGTAGATAGGTAGGTAGGTAGATAGGTAGGTAGATAGGTAGGTAGATAGGTAGGTAGATAGGTAGGTAGATAGGTAGGTAGATAGGTAGGTAGATAGGTAGGTAGATAGGTAGGTAGATAGGTAGATAGGTAGGTAGATAGGTAGATAGGTAGATAAGTAGATAGGTAGGTAGATAGGTAGGTAGATAGGTAGGTAGATAGGTAGGTAGATAGGTAGGTAGATAGGTAGGTAGATAGGTAGGTAGATAGGTAGATAGGTAGGTAGATAGATAGGTAGGTAGGTAGATAGGTAGGTAGATAGGTAGGTAGATAGGTAGGTAGATAGGTAGGTAGGTAGATAGGTAGGTAGATAGGTAGGTAGATAGGTAGGTAGATAGGTAGGTAGATAGGTAGGTAGATAGGTAGGTAGGTAGGTAGGTAGGTAGGTAGGTAGATAGGTAGGTAGATAGGTAGGTAGATAGGTAGGTAGATAGGTAGGTAGATAGGTAGATAGGTAGATAGGTAGATAAGTAGGTAGGTAGATAGGTAGGTAGATAGGTAGGTAGATAGGTGGGTAGATAGGTAGGTAGATAGGTAGGTAGATAGGTAGGTAGATAGGTAGGTAGATAGGTAGGTAGATAGGTGGGTAGATAGGTAGGTAGATAGGTGGGTAGATAGGTAGGTAGATAGGTAGGTAGATAGGTAGGTAGATAGGTAGGTAGATAGGTAGGTAGATAGGTAGGTAGATAGGTAGGTAGATAGGTAGGTAGATAGGTAGGTAGATAGGTAGGTAGATAGGTAGGTAGATAGGTAGGTAGATAGGTAGGTAGATAGGTAGGTAGATAGGTAGGTAGATAGGTAGGTAGATAGGTAGGTAGATAGGTAGGTAGATAGGTAGGTAGATAGGTAGGTAGATAGGTAGGTAGATAGGTAGGTAGATAGGTAGGTAGATAGGTAGGTAGATAGGTAGGTAGATAGGTAGGTAGATAGGTAGGTAGATAGGTAGGTAGATAGGTAGGTAGATAGGTAGGTAGATAGGTAGATAGGTAGGTAGATAGATAGGTAGGTAGGTAGATAGGTAGGTAGATAGGTAGGTAGATAGGTAGGTAGATAGGTAGGTAGGTAGATAGGTAGGTAGATAGGTAGGTAGATAGGTAGGTAGATAGGTAGGTAGATAGGTAGGTAGATAGGTAGGTAGGTAGGTAGGTAGGTAGGTAGGTAGATAGGTAGGTAGATAGGTAGGTAGATAGGTAGGTAGATAGGTAGGTAGATAGGTAGATAGGTAGATAGGTAGATAAGTAGGTAGGTAGATAGGTAGGTAGATAGGTAGGTAGATAGGTGGGTAGATAGGTAGGTAGATAGGTAGGTAGATAGGTAGGTAGATAGGTAGGTAGATAGGTAGGTAGATAGGTGGGTAGATAGGTAGGTAGATAGGTGGGTAGATAGGTAGGTAGATAGGTAGGTAGATAGGTAGGTAGATAGGTAGGTAGATAGGTAGGTAGATAGGTAGGTAGATAGGTAGGTAGATAGGTAGGTAGATAGGTAGGTAGATAGGTAGGTAGATAGGTAGGTAGATAGGTAGGTAGATAGGTAGGTAGATAGGTAGGTAGATAGGTAGGTAGATAGGTAGGTAGATAGGTAGGTAGATAGGTAGGTAGATAGGTAGGTAGATAGGTAGGTAGATAGGTAGGTAGATAGGTAGGTAGATAGGTAGGTAGATAGGTAGGTAGATAGGTAGGTAGATAGGTAGGTAGATAGGTAGGTAGATAGGTAGGTAGATAGGTAGGTAGATAGGTAGGTAGATAGGTAGGTAGATAGGTAGGTAGATAGGTTGGTAGATAGGTAGCCAATACCTTCCTACCTACCTACGTACATACCTACTGGTATGTACGTAGGTAGGTAGGAAGGTATTGGCTTTTGGGGTATTATTTAATTAATACTTTGGCAGCTAAGTCGAAATCGAGAATGAACGTGGTGTTTTGGAACATTCAAAAAAGGTTAGGTTACTTTAGGTTAGGTTTGATGAGAGGGCGGCCCACGACAAGTCATGACTTTTAAACATTTCCGGTACCATATAATTGTATCAAGTCTGAAAAGTTATGACTGTTAGACAGGTCGTTGTGCTCAATACAATTGCGCAGGCATAGTTCTCTGAAACAATACCATGTTGCGCAGGCATGGTTCTCTGAAACAATACCATGTTGCGCAGGCATGGTTCTCTGAAACAATACCATGTTGCGCAGGCATGGTTCTCTGAAACACAGTACTGATCATCTGGAAAATAGAAGATCTAAATATGTGTGTCCGCTACAGAACTAAATTGGCTGAAAGACACTTTCAAGTATTATGTAGTCGAATTTATAATGCAGTTAACAAACAATGCAATGCAATGTACACTCATACTTTCGGTTTTAATTCTTACTGGCTAACATAGAATACGAAAAAAGTGCTCTGAATATTCGTTCAGGGGTACTGTATAATTTAGTCAAATCTGCAGATTTTAGTTTTAGAAGGACTAGAAATGTAATTAAAACATACTTTCGGTTTTAATCATACATACATAACATGACGCCTGTTTTCCCCGAAACGCTAGGCAGAGGTGTACCTATAGTACACCCACATTTCGCAATTATCTTCAAGTCCCTTGTAACAGGGAGCGAGCCTATTGCCATCAACCAGGCACAAATCCAGACGTCCGGAGTCTGGATTTGTGCCCGGTTGATGGCAATAGGCTACTGAGAAATTCCTGACGGAAAGACTCAATGCCACTTTGCCCGACCTGGGAATCGATCCCAGGACCTCATTGTTAGCAGTAACGCTTGATACCACTAGACCAACGAGGCAGTAGTTCTAAAAATAAAATCTGCAGATTTTACATAAATTATATAATGCTCCTGAATTCAAAGCAATTTTTTCCTAAGTTAGCCAGTAAGGTTTAATACCGGAAGTAAGTAATTCTTTTTACTCATTTTTTGCGCTAATTTGTGATATTTCTCTTTTCTGGTAGACGTGGGGCATTGTTGAGCCTTCTCCTTTGGAAATAAAGTTTTGTTTAATATAAAAGAGATTGACCAAACCTGGTATCGCTATTTGTTCTGTGGTGTCTTAAGTTTATAATGTTGATAAATCTTGTTTTTAAATATAATAATTTTATGTAGTAATGCGAATCCTTAAATTCTCTGTATAAAAACACCATAAAAGTATTAGTTTTTATTTCGATTTCCTATTTTACCTCTACATTATTTTTTTAACGTCACACGTCATTGGCTTCAAAGAGTATTCTTCAAACAATAAAACCTTCTTGACTTACGCAAAATAATTAATTTAGGCATCCAATTATTGAAATAATAGTTGAATAATTAGTAACAACAGATATTAATAACAACTAATTATTATTATTACATTGTAATAATAATCTGTTAAGATGTTAAAAGTACATAAGCAAACCTTTTGGTTATGCGAAAGGCAGAAGGTTTTAGAGACCTTTGCCTGTTTCATTCATCAATAGAAACTCTTTGAAAACAGAACAAACATACGCTACTAAGATTCTATGCGCGCGCATCCTGAGCAGAATATGCTGGCGACAGAACGGCGGGCTTTCTCTTTCTAGCATATATGCACGTCCCTTTAATTTAGTTTTAAGTACAGTTTCGACTATTTACTTTTAATAATAGTTTATTTCATTTATATGTATGTTTGGTTTTAATACTACTTCTACTACTTGGCCATTATTATTTTGCAATTTGGATTTAATTTTATTAACTATGTTTATATGTCACATCATTACTGAAATGGTGCCAACACTTACGGCAAATAAAAATGTAAGTACCTATATTCTTATTCACTATAACTTTTTGCTTGTTTCGATAAACAAGCAAATATTTTAAAATAGTGTATGAAAATTATCAAACGTGATTTTGACTAATTCTTATTTTGAATTTACCAGCATACAATGTGACAAAAAATCGAGAGATTCGATTCTAAACCTAGATTTTGAGACCTAATTACCGGGTAATGCCGAGAATTATGGCAAAATGGTAAATTACATTTGAAAGCCCTAAAATTATCCTTTTAATTAAACCATAAATCTTTAAGTCACTGCATGTTTCATACCGATACTAGGTTCCTTAGTCACTTGGTCATTGTCCTTTATGATTGATGTTAATGTTGCATCGGCGTTTTGATATTATCAAAGTCTATTGGCGTAACTGCAACGTCGACTTCCTGTAGTAGAGTCATGTAATACCTACGTCCCGCGTCGGCGACTTCCTGTAGTAGAGTCAAGTAATACCTACGTCCCGCGTCGGCGACTTCCTGTAGTAGAGTCAAGTAATACCTACGTCCCGCGTCGGCGACTTCCTGTAGTAGAGTCAAGTAATACCTACGTCCCGCGTCGGCGACTTCCTGTAGTAGAGTCAAGTAATACCTACGTCCCGCGTCGGCGACTTCCTGTAGTAGAGTCAAGTAATACCTACGTCCCGCGTCGGCGACTTCCTGTAGTAGCGCTTACGTAATTCCTCCAGCCTTAGAACGGTGACTATTTTAGCACGTTGAGTGAAAATATTTATTTATTTATTTATTTATTTATGCACTCCAAACATAAAAATATCCTTACAGGCTAGACCCAATGCGATATTGTAGTACCCTTAAAATTAACAAATTCCACTGCTTATACCATAACAAATTCTATAGGAAGCTATTCTTTCAAATTCACCCAGAGCGCAACAAAATATGTCTATGTCATCAGCAATGAGGTTGAGAGTGCGGAGCGCGCTCGTCAGCGGCCGAAATATTGTTGTTTTGTGCCGAATATTGCCGAAATATTGTCGGGATCTGCATTCTTTTCCAAAATTACGGTATTTCGTACGGCCATTTTCGTAGCTTTACTACATTTGCATATGAAGCGCCGCTATTAAGATGCTGGTGAGCAAGGCTGCAATAATTATAGCACACCGTAGCACGGGATTTTGGTGTGTCAAAGGTATCTGTTTGCGCGTTGTCTATTTGCACGGGGGTCTGGATCATAATTTTGTCCTGGATGCTGTGCAGTCCTTGAAGATCCACGGAATTCAAATTAATATGAGTAGTTGAGAATACTCGTTTCCCAGAATCGTAGGGTATCTTCATCAGTTTGAAAGATTGGGCTTTCGTTTTCATTATATAGACATTTGCTATGGTACTCATCGGATTTCAGTCGACATCCAACGGGAATTGTAGCAAGATAACTTCCCTGGAGCGATGTGTAGCGTTTCTGGTGGCTGATAAGTTGTACTTTCGTATGTTGAGGGAATGACAGGACGTAGTGTTGGTCATCGAGTTTCTCCGTATAGCAGTCCTCAGGGTAACTGTAGTGAACCGGCAGGAGTCTAGCAGAACTTGATTGATGATCAACTCCTGGATGCAGTCAGATTTTGTACGAATCTGGTGGGTGACTTCTCTTTCGCCGAGGCACCAGTTTTTTTGGACTTGGGGCATTCAGTCTCCATGTACATGAATGTCAACTCGTTGATTGCTAGGAATGGAAAAGATGGGGTGTTTGTCAGGTATATACTGCATATATAACCTATATAAGGTCGTAACTATTCTTAGGAAAAAAGGAAATTTAAACACAAAAATAACTGTTTGTAAAGAAAGAAAAGAAAGAAAAATGTGTTTGTTGGCATTACAGCAGAAACATACACCTTAAAACTATGAAAACAATAGTAATCAACGTAGTAAGTTCCTGGTTTTATAATGTTGTAGTATTCCCTAAGTTCTAAAATCGAAGATCTGTTCTTCAGAAAATATCTAAGTCTTCAGCTTCCTAACCATTGATGCTAGTATCTCTATGTCTACCATGGAATGATGCATGCTAGACGCATGAATAAAAGCTAAACTGTTCTCTGTCCTAAATAATGCCTGAGTTAAATCCTTTAGGTTCTCACTCATTACTTTTACAAGTTGGGCAAACTTTGCGTACTTTAATAAACTACTTTCTCTTAATGCATCGTTCTTTAGTATTGATTCTAATGTATTGTTCATAAAAAAAATTAAAAAGTATTGCCTCTCTCTAGTGTGAATTTGGTACATGTATGTATCGTGTGCGTGTGTCGTATTTGTGTGTGGTGTATATTATATTTAAGTTGTCTAAAAAGGCAGGAATTATTAAAAAAGCTTTCCAAGTAACCTTTCATTGACTCAATTTCTTTTAACACTCTAATTTTTTATTTAAGCAATAAATATTGCATTCTTTGTTAACTGCATTATAAATTTGACTACCTTATACTTGAAAGTGTCGTTCAGCCAATTTAGTTCTGTAACGTTATATGGGACACACATATTTAGATCTTCTATTTGCCAGATCACCAGTACTGTGTTTCAGAGAACCATGCCTGCGCAACGTGGTATTGTTTCAGAGAACCATGCCTGCGTAACATGATATTGTTTCAGAGAACCATGCCTGCGCAACATGGTATTGTTTCAGAGAACCATGCCTGCGTAACATGATATTGTTTCAGAGAACCATGCCTGCGCAACATGGTATTGAGCACAACGACCTGTCTAACAGTCATAACTTTTCAGACTTGATACAATTATATGGTGTTATACCGGAAATGTTTAAAAGTCATGACTTTAAGGACAGCTCGTTGCGCTTAAAAAAAAATGGAACCTATAACGAACGGAATCTTTTAAATTCTCAGGATTCAATATTAAAAATAGGAATCGAACCTACTTTTAACTAACTCAATGGAACATAGCACCTATTTGGGTATATTCAATAAAAACCTGATATCATTTTACCTCTCATAAAAATGTAACTTGTGTGATTTTGTTGCTAAATGCATCAAATCACACAACTTACATTTTTGAACACATTTAAATAGGACATAATCTTATATATTAGGTTTTATTTTCACAAATAGGTAAGTACACATTTTATACCTACTTTCGTTATAATTATAAAATCAGTACTTGGTGGAAAAGGTACGATACCCATGTTATCTTTTACATAGAATGGCTGAGAAATATGGTTTAAGAAAAAGTAAATACTCATCTTTATATAATTTGTGCAGAGCTTCTGCCTCCCAACTTCACAAGACACCCAGTACTTAATTTTCTGGGCGAGAGATCCTCATGTACATACATAAGGTTCAACAGCATTGGCGGGAGATTTCAAGCAGATTAAAATAGCGGAGATAGGACCCTGTTTCGAGTCAGTACCGCAATATTTAGTAAATTAGTTTAGTAAATTACCCGATTTTGTAGACCGCTCCTGGAATTTGTAGTAAAATCCTTAAAAAGTAACAAGATGTTTAAGGTGTTAAATATCCTGTAACTTAGATTTCAAAACCTTACTGACGGATATTTTTGAAAATTTGGTAGGATTTAAAACCCTTTTTTGTAGAGATTTCACAAAAGTGCTTTTGCGAAATCTCTACAAAAAAAGAGTTTTGTACGGCTGAATTTGAGATACGAGTAGTTACAAATAGTTACAATGTTTTGATTTTTCATAAAAATCCATAAATTGCACCTCGCGGTTTCTCGGAAAGTAATCAACCAATTACAAAATATTTTCAGTATAATTTATAAGTAAATGTGTTCTAATTTAATTTAAATAAAATTGGAAAACTATATAATTTCGCTAATAAATCACAATTTATGTGGCTCCTCAATCCTGACGGTCTATAGAAAATATATATATTATTATGTTCTTAGTTACTAAAGTAGTTGACCAAATCGGATAACAATAGCCCCAATATTTAGTAGAAATTTCTACTAAACATTGGCGTAATCCAACATCCTACACATTCAGTATTTCAAAAGATATTAATAAAATAAACATTCCTTAACAATTGAGTGTGGTCCTCGACGAAAACCATGTCACATGGTTTTACGGCCAAAACCGTATAAAATCGGTAGTTTCGATGATTCTCAACCCGACTCGGTGGGAAGTACCCGTCGGAAACGTCCCAGTTTTACGGGAGCCCATTTCTGCTATGTCAAAAAAAAAAAAAATTACATAGGTTTCGTAATCAAATTTATTTACGAAAAAGTTTGTTTTCGGTCATTTCACGTGTTACATGTGAACTGAGCTCATTTTCAGAAATGTCGAACAATTTCAACGATCTGTCTCATAGCAACTTGGTTCATTTTTTTAAATCTTTTGTATAGTTACCGGAGTTACTTAATTTATAGTGCCCGATACAGGTTGGTGAAATGGACCCTGTTATACAGAAAATATCCACCCAACGTTTCATTACACTATGCGTGGATCTTTTCTGCTTAACAGGGTCCAAATGTAACATGAAATGTAACACAGATGAACAATCCAAACGTTTGCAATGCAACATGAATTGTAACACAGTTATGTATGTTACTTTCATGTTACGTTTCACCAATCTGTACTGGACATAATATGTGTAGGTATAAATGTTCTACGAGTAGTACTAAAGCTATCCAAAAATCAAGAAATAAATCGAAGTAAAACCTTTATACAGCATCCATCCAATCATCATTAAACACAAAAAGTAACACTCCATCTCAATGAGATGTACGAGGACAGTTAAATGTGCGTGTGACGTCACTGATGCATCACTGTCACAGTGGAGCATCCGGATGATCAGTCAATTGGCGGTACTTTACACAAAATACCACTTACATTTTCGTCAGATACAGCGCTATGGAAGCGCGGATATACGATCATGATCAGAACATACGATCAAATCGTTAAAGTAGTGTGAATCGAGCGTTTTTCCGAGCGGGTCCGGGGCTTCACGAACATTACGCGAATTTCGTAGTGAGTAGCATTGGAGATGAGAACATTGACACCGTTTTACGTAATCAGACTGTACATATTTAGAGCAGCAGCTAAATGATGATTGCAATGATTTTTCTATCTCAAACGTATGGATTTCCAGTCTCCTTATGTAACTACATTTTGTAAGTAAATTAACTTCTACGATCGCTTTACTAATAGTAGCAAGTGACAATGTACATTTAGCTAAGTAATAGCATTTTAGTATTTTCTAAAAACACTTATTTATATTTTCCAAAGAGACTACAGTTAACTTTTTTAAGAACTGAATGAATCAACATAGCAATGAATAGATCACCGCATCGTAAAATGTCAACGTCATACATTTCACAACCCTTCGTTGCTCATAAACTTGGTGAGGGGAGTGTCAGCAGGGGCGGGGAGGCGGGAGACCTTGACAGTCAACTGACAAGGTATGCTACAAATGGCGCGAGATAGTTCAAGTTCAAGTTATTTATTTCATAACAAAAATACATTTGTGACGAAATATTTGCAGAGTAGGTACACAAAAAAAAGCAACATTAACAATTGTAATACAAGTAACCTCGTCCCTCACCTAGAAAAACTAACTTTACAAAAATTCTTATTGATACAGAACAAAGTCCCTTGCAAAATGCTACGAGAATACATTTAATGTCAAATTCTTAACATTAACATCATCACATGCATGTATAACAAAGTCAAAAAGCAATGTAAATGTACACATATTTAATTTAACTTTAATTACCTACATACTATTTTTAAGATTTTTGTCATTACAAAATTCGTCAATGCTGTAATAAGCTTTATTTATTAACAAAGCCCTGAGTTTATTTTTAAACATGTTCACATTCTGAATATTCTTTAATTTTATTCAACTGGTAATTAGTTAAACAGATTGACAGACTGCACGCGTGACGAGTGTTTGACAACATTAAGCTTTGCCTGCAGAATAGTAGGAAGATCTTTTCTGCGAGTATCTTATACATATATACGAGTACTCTCTTTGTGTTTCATCGTCTGTTTCAAAGTCGTTTAGGTTTTTGTTTGAATGAGTGGCGAACCAAAATATAAAGACATGGTACCGTTAAAAATCTAAGTTTAATAAAATACTCCTTACATGATTCTGTCTAAATTAAACGAAGCATGGTTCTTAATGCTCGCTTTTGTATAGTAAAGGCTGCCGTAATATTATATTTATAGCTGTTTCCCCAAAATTCAATGCTTTATCTAAGTTTAGATTCAACTAAAGCAAACCTTGTCCATACCCTACACGTTAAATGAAAAAAATCGCTAATGCAAAGTTAGCCTAAAATTCGGCGTAACTTCCCCAGGCTATTATATTAATTTGAAAGTTATATAATTTCTTTGTTCGATAGTACATTATCTGATGAGTTGCGAATCTGGTGAGTTGCGAATCTGGTTAGTTGAGAATCTGGTGAGTTGAGAATCTGGTGACTTGCTACTAAGCGAAATAGACGGTACGAAGTTGGGCAATAGACAACATATCCCTCAGAGATCTGATAGCATAACAAGCACTACTTATTGTATTCGTAATTGAATCTAGTTCTGGCTTAATTAAAAAAAGAATCAATTTATACCCCCAAAAATTTAAAACTTGCCACTATATCAATTTTCCTGCCTATAGATTCTACCTTTATAAAGCTTTGTTCCTAACTGTAGATCTATATATCATACATTTTGTCTTAGTTACATTTAATTTAAGATTATTCATAGAAAGTCAGCTTTCACAAGCGGCTAATAATACATTTAATTTGCATTTTATGGTCTCAATATTATCACCAGCTATAACAGCACTCATATCGTCAGCAAATAATATCAAGATATCGGCGCCCCCTGAGATAGCGGCGCTGTCTGACAGCGGCGCGTCATCGCAGTGGCGCTAACCCGCGATCACTCCGCGTCACACCAAAAGCCTTATTGATGGCCATCGACAAGTGATTTTTGCACTTTAATGCGTGAATTTCTTCTTTGGTTTAAACTGATAATTTATGGCGCGCTGTCGTACCCCTGATAACATTATTAATGGCGCGCTGTCGTGCCCCTGATAGCATTATTCGGGATAAGGGTGTTTTTCATGTCATAACAGACATGAAAAAAATGCTATAACCTATGTAATTTAATATTTCTGAAGTTTCACGTAATTGTACTCTTTTCGAACTTGTTTGAATGATGTATTTAGTATGACGTTCCTGCTCTGAGAAGGTTTCAAATTAAATAGCGAAGGAGAATGCTCATCAAATAAAAAGAAAACCCAGAGCGAACAGATACAGGATGTAACTCAGAATTTTACTGTTATTTAGTGAAATCATTCAGTAAATATTTCACTATAAGATTGGATGGTTAAATGTGATATTGCTATTTGTTTTTCATAAGGGTTGATTCTTTTTTCTTTAAGATATCTTCGATTTGGGTATGTACCCGACGATATAAATACATACATATAATCACGCCCATAATCCCATAGGAGTAAGCAGAGACTGCAGATTGTCAAAATTATTTATCCACAGCCCACTTTTCGCTGATTTTCTGTTACTCCCCTATTATTTTATTTTTTATTTTATTTTATCTATAGTATCTATTAGTGTGTTTATGTGTCGTGATGGCCCAGTGGTTAAGGCCTCGCCTCTCATGCACGACGTTGTGGGTTCAAATCCGGGCAAGTACCAATGTGACTTTTTCAATTCATATGTACTTTCTGAGTTTATCTTGGACATTACTGACATCGGTGAAGGTAAACATCGTGAGGAAACCTGGACTTGTAGTTATAATATAAGTCTGAAATCACCAACCCGTCTTGAGCAAGCGTGGTGATCAATGCTCGTGCCTTCTCTGTGAGAAGAGGCCTTTGCCCTGCAGTGGGACAGTAACAGGCTGGTATTATATCTATTAATAACATATAAGGTGTCGCTAGCCACTGGAACCTTTCCATCTGAGTGGGAAAAGTCCAAAGTCGTTCCAGTGTACAAGTCGAAAAAAAAGACAATATTTCCAATAATCGGCCTATCGCGATTCTCTCCACGTTTGCCAAGATATTTGAGTCAATGATCAATCCTGACATCCAACGCCATTTCAGACTTTGCCTCGGCGATCACCAACACAGCTTTGTTGCCTCAAGGTCTACTGCCACAGACTTGCTGTCTTTCTCAGAGTCCTTAATAGAATCTATCGATAACAATAAACAATTTGATGTGTTGTACACCGATTTCAGCAAAGCTTTCGATAAAATTCATCATCCCATACTAATTCACAAACTACCAACGTATGGTATCACTGGTTCCTTGCTGAAATGGCTGAATCATATCTATCGAAGCGTGAAGTAACTGTTGCTGTTAACGGTTTTCGATCTGCCAGCCATTATTGTATGACTTCCAGTGCCCCGCACGGATCATATCTGGCTCCTATATTATTTATCATATATATCTTCCCCACTAGTTTTGGAACGAGTTTAAAAACGGTTAATATGAGCAGCTAAAAAGTAAACAGCTGCTCTCCTATAATAGTCGTCTCAAATATTTCAAAATGCGCTCGTTATCAACTGGAAAAGAAGTTATTCATGCCTTGTTTCTCTAAAAGTTGCTTCGAAATAAATTGCTCAAATCTACTGAGTCACCTAAAGTTTCGTGCCCCAGCCCTATATCCGCGAAATCCTATCACACCACTATACCCACCCCTGCGCAGAAGGTACTATCACACCACTATACCCACCCCTGCGCAGAAGGTACTATCACACCACTATACCCACCCCTGCGCAGAAGGTACTATCACACCACTATACCCACCCCTGCACAGAAGGTACTATCACACCACTATACCCACCCCTGCGCAGAAGGTACTATCACACCACTATACCCACCCCTGCGCAGAAGGTACTATCACACCACTATACCCACCCCTGCGCAGAAGGTACTATCACACCACTATACCCACCCCTGCGCAGAAGGTACTATCACACCACTATACCCACCCCTGCGCAGAAGGTACTATCACACCACTATAGCCACCCCTGCGCAGAAGGTACTATCACACCACTATAGCCACCCCTGCGTAGAAGGTACTATCACACCACTATACCCACCCCTGCGCAGAAGGTACTATCACACCACTATACCCACCCCTGCGCAGAAGGTACTATCACACCACTATACCCACCCCTGCGCAGAAGGTACTATCACACCACTATACCCACCCCTGCGCAGAAGGTACTATCACACCACTATACCCACCCCTGCGCAGAAGGTACTATCACACCACTATACCCACCCCTGCGCAGAAGGTACTAACTCACCGATTTCACGCCTGTGTAAAAATTTAAACAGTTGCAGTGACCTTATTGATATACATTATGACAGAATAGGAAAATTTTATTTAACAATTATTGAGCACTATTCTCACAAACAATGAGCTACTGAATGCAAATTTTAATAATAAATACAATTTTATATATCTATTTTCTATTCTTATAAGCAGTTAGCAGCACATCAGAATTTAACATGGAGGCTAATTTGTACAGTTATCATCATAATTTCAGCCGAAAGACGTCCACTGCTGGACATAGGCCTCTCCCAAATGGTGGGGGTTTGCCATAATCGCCATGCTTGGCAAGCGGGTTGGCTATCGCTATATGGTGTTTAAATGCCCATTCTCTAGTGAGTACCTTAGTCGTCTTTTACGACACCCACGGGAAAAAATGGCATGGTACTATTCTTTACGTCCGTCACCACACGGTAAGTACATGTATGCACATAATTATGTGGATTTACAATTTTATTTGTTTAAGGCGTACGCTTTCCAATCTAATTACTATCTATAGTTATTCTAAGAAGTTTTGTTGTGTCAACTTTGTATATGATAGTGTACATTAACATTTGAAATGGTTGACCTTTGGGAAAATACATAATATTCGTTTTTCCGAGATTTTCTCGTACCTTAAGATTGTTGTATTCCAACCATTTTATCATTGATTCTATAGAATTGTTAATGACAGCTTCGTACATGTCACTATTTTTACAAGCGATTGTAATCGCCTACTCACAATGCCGGCGGCACGGCTGCCGACTTTTGCCGAGCAGCATGTGCCCCCGGCTTTTGCGCCTCCATTTCCTTTGAGATCCTTTGTGCGTCTTTGTGCGGCAGGTCCGGGCGCGCCGTGGCTTGCCCGGCGGCAAGGCCGGCAGTGCCGCCGGCATTGTGTGTAGGAGCCATAATGGCACTATCATCGGCAAAAAGTCTCACCGGGTGGTCGAAACTTTTGAGTAGATCATTAATATAAAGCATAGAGTGTAAACCAAACTTTAAAAAAAAAACAACTGACTTCAAAAATAAAACACTACAAAGTTAAAAATAACTTTAATTTCTGTCTTTGGTTCTGTATTTTCGATTTTAGTTACCGACTGCGAAATGCGAATGCTTCTAATTCCTCAATTAGTATGTCGTAACGGACGTGGTCAAAAGCCTGTGTAATCTCTCAGAGTATTTTACATACAGCTATATTCATATCTACTTTTGGCATGAAATTGTGTAAAAAATCATATAGTCCCCAGTTTATGGTTTTACCATTAGTGTTACCCTTTCTGTTAATGGGGGGAGTATTATTATCTTTTCGAGATATGGGTGACATTGTATAACATATAACTGTTTATACAATGTCGCCTCTACATATACCCAGATGCCTTAAAAATATCAATTATAAAGCCACTGTTTAAGAAGGAAAATAGAGAACTAATGGAATACTATCGGCCCATCTCACTTATTCCCGTCATTTCAAAAATATTTGAGAAATATATCTATATGGAATTGTATACATTTATTGAAAAATATAACATTTTGTGTGAGGAACAGAAAGGATTTAGACTACATAGGACAATTAATATGGCCATATATGACTTTACATACAATGTTATTAACAATGTCGATAAACGTAGACCTGTCTGTGGAATATTTTGCGATATGACTCAGGCATTCGATTACGTACATTATACTACTCTGTTAACAAAACTAGAAGCCTATGTATTAGAGGCAATATTCTTAATCTAATAGAATCTTATTTAAAAAATAGAATACAAATAACTGAAATTAACCAAATTAATACAGCGAATAAGAAGGAAGAGATATTTAGATCGTCAGAGCGTGAAGTTAAATTTGGAGTACCACAGGGGAGTGTACTGGGTCCTTTTATTCCTATATCCTGTACATTAATGACTTACCTAAATGCATTGAGCAACCAGTAACACTGTTTGCGGATGATAGTACCGTGACAATACCTTGTAAAAGTGTAGATACCTATGAAAGTGACATTAATGAGTCTTTAAAATTAATTGTAAACTGGCTAGAAGAAAACAATTTAAAAATCAACTTGAGCAAAACTAAAGTCATACATTTCAGTCAACGGATTCTTAGCATGAGCCTTAATATACACTACAATAATGATGTTGTAGAAGAAGTAGAAACTACAAAATTCCTGGGTCTCGAAATAGATAAACATCTCAACTGGAAATCACACATTAATGTTTTATGTAAGAAAATGAGTAAATCTGCATATGCTCTACATACATTATCGTCAATAGTATACACGGACGCACTCCTTACTGCTTACTACGGTATAGCAGAATCCCACCTACGATATGGAATAATATTTTGGGGTAACTCAACCGAAAAAGAAACAAAGCTAGTTTTTAGCTGTTTAAGCTAAAAACTACCGATAGTTGCATGCTATACTTTTTTTTTTTTTTTTTTTTTTTTTTGGGTGGGAAATCATCAAATGACTCCTCCCGCTCTGGGCAGAGCGAGAGGGAGTGTCAGACTTTTACTGACTAAAACCCACCCGTGTTCCTTCCGTTGCCTATGTGCTGGGGCCGCGATATCCCTTTCGGACAGACCCGCAACCCCAGCAGGCATTGGTCCTTCCGGACCCCGTCAGTTGGTGCTGACATCCCTTTGAGGCGCGCGTGGAACACAACGCGCCGTCGACCCGGGCCTGGTCCTTATCGGACGGCGAGCTGCCCATCGCTCACCGTCCGCAGGCCCGCGCCTACGGTGGCCGGAAGTCAGCTTGTGACTCCCGACGCCCGGGGCGTTGCATGCTATACTTTAAACAGTATAAAATACTGACACTACCATGTTTATACATACCAGAAGTAGCTGTGTTTGTTAAGTTGAACCCAAATCGTTATAAACGTCTGGCCGATGTAGTTTTACATAATAGACGCGACAATATCCTACTATGTCATCAGTCTGCTAAGACAGCACTAATGCGCAAGTGTTTACTGCATGGCTCCGGTCTTATATGATAAAATACCAAAAAGTTGGAAAGAATTGCCGCTAACATTATTTAAAAAAAAGCTTCGAAGCTTCTTGACAGCCAAAGCTTACTATAGCGTAACAGAATTTCTAAGTGAAAAAAAAATTGTAACTTAGTTTGTAATGTTTAAAAAACTAGAATAATGTTTAGTTTTGTGTTGTTTTTTTTTTTTGTTACAATTTTGTAGATTAGTTTAGTGGATTTAGTTTATAATTGCTGTAACTTTTGCATGCCTACTGGTAAAATATGGCTGAACCTATTCCTTATAACACCGTGTATTGTACCCATATTTGCAAAATAAAATATCTTTTATCGCCCATGAGCATGTGACCGGCCGTATTTTCCTGAATACTCATATTATAGCTCAGATGCGTTATTATTATTATTTCTCCCGCTACTGCTTTTATAACTTTTGTTGATATACCATCGTATCCTACACTATTTGTGTTTTTTTAATATTTTTATAATTTTAAACACCTTGATTGGCAGACATGGGGCCAGAAAAAAATATCTTTTCTTGTATGTGTCAATGACGTAGCTTTTTTCCCAGATCCTGGTATATCCTGGTATATCCTGGTATATCCTGGTATAGGATTAATTTTGTCAACGAAGTAATTATTGAAGGCATCTACAATGCCCTTTGGATCAGTGATAATGTCATTGTTCACATGAATTTTGTCAATGCAGGTTTACGGAATGTTGATTTTTGAGTTATTTATTATTTTTCAAGTAGCTTTTGATTTATTATCTGAAACATTTATTGTGTAGTTATTTTGTGCCCTTTGAGTTCACAAAATAATTGGTGATGATCAGGCCCAAGGTGGAAGCGAGCTTCACCCGGAATCCTCAACCACAGAGAAACTGGTTATCTTACCTCTAACTGCCGAAACACAACAAGGCTCCGTGCATGAAAAAATCCTTTTTCGTCAATGACTTATCTAATTGTAAGAAAGCTTAAAATAATTGAAACATTAAGTATGTGTAAGTATGTATAAAAGTACAGTTTTCGTGGTGTTAAACCATTCGTATCAGTCACAGCACCTGTTGCACTCTCAAAAATATGGTTTATTTCGCCTTTGACTTAATGAAGATATTGTATAATCATAAAATAAAATTTTGATTTTATTTTAAGGAAAGCTGAAGACTACTGTGTGATTTTTAAATTTCTTGAATGTTTTGCTAAATAATAGGAAAAAATACATAACATAAAGGGCTTAAAAAAATGGTTTTCTCATCATTATTATTTTTCTGCTATATTTTGTATCGAAGTTATCGCTGTAGTTGCGGAGTCTCGCAGAAAAGCGGTGATAAGTGTGGGCCGTGGATAGTTGATTTTGACAATCTGCAGTCTCTGCCTACTCCTATAGGATTATGGGCGTGCGTATATGTATGTACGTATGTATTTATTTTATTATTATTTATTTTTCGTCGGGTATACCCATATCGAAGATAATCTTTAAAAACAAAAACATCCCTGATGAAAAACAAATAGCAAAATCCATCATTCATCATTCTACCATCGAATCTCATAGTGCAATATTTACAGAAAGATGTCACTAGATATCGCAAAACTTTTGTGTGTCGCTCTGGGTTTTTTGAGCATTGTCCTTTGTCCTTCAACAAATAAAGAAAAAAAAACTTGATTTTCTTTCATTCTCTTTCTACATACGAGTAGTGCGAGCACATTAGCGTGATTGTTTAGTCATCGATACTTGTGTCAGGGCCTGTAAGATGCCAGATAGCTTCTGATACTCATCCACAATTATTGTAAAGAAATTACAACAATAAAGTACAGAACGGTGCCACATGGAAGATCGTCAACTGCCTCCGTAGCGCCTGTAGCGAGTGTACCGAGCGACCCGAGTGTCGACGAAATGGTGGACGGCCGCGCAACTGGCCGACACTAAGCCGCACTTTGTGGCGATTGCTGCATTCAACGACGATTTAGAACCACAAGTACATCCACCGCAACGATTTAGTTAACTACTGTTGAAAGAACAGCACAACTTTAGTAATAATTACCTCACTGCACTGAGATGCATATTTCTGGTAGCTAGTTAAACGTTATCAGGCGTTATATGACATACGAGTATTAGATACTGTTGGTTACAGCTATACACGTATAAAGTTGTTTGTTTCTAACCAACTATATAAATAAAATTTCTGACAACTTTCAGACAAAAATACAGCCAGATTGAATAATATGTTGCGTCAACCTTGCTGTGAAGTGTCCTCGTAGTACCTACGTGAACGCCCACAATATGTACGATAACGTTATCGCCGACAAAGTTCTACGTATGGGCTACGAGCCGTAGACATGCGAGCTACGCGGTGCTACGAGCCGTAGACATGCGAGCTACGCGGTGCTACGAGCCGTAGACATGCGAGCTACGCGGTGCTACGAGCCGTAGACATGCGAGCTACGCGGTGCTACGAGCCGTAGACATGCGAGCTACGCGGTGCTACGAGCCGTAGACATGCGAGCTACGCGGTGCTACGAGCCGTAGACATGCGAGCTACGCGGTGCTACGAGCCGTAGACATGCGAGCTACGCGGTGCTACGAGCCGTAGACATGCGAGCTACGCGGTGCTACGAGCCGTAGACATGCGAGCTACGCGGTGCTACGAGCCGTAGACATGCGAGCTACGCGGTGCTACGAGCCGTAGACATGCGAGCTACGCGGTGCTACGCAGCGCTACAGTAGCCATTACGATGTAATCTTTGTTTCGGTAATTTTAACGAAAACCAGGTTATTTTTATCTTAACGGTATAATGCTTATTACTTAATTATAAAGAACTGGAGCCGTTTACTACATGAAAAGTATGTTAATCTAAAGAATGAGTCCGTATCAGAATAATAATATGTTGTTCCTACAGGTGCCAGGCTGAAGTTACAATGTGCATCCGGCAATTACGGTGAGATGGCAACGTGGCATGACCGCAGCGGCGTCAGCGCGCACCTGCTAACGAGCCATTGTGCCGCCACGCCACCGCCACGCCACAGTCACGCCGCGTGTATGCGCACTAATCACCGCTTTGTTGACGCGCGCCCTACTGAAGACAGTTCACAACTACTGTCATTATCACAGGACAGGCGAGTGTCGGACCGACCGACCAATCAACCGACCGACTCACATGAAGCGCCGGCCGTTGAGCAGATTGTTCACATGATTGACTATTGTTTTACAACCTAACTAGTGTTTGTGGGCAAGGCGATAGTTTTGATGAGTCGTCCATGAACACAACAATAATAATAACTATAGATATTAGGTCTTCAGCAGTTCGTTTAAACTTTTAAGTCGTTTAAAGCTACCGAGACGCCATAATGCGTTTAATATTTAAAATGAAAAATAAACGTAAGCCGTGTGGTTTGCAGTTGTATAATAAAATTGAACCGCCTCATAACTCCATTAGGCGAATCATTTAATGTTATTGTGAGCGACACACGCATCGAAAAACCATCGAATCTGAATGTTTATATTTACCGGTGATTTACAGTTCACACAACAGCACTATGGGTGTGATGTCCGGCGGTTGGTTTCATACGTTTGTGTTATTTACAGTTCACACTACAGCACTGTGGGTGTGATCCCTGTCCGGCAGTTGGTTTCTTACGTTTGTGTTATTTACAGTTCACACTACAGCACTGTGGGTGTGATCCCTGTCCGGCAGTTGGTTTCTTACGTTTGTGTTATTTACAGTTCACACTACAGCACTGTGGGTGTGATCCCTGTCCGGCAGTTGGTTTCTTACGTTTGTGTTATTTACAGTTCACACTACAGCACTGTGGGTGTGATCCCTGTCCGGCAGTTGGTTTCTTACGTTTGTGTTATTAACAGTTCACAATACAGCACTGTGGGTGTGATCCCTGTCCGGCGGTTGGTTTCTTACGTTTGTGTTTTTTAGTTTAGTTAGAGAAAATAACATTTATAAGTGACGGATGCCGAATCTTATCCGATTTGCATCACCAAAATATAGACGCTAGAGTCAGATTTATACTTTCCGGTTTGGACAAGTCATTTTTACAATTTCTCGATCGTTCCGAACTTGACAACACACTGTTTGGTAACGACCTTTCAGAAAATTAAAGCCTCAAAGGCTAAGAAAAGGTAAAACAAAGGTAAAGGTAAAACAAGGGGAACAAATCAAGAAGACTTTGCCCGCATTAAATCCTTCTAGTTCCAGCTCGAGAGCACAACCAGCAGCTAACCGGTCCAGCTACCATGGAAACTGGTCGGGACCTTGTCGCTTCCAGTCGAACAGGGGAGGGGGGCGAGAAACGGACCAACTACCGAACCCCTCTGTATCCAGCCAGTCGAAGACCAACTACAAGCAACCCCAAAACGACGTGTTGCCCCAACACGTCGTCATTGACTCAGGTACATGCAGGCAGAATTAAGTTTCATTTTGATTGTTGGGCAAAAATCACCGATAATAAATGACGGTTCTCAAATGTATTAGTCAAGGTCTTTGAATTCGAATCCCTTTATCAGATGGTGTACTACAACCCCTTATTACAACCAACACATTTTGGTCTAAACAAGAAAAATATGATATGGCGGTCGCCATTAACAAGCTCATAGATTTAGGTGCGGTTAACCTTTGTGAACCTGTAAAAGACCAGTTTATATCTTGCATATTCTTATCACCTAAGCCAAATTATGAAAAAAGATTCATCTTAAGGCTAGGTTTTTCGGGCCTATAGCATATTTTTCCATAAGTTTACATTTTATGGGACCTATGGACTAGTGAACTAAACTGATTACTTAAAATGTCCTGTGTACCAAATAGGCGTTATCACATTAATAACAGATAACAACACCAACCAACCAGTATGTCGGCAGCTGTACCGACATCGATTCGATACCGATATAATTATTATCGGCTCAATGATATTGGTGAATATCGATGACCATCACGTCGCGATGATATGGTGTTGGCGGAGGCTACTTCGTATACCATTGACCGGCATGAGAACGAATGAATCCATACTGGAGGAACTCAACATCACCAAGCGGCTATCTACAATATACCAGGAGCCCTCAGCTTTTTCGGACATATTATTCGTTCACTTAAGCATGATCTGAAAAGGCTTATGTTACTAGGCTGGGTCGAAGGAAAACGCGCTCAAGGCAGAGCACTGGCAAGATGGTCAGACGCGATTAAGAAGGCTGTTGGAGACAGCATTTACCGTGCGGTCCACTCTGCAGAAGCCCGCATAGCTTGGAGAAGTGTCGTATGTGTCCCGATCTTCAGCATTGAGGGAACAACGAAGAAGTATTCTTCTGTTGTTGTTGTCGCATTTTATTGACCGAGCGAGCAAAGCGTCTCTGCTTCAAGTCTGGCAAAATTTTCATTCGTGTGTCAGTTTGTTGGTACTCCTCTACAGGTCGTATTTTACAACCGATCTGGACGAAACTTGTTATACAGGCTTTCAGTTTTTTTTTTTTTTTTGTCGTTGTGGATTTTTGATTGGAGGGGTACTTCCTCCAAAAAGGGGATTACTGGATATCTCCGCCTTATGAGATCCGATTTCGATGGTTCTTTTTTTATTTGACAGGTAGTAACTTTAGTTAGTCTTATAAAAATTTGGTGAAGATCTCATGAGGATCTTTGGCGTGATGAAGAATAGCTCCTTCAAATGCAGTAAATTGCTCAGTTTTAGATTTCTACCAATTGATGGAGCACCTGGGAACACCTTTGCATCACAAAACTAGAGAATTTTAACCGGCGTCTCACACAGACAACTCGTATGTCGCTTACTCCCGCGTCACCATTTAGGACTGGTGACGGGACTCGGTTGTGGAGGGCGTGTCAGACTTTTACTGACTAAAATCTACCCGTGTTCGTTCCGTTGCCTGTGTGCCGGGGCCACGATATCCCTTTCGGACAAACTCGCAACCCTGGCAGGCATTGGCCCTAATGGACCCCGTCAGTTGGTGCTGACATCTCTTCGAGGCGCGCGTGGAACACAACGCGCCGTTAACCCGGGCCTGGTCCTTATCGGACGGTGAGCTACCCATCGCTCACCGTCCGCAAGCCCGCGCCTACGGTGGTCGGAAATCGGCAAGCGACTCCCGACGCCCGGGGCGTCTCCTGCGGTGACTACGGGCGTGAGGGCGCAAATTATGCCTCTCCCTCACGCGTTTCGCCTCCTCCTTCGCGAGCATTACTGCTTCGCAGAAGGCAGTGACGGCCTCCCATGCACTCTCGCTCCAAACCATGGCCTGAACCAGGGCCGGGAGCGAGAGGTCGCCGCCGCCGATCGCCTCCGCGAGGATACGGCGATGCTCCGCCCAAGCCGGGCAGACCTCCACTGTATGCTCCACCGTGTCCTCTGGGCGATCCACACAGTGATGACACCCGGGCGTTTCCTCCCGCTTTATCCTGAACAGGAACCTCCCGAAATTACCATGTCCGGTGAGGACCTGCGTCAGGCGGAAGGTGAGGATGCCGTGGCGCCTCTCTAGCCACTCCTCAAAGTGGGAACTTATCGCCACAATTATGGCGTGCCCAGCGCAGGGTTTCGACAATTGCACTCTCCATGCCGCCATGAGATCCCGCCGGAGCTCTGTCCACTGTGCCGTGATTTCTCGCGGCAGCGGAGTTACGCCCCGGCATTTCGACTCCAGGTCCCATGGCGGTAGTCCGGACCAGCCTAATGGCCATGACCCTTTCGGACGCGTTCATACGGCGTTTCGCGCTTGTCTCGTGTGCACGCTCGTACTAATAGCTCTCGATCTTACTCAACTCAGAATAGTGATTCCAAGATTCGAAAAATAGTTATCGATAAAATGTGTAAAAACGTTAGCCCTTGGTACTAATGGAAAAATACCTGCAACGATCGGACTCAAGCGGTAGTCTCAACTCTAAGAGACCAGCAACCGAAAATGTGGACGATTGGCGCATGCCAAAACGACCAGCTGTCGCAAAACACGCAAAGTTTGATAGCGCCCGAGACATTCCAACCCATAACAATTTTCAAGACCTTCCGGTAGATGGTGTCGCCAAAACTTCTGGAAATGAATTCTACCTCAAAGCGACCGTCAACGTTAAGAAGCCCGGTCACATTCCTCCTATTATCCTGGATATGAAGACCGACTGGACCCATGAGGACTTAAAGGATAAAATTTCTCCGTTTACAAAACGTTATCACCTTCAATACAGAAATGGAGGCAAAGTTGCCATTATATGTCACACAGCTGACGGCCACCAGGCAGTTAAGGATGGTCTTCGTCTTCAAAATGCCTCCTTTGTTACTTTCACCCGGAAGGACGAAAAGGTGCCAAAATCAGTGATTCGTGGACTTCCGTCATATGTTGAAGAAGAACTACCAGAGGAGCTTGAGAAACTTGGCTTCGCCGGAGCCTCAGTAAAACCCTTTAAGTCTCGCAGTGGTTTGGTCAATCGCTGTCCTCCCTTTTTGGTACAGCTACCAGCAGGAGCCGAAATCACAAAATTCCGGCAAATAAGGTACCTGTGTAGTTGTGCGGTTACTATTAGCAAATTCAAGCCAAACCGAGCTCATGGCACACAATGCTTTCGCTGTCAAGAGTTTGGACATGCATCCCACAATTGCAACAAGCCCCCACGCTGCGTGAAGTGTGTTGCTCCTCACGCAACTGCCTCGTGTACCAAGTCAGACCGCACTGAGCCTGCTCATTGCTGTAATTGTAATGAAGCTCACCCAGCAAACTACAGGAAGTGCACTGTCCGAATGGCATATCTGGACAGCATCGAGAAAAAGAAGGCTTTAGAGCGTAAACCCGTACCTTCAATGATGCCTCCGAAATTAATATCTTCGGCGATTCCACCAAACATTATGTATCCGATGTCTGAACCGACTCCGACTTCAAATTACAGATCCTGGCCTACTGTAGGAACCAGCTACACGGCATCGATGAAAAATCAAGTTCCCATTGATCACCTTACGCCTGGTCCCAATGACGAGTCCACAAAAGAGATGTTTGAAATTCTTCTAGTATTAAGAAACATAAAATCCCAATTTGCTGCTTGCACGTCTTGGTTGGACAAGGTCATGCTGGTACTCTCTCATCTTAGTAAATATGTTTGATTCTGCTGAACTCCGACTGTTATCCTGGAACTCCGATGGAGTGCGTTTAAAAATTCACGAACTACTTGATTTGGCGGTAAGCGTTTTGTCTGTTGATATTATTGGTATTTGTGAAACTAGACTAACCCCAAACTCAACCTTAGTTACACCTGGCTTTACTTGTTATCGCGAAGATAAACATCAAACTGGCCGTGGGCAAGGTTGCTATTCTTGTAAGAAATGACCTTGATCATTCGGTTTTAGCAGTTTCTAACACTAAAAATATTGAGGTTGTCGGTATAATTGTCAAAATATCAGGAATAGATCACATTGTTTTATCCATTTACCAGTCACCCAATCTGCCAATGCTTCGTAGTGACCTTGAGCTATTGTTTGGCTTGGGCTCCCATGTTGTTATCATGGGAGACTTTAATGCCAACCACTCACACTGGCTCAGTAGCTACACTAATACACGGGGCAGGACTCTTTTCAACCACATGCTTGAATCCGAGTACGTTATACATAGTCCAAGCTTACCTACCCAAGTAAACTATTGTCCCAAACGCAAACCAACTAGCCCGGACTTGGTGCTGTCCTTAAATGTAAGCTGCATTAGTGATGTCGAAACGATAATAGCATTGTCTTCTAACCATTACCCTATGTTCTTTACCATTGGAGGCTCACTGTGTCGCCAGGCTAAAGCTCGTTTCTTTAAATTTAACTGCGCCAACTGGACTGAATTTCGTTCTCACCTCAATAAAAATATTATGCTTAGTTCCAAGACGTTTAAAACCAAAAAAGAAATTGATACTGCCATTATTCATTTGCAGCAAACTATTATCAATGCTAGAGACTCCTCCATACCATCCACGGCTGCTGTGTTTAGCGATATACCCCTATCAAACTTCCTCGGTATGTTAAAAATTTAATCCGCTACAAAAACTATTTGCGTCGTATTGAACAGAAACTGCCCAGTGGTTACCTTAGAAGGCTCAATCGTAGTAATATAAACATTTTACAAACATACATAAACACAAATATTCGAAATTACCTCGATAATGTTTGGAATGCTAAACTGGCAAAAGTTGATAACCCCAGTCAAGATATCTGGCGTGTGACAAAATCTCTCAAGCCTAGATCCGCGAATATTCCTCCCCTTAAACTTTCGGATGGGTCCCTGACCGCTGGCACGGCTGATCAATGTAACGCTTTAGCAAATGCCTTTTATGACAACATGAGCCTTACCACTAGCTGGGCTTGTGACTCCGATCTCAAGGATGAGGTTTCGAACTCTATGTCTGTCATTAATAGTTATAATCTCGCTTCGGATTTTATAAAGCCGGTGAGGCCATTTGAGATTCGTAAAATTTTGACTAGGCTCAAATCCCGTAAATCTGTAAGTCATGATGGAATCCATAACTTACTTTTAAAGAACTTGCCACAGAAAGCGATAGCCTACGTTACAAAAATTTTCAATGCCTGTTTTGGTCTGGGCTATTTCCCAAACATCTGGAAAAATGCAAAAACAATACCTCTTAAAAAACCTGGAAAAGACAGTACTTTACCCATAAGTTACCGCCCAATAAGTCTGCTACCTTCTGCTGGTAAACTTTTTGAGTCTGTAATTTATACAAGACTATTACGTGCCACTGGGCCGTTTCTAATCCATGAGCAGTTTGGGTTTCGTGCCACTCATTCAACTACTCAACAACTAGCCAGGGTTACAGAGCACATTACCCATCACCTAAATCTCAAACAGTCCACAGGTATGTTTCTGCTGGATATCGAAAAGGCATTTGATACGGTGTGGCACGAAGGCCTGCTACACAAGTTGCTCACTCTAGGTGTGTCTATGCTTCTCATAAAACTCGTTCAATCGTACCTTGTGGATCGTAAATTCCAGGTTTACATTGGAAACACCATTTCATCACCTCAAAATGTCCCGGCTGGCGTTCCTCAAGGCTCGGTTGTTGGACCCTATTTATTTCTCCTGTTCTTAAATGACATCCCCATTCAACCCCGAACCAAATTGGCTTGCTTTGCCGACGATACTGCCTCTTATACCTCTTCGGATGATACCGATCTAATCATCGGTCGCCTACAATATTCTATCGGTTTGCTTCTGGACTTCTTTAAGAAATGGAAACTCAAAATAAATGAGGATAAGACGGAAGCAATATTTTTCTCCCGTGCTAGGCAACCCCCTTTAAGAACTTTAAAAATAGCAGGGCATTCAGTTCCTTGGAAAACCTATGTGCGCTATCTTGGGATCAAAATGGATAGTCATCTAAATTGGTCCAAACATATAGCTGACTTGCGTTTGAAGGGCGTCCAAGCCCTTGGTGCTTTAAACCCTATAATGAATCGTAAAAGTAAATTAAGTAGCATTACTAAACTAAGAATTTCTACTACGCTTGTCCGTCCGTGTATAACGTACGCCTGTCCTGTTTGGAGTAGCACATGTCTTTCTAACCATCAACTTCTGCAAGTTGTCCAGAATAAAGCAGTAAAAATATCCTATAAAACCAAATTTAAAACAAACATTAAGAAATTACATAAACAAATCAAACTTCCCTTATTATTTAATCACGTAATTAAAATAACATCAAGATTTTATAATAAAAACAAAATGAATACTACTAACCCACTAATTTCAAATCTATGTTCATCAACCTTAGACAAATTACCATATATCGATAGATACGGCGCTTACCGCCTACCGCATCACTACCTTTTGTTCCCACCCGAGGTCCGAGCGACCAGCGGCTTGACCCCTGTGAGGCTACCTGCCGGCCCGGTCCCGGCGGTTAATACGCCGGAGCGCGCGCGGCAGGGAGGCTCTGTCCGCTGATCATTGACTGGTCGCACGGTTGCTAGTATTTACATACGTACACCGTGCGATCAGCACTTAAAATTATTTTTTCTTGTCATACCTACATGCAATCAGTAAATTATAATTAGCTAAATAATTTGCGAACTGTCATCATGTACCCATGATTATTGTGTGATATGTTTAAGTTGTTAACAGTTATAAAAATATCCTTTAAAAGCTTTGAAAGGTGAATCGCTAGCCTCATAAAGTGTCTTAATTATAGTGAGTTAATGTGGCTTAGGATAAGTGCATTTTTGTTCATTGTACTGATGTTAAATAAAGATATTTGAAAATGAAAATGGGCTGGTCGCAGCCTTAAAGAACGCGCATGTAGAAGTACCTACATTCTTTATATTTT
The DNA here is from genome assembly GCA_916701695.1 of Agrochola macilenta. Taxonomy (NCBI): domain Eukaryota; kingdom Metazoa; phylum Arthropoda; class Insecta; order Lepidoptera; family Noctuidae; genus Agrochola; species Agrochola macilenta. Next base: position 23,991,341 of record OU753557.1, on the reverse strand, counting down.
CAACATGTATTTAAAAAAATTATAAATAATCATTTCAAAGATCCTTGCTAGTTCTTGAATGAACCTGCAAATCTCATTATATTTTTTATTACTCAGAACACTTTACCCTACTTTTACCGACTTTTGTCGGTCAGTTGTAACCGTCATTATTACGAAATATAATATTACTAGCTTTTGCCCGCGACTTCATCCGCGTAGAAGTCGAAATCAAATCATTAATTTATTTATTTATTTTTTAGAAAATGGTTCTATTAGGATTTTTTATTGGTTTTTTACGTTATTAATTTTGTTATAACATATAAATTATTATGTTAAAATGTTTGAATAATTATAAAATATAACAATCTTTATTATAGTGTAGGGATATAAAGGTTAAATAAACTTGAAAAAAAAATATATATGAACACGAAGCTCGGCCTTTGATCTGGCGAAAGTTACACGGGTGTATTATCTTTTTACAACGAAATGGAAATACTACACCTACCGCAGTATTACTTTGTAAAAAATATTTTTTGTTTTTCTTTCGGATGCTAGAATCACCAGGCTACTGAAATGAAATGAAATGAAATTGTTTATTCTGTAAATAGGATATCGGAATCACTTTTACACGTCATATAAAAAATATTAAAAATAAGCTAGGTGAGGTCGGTGTTTCCTATCTGACTACTCTGAGAAGAAAGGCCGAAACAAACTCAGAGGTCGCAGTCTCTTTTAAGGTCCAGACATAATCTTGGTCAAGCCATTACTCTGTGCGCTTACTCTAGAGCATGCCACATACAAGTGGCCGTGGGAGAAGCAGCTTTCCCTTAAGTCTATTCCCGTTACCTTAAGAGTTTGACCTTGAGCTTTGTTTACAGTCATTGCGAAGCATACTTTGATGGGAAACTGCACTCTCTTGAATTTGAAGGGGTAATTTGATAGTGTTAGGGGAATCCTAGGAATAAATACAGACCTCTGTAAAGCTTAGAAACCTTCAAATATGACTTTTCAAACGTGTCAAAATAAAATGTAATTATAATCAAAAGCACTAAGGAGTATTAATATCAACTTCGAAGCAAATTACTCCCGAAATAACTTTCTACCCCTATTTAACCCCGTTAGGGGATGAACTTCAATAAAATACGAAACAGATCTTCCATTAATTCTGTTAAAGAATGTTTATGCAAAATTTGAAGTAGATTGGACCAAGGAATCACGTTGTCCCATACAAACTGTGCCCCCCTTTTTCACCCCCGTAGGGGTAGAATTTCAGAAAATCCTTTCTTATCGGATGCTTACGTCATACAAAGAACACACTCTCCAAGTTTCAGGTCTCTACGATCAGCGGTTTAGGCTGTGCGTTGATCCGTCAGTCAGTCATTCAGGACAAAGCATTTTATATGTATAGAAGATAGATGATCAAACGAACTTCAAAGTGAAGTTCGATCATATATTATATTTAGTCGCTTCATTCGAAGATTTTCCAACCCACCCTAAAGGACCCTGCAGAGATTTGCCAAAATTACAACTTAATGATCTCTAAAATAATGACGGTTACGACTGACCGACAAAACGACGTAGGGTAAAGTGTTGTCAGAGTAATAAAAAACAAAAAAAAGTATAAAATAAATCTAAAAAGACGTGGGTAGTTGCTAGCGCAAGGAAAGGGGACTACATGGTTAAATATATCTTCCAATGAAGCGACTCAAATAATAATAATCAAACTTCACTTTGAAGTTCGTTTGATCATAATATATTATTTATTTATGTATTTGCTCTCATGCATATTACACATTGTATAATACATTATTATTGTCGGTTTTTGTACATGAACCCTGTCAGGGCACTGCAAAACACAACGTTGATTTGCTGTTGACAATATTTTGTGCTCACGTGAGTTTTAAAAACAAAAGGTGAAAACAAAAAAAATGTGATCAAATTACATTTCAAAAGTTACTACTTACATACATATTTTTTACATAAATCGGCTATTAAACAAAAATTCAAAAAACCTACGCTATTGAATACGATATAAAATTTTACCAGTTTCAAGAAATTTACTATATAATAGTCACAGTCAAACAATTTATTTCAATTAGGCACATAAAAGGCACATATGAACGTCAAATTTACAAAAAAATAGAATTGATTCTAGTCGCCCCTTCCAAAAGGTAGTTTTCGTATGGAGAAGAATGGGCAAGAAACTCCACCGTTACTCTTTTAAAATGTTTTTACAATATTTTGTATACATTAATTATATAATTAGAAGACGATGCATCTAGAATAAGATTACTATACCACGATAGGTAAAAAAATTATGAAAAAAAATAAAAAAAAAAATAAAGCAATTGCAGATAAATTAATTATGATAGATACATGGTGCTCACATATTTACAAACATTGCAAAATTATACGATATTCCTAACATTTTAACAAGTAATACTAATAAGTCAGTGTGTGAGTTCAAGAAATCACAGAATGTAAAATCAGAGTTATAAAAAATAACAAACTATATAATTAAATAAGCAACCAGTTTGATTTTGTCTAGACTCTAAATTGTCCTATGGAGCAGGACCAGCATGTTTCCAAGCATTCTTATCTTGGATATAATCCTCTAATTTGTAATATGCTTGTTTACAGAGTGTACTTTTAATATGAGTTTTAAATTTTCATTCATTTAATTGTAATATATCACAAGGTATTTTATTGTAACATTTAACACAGTACCCCATAAAATATGTATGTACTTTAGATAATCTGAAAAATGGTTGATCTATTTTATCTTTATTTCTAGTATTAAAATTATGTCTATCACTTATTTTATTAAAAATATGAAGATTTTTTCTTACATACATAATATTTTCATATATGAATTGGCAAGGTACCGTCATAATATTAATCCTTTTAAATAGTTCCCTGAGAGATTCGCGACGATGTAGATATAAATGGCTCTGACAGCTCTCTTTTGTAAAATAAATATGGATTCAATGTCAGCAGCCCGACCCCACAGTAAAATGCCATACGACATAATACTGTGGAAGTAGCTAAAATAGACCAAACGAGCGGTTTCTACATCTGTTAACTGTCTTATCTTTCTAACAGCATAAGCGGCCGAGCTTAGGCGCCCCGCAAGAGATGTTATATGAGGTCCCCATTGTAATTTCTCGTCTAGCGTGATTCCTAGGAAAACCGTTTGATTAATAATAATAAATTCTAGTTTTTCTCCATTCAATATGATGTCACATCCGCTACTTCTAACATTAGGTAATTTAAATCTAATGCATTTGTTTTTTTTTTATTTAGTACCAAATTATTTACCGTAAACCAATCTTGGACTTGAAGAATAGAGCTGTTAACGTCGTCAAGATTTTGTGACCGTCGGTGATTTTGAAGTAATTGGGGTAAATCATTAATATAAACTAAAAAGAGGAATGGACCCAATATCGAACCCTGTGGAACGCCCATTGCCATTTCAGACCCCAATGAGTTTACGCCGTTTACTTGAACTTTAACTTTTCTATCTTTCAGGTACGAGCTTAGTAAATCAAGAGCTGTATTCCTAATCCCATAGTGCTCCAGTTTCAGCAGAAGTGTTTCATGGTCAACGCAATCGAACGCCTTCGAGAGGTCGCAAAAGATTCCAATAGCATCTTGTGCTTCTTCCCAGGCGTTAAAAATGTTCTTTATGAGGGTGACACTGGCGTCAGTGGTACAACGCCCTTTGGTGAAACCGTACTGTTGTTCATGAAAGATGGACTTTTTATTAAAGTGACGTAACATTTGATTCAGCATCAACTTTTCAAACACCTTGCTGAGAACTGGCAGAATTGACACAGGCCTATAATTGTTGGGTTCCTTACTATCAGTGGATTTGAACAAAGGAACTACTTTACTGTGTTTCATGAGATCCGGAAAGACTCCTTGGTCTACACTGGTGTTAAATATGAAAGCTAAATAAGGCGCAATGGTTTCGATGATACATCTACAGACTTTTACAGACATTCCCCATAGATCTTCTGTTGATTTAATTTTAAGATCTTTAAAAGCTTTTATAACAGCCTGAGGGTTTGTATGCTGAAACCTCAACTCCAAAGGGCATGACTTTACATTTTTTCTAAGTAAGGCAGCAGAAAGCGCAGGTGAGGAATTTAAAGTTTCCGTAGTTTTAAGGGGAATATCAGCAAAAAAGTTTTCAAATTCCTGAGCTATTTCTACATCTGAGTTGATAAGGCCATGTGCAGTCTCTAAGTTAAATTCAGTATTACGCTGCTATTTCCTACCGGTTTCATTATTTATTATTTGCCCGGTAGTTTTTATTTTATCATCAGCTGATTTTATTTTATTGCTAATGTAAAGAGCTTTAGCCATTTTGCACACACTTTTAAAAGTTTTTGAATATTTTGCAACATGCTGATGAAAGCTTGTATTATTCATATGTTGCTTTAGGCCATACAGTTCAAAAAGTTTTTCCCTGCTTTAACGAATACCTGGAGTATTATAAATTAGTATTATAAATTAGTAATAGGTATTATATATTAGTCTTTGTAAAAAGGATACTGGTGGCGATTCTGTGTAAGTACGTCAAACTAAACTATATTTATTTACAGCCTCTAAATTATAGTCGTTATCCGCCGACGTCTGTCGTTGTACTCGTATACTGCTGCCGTGTTTTTAAACTAAAAGTTAATTAGTAATTTACTGTAGTGAAATAAAACCGGACCAAATGACTAAGTTTGTTTGTGATTATTTTGCTATAATTGTTTGATTAGGTACATAAACCAAGTGCTGTATTAATTACCTGGTGTGCCTATAAAATAAAGATTACAATATTATTGATTAACATGTTTTTCATTTTTGTAATTTTCTCAATCATACTTTCATAATATACAACACTTACTATTAATTGATATCAAACCCGATTTTTTTACATGTCTGCAATTAAACATGCCTATAATATTATTATAACACATCACACATCAAACATTCATTGTACGATATGCTATTCTTCATGTGATTATTGGTTTATTTATTTCCTTTTACTCGTATTTTGAAATAAATTGAATTTTACCTTCCGTAAAAATATGTCATATTACATGAAAAATCATCTTATCCAGTTCCTGATAACATAAAATACTTGTTGTGATTTGATCCAGCAACATAGTAGTCCGTTTTCCCATATTTTTGTGGGTAACGGCCTGGTAATGGTATCACTGAAAGCTATATTTGTGTGCGTTTGAGGAACGTCGACACATTCGGCTCACGCACACAAAGAAAATGAAGTGAACACAAGATTTCGCTCGTGTTTTGTTCTAGACGCGGCTTCTATGCGTTATTATTCTAAGTGCATGATATTCTAAGTGCATGATATTCTAAGTTCATGATATTCCATAGGAGTCTGGTCAGTCGGTAGGCTATATATTATCACGCCATTTGCTATGGGGATGAGCAATATTGCATTATCACTTGCTTCAAAAACGGTGAAGGAAATCATCGTGAGGAAACTGGCGGCATGCCTGAGAGATATTTCTCGGTGGCATGTGGTGACTTTAAAACTCAAGAACCTTTTAAATGATTATCATCACGCTATATCTTTATGAAGCTAAGCAGTCATTCATCATGACATATACAAGGTGGATTTTTGAGATGGGGCAGTAAGGGCAGGTACTTTAACCGTTGTCGGTACAAGTAAACGGTCTTAGGAGACTGTCCTTAACTTTTTGAAACATTTTATCTGCATATACAGATTTTGAAAAAAAAATAGTACGCATGAAAATAGGCAAAAAATACAAATCCAGACACAAATCCAGACTTTGGAGTGTTACTAAGAAATTCCAGATGGAAAACCCAATAACACTTTTCCTGATCCGGGAATCGAACCCAGGACCTTATGCCCAACAACAGCAGTAGCGCTTGCAACCACTAGACTAACGAGGTAGCTTTTTATAAAAATGTGTGGCTGTTAGTATTGTGGTGTCTTACGACTGCCACGCGATCGAAGTCGCGGGCAGTAGCTAGTAATACAATAAAAAATGTGTGGCTGTTATTTTAGTGTATTGTGGTGTCTTACGACTTCCACGCGAACGAAGTCGCGGGCAGTAGCTAGTAATACAATAAAACACAAGCCTATTCTCAGGCTTACTAGATATCTTCGACGATGTGTGTTGGCTAGTTAGTCCTCAGTGTCCTGCCAAGGGCCGCCGCGGCTGAGCCGCATTGTGTCGGTACAATGGCGGCGGTGGCGGCGCCGCCGGCGCGAGTAATGCGCGGGTGGCGTGCCCGGCGGTGGCGGCGCAGCTGGGCGCTCTCACGCCTAATACGATTTAGATTATATCCGCACCAACAACCACAACATTCACACAGAAGGTGAGGAGCAATTTGATAGTGACGCGATGTTATAGTTAGCACAGGTTAGCGTAGATGGAATATCTTTGACAAGAATTTGAGATTGTAAAAGCTTGAGTTATACGCAATACTCAATACTCAATACTTTTATTGCGTTCCACATATATGTATAATTAGGTAGTAAACTTATAATAAGATCATATGGATGTCGGACACAGCAAAATAAGTGAGTTAGGAGAGAGGAAGCATTTGTTACTTATATCACATTACTTAGCAAACTACTATATTATAATAATGATGTAGGTATTTTATGAGATAAACTAATAGCTACAAAATATAAACATAAATCTATTGAGAGATGTAATGATAATTAATAAATCAAAATAAAATTTAAGGTCTCAGGTACTTAAGTTATGTCTTTATAAGTCTATCAGTTAGTAGTATTCGTTTACCTAGCTTTTATTTAGCAAGATTTTTTGTTTTTTGTTTTTATATGTTAATTTTGTCTTCTCATTTAGGGTTCCGTAGTAAACAAGGAACCCTTATAGTTTCGCCCTGTCCGTCTATTTGTCCGCGGCTTAGCTCAGAGACGGTTAGTACTAGAAAGCTGTAAAAATGAAATACATTTTTTTTTAGCTTACCTCCCCTACACGTAAAGTGGGAATGTTCTTTTTTTTTCTCGTCTATCCCATGTTGTGGGGTATCGTTAGAAAGGTCGTTCAAAAATATTGTGAGTTTGTGGAAACCATTTTTGGATTCAGGGATCCGTTTGCGAAATATTAAGCTTTTAACTGATTTTTTTTATTGAGTCAAGTGTCCCCCCCCCCCTCCTGCCAGCTAAATGGTTGTACTTGGATTTGTGAAAAAATTCACAGCAGTAGTATATATAACGAAATTAAAAGAAAAACTATCAGAGCTAAGTAGGCTGTACAGGTTAACGAGTAATAATCAACCAACTCAATATGGTGTCACAACAGATGAACTGCTTCAATAATGTACTCTGAGTGAATTCACACGGGCCACATTTTGCTTTTCTGAAAGCTATTAATAATATAATTTTAAGTGTAATCTCTGTAAGCTATTATAACTATAACTGCACTATTGTATTAGGGAAGCCTGCGATGATAGTTGTATGTATTTTTAAATAAATAAATAACAATAAATAAACTTAAATTTGCGGTTTGAAAAACATGATCTCCCATACATTCCGTATGGGAGAACATGTTTTTCAACTACAATGTTAAGTTTGTTCTTGGGATAAATTCATCCCAACTACGGAACCCTTCATTGTGCGTGGTCCGACACGCACTTGGCTGGTTGTTTTATTGGTAGCTTATTATATAATAATAATGGACATTAGTAGGGCCTTGTAGAGTGCATTTTTTTTAAACGAGAACTTGATAAGTTTAGCCTAGATCGGTGTCTGAGTGTCTGTTACGAGTAGTGATCTTGTTACAGCGCACTTGTGGGTGAACTTTCTGCCGGTATCTATGTAGTTGCGAGCGCTGGATGAAGCCTGCCTATTTGTACTCACAATCAAACAATTCACTCCTGCACCCGCGACACGCGAGCCCGCCCCACTCCCCGCGCGGCTGTATCCGTGTCTCACCCCCGCGCTGGCCTGCTCGTACAAAGTCAACCAAATGTACAAATCTTGAACATGTCAAAACAATTCGACGTCTTCCGACACTTTAGCCAGAACGACAGCACGACGAGTTCACGTCTGGTCAGTGGGAAATATAAATACGAACATTTCTAGCCGATATTTGCAGCGATATTATTTATAGTAGTGTCTATATATCTAGTGTTAGTCTAGAAATTTAATTACTATTAATAGTAGTCTTGATACTTGTAAAAAACCGTTTTACCAACAAAAGAAACCGGCCTAGTGAGTGTCAAGGTTCCGTAGTTGAGATGAATTTATATCAAAAACAAACTTAACATTGTAGTTGAAAAACATGTTCTCCCATACGGAATGTATGGGAGATCATGTTTTTCAAACCGAGACAGACCCTGAGTGGTGTCCATGTCCGTAATATAAAGTTGCTAAAAGCCAATGTCAGAATAAATCATGTAGCATAGCGGAAGCTCTGCCATTATTGTAAAAAGGATTGATGATCAGATCACTTGTGAAAGATCGACAGACTACAATGTTCATGTAAGATAATTGATAATTATTATAACTTGATTATTGCTGATAACTATGTTGTTCTGTATGTGTTTTAATATGCCTAATATTGCTAGCTTTGAGAAATGGTCCAAGAGATTAATGTGATAACAACGATTACTAATACGAGTATAACAATGTGTTGATACAATACTTTAAAACAAGCTGCCACGGAGTTTCTTGTCCTTCTTCTCCGTGATGACCTAGATTAGGAACGGACAACTAGCTTTCTCAGGGTACCTATGTATCGACAAGCCTAATTGTAAATAAATGCCTGGTCTTGTCTTTCTGTGCTTTTCTTCATAAAATCCTTTCCCTACACCATATTCATAGGAAGTACCTACATACAAAGTAAATAACTAGTAGGTACTTAACCATCCTGACACTCAAAACTTGATAATTAAGTGGATATCAAAACCTATATGTGTAGTTTTAATCCACTTTCTAACACGTTCATAACGTTAATCAGCAATCTTTTGTTTTATACTGCACACTTTAACATTTTGTTTTGTCATTACGTAGATAATTATTACATAATACGCTCAAAATATATCTTTTAACAGATAAGAAATGAAGATATTATATATGCATCATATAATACATATAAACTCTATGTGACTTCGTTCTTTCTTTTTCGTGTGGTTAAGGGCCTAGACAAAGTAACATTCGATTAGCGATATCGCCAGTAGAAAAGTCAAAAATGTATGCGGTTGACTTATGTTATGGAAATGTCACGTGATCATAGGTTAACGAATATAAATTAGCTAGACAATGTCATCATCATTCGTTTCCATCAAACGAATCGACAGCGTCGAACGATAACTTCCATAGAAATGCGTAGCCAAGTGACACTTTTTGACAACCGTTATCGCTAGTTTTCGATTCGTATGATGGAAACATTAGCGAACGTCAAAGCCCTGTGGAAAACGAAACAAAATGGCGACTTTTGGAGTTTACTCGGCGTATGGTAAATTTTATGAGAAGTAAAATTTATATTACAGAAATTCTATTAAATCCGTCAGACAGATAATAAAAAAATATAAGACACGTGTTTCTTGCTTTATCATATTTATAAAAAAATACTTAGGTATAACGCATTAAAGTTGGGGAGTAGGGGCTCGCTACTCGCTACGTCGTAATATTTGGATTACGTAAAAAATAAAATACATGTCCAATATTTGATATAATCTACCTGACGGACATAAACATAATTTTAATCATCATCCCTATTCGAAAGTCTCGATGAAATGCATTATTTATAGAATTTTATCACTTTTGAATTTTCGTCCCGGAGTAGGAGTCGTAGTACGAGAGTCCGTAACCAACATTTTTGCCTTATCGTTTTACGAACAAAACCATATTATACAATCGATAGATTTAGTTATCATGAATACAAAAAATTATAATTTCATTCATTTTTCGCATCACGTCTGACCGGACCGCATTCTGAAATATGTCAAAAACAAATACTGACCGGTTTCATAGCAATTTGTCTGATTTTAAGAACGGAGTTGAAAGATAGATTTTAGATACCAAAAACAGAATTTTTTGAATCCAGTAGCGTCGCACGTAGCAAGGAGACCATTTGAGAAAGTTAAAAATGAGGCAAAAAATTAAATACATAGCAACCCGTCTGAAAATTTTGAAAAGTTGAAAAGTAAAAAATGAGTCAAAAAATCAAATACATAGCAACCCGTCTGAAATTTTTGTTTTCAGGTGAACATTGGTCAATTGATGCGAATAAATTGTTTTTCAGAAGAAAGTGTGAGCCTCTTATGAGTTGAACCATTTTGAACGTGTTTAAAAACTTTCGTGTCCTGTCGTGAGGGATAGGAGCGTATCAACAACCGCGCGTTTTCCGGGCGACTTCAAAACGTTCTTTTGGTTTTTGGAATTATAGGTACCAGTTAAAATGTAAGAAATCATATTTTTGTAACCCCGGTAACTATACAAAAGATAGAAAAAAAATTGAACCAGGTTACTAGGAGAACGATCGGTTAAATTTTTGAAAATGCGCTCAGACCACATTGGACACGCAAAATGTCTGCAAACAAACTTATTCGTATTAAAATTACGAAACCTATGTACATTTTTAATATGTAATGAAACCGTCTGCCTGTTTCTTTTGATATAGCAGAAATGGGCTCCCATAAAACTGTGACGTTTCTGACCGGTACTGCCCACCGAGTCGGGTTCAGAATCATTTAAACTAACGATTTTATACGGTTTTGGCTGTAAAACGATGCGACATGGTTTTGGTCGTGGGCTCTCGTACTATCGGAGTTCAACTGACAACAAGAATTGACAGCGACAGCGCGGAATTTGACGTTTGCTCACGAAAGACCAAAGACAAAATGTAATTTTTATCGAACAAACCAATGGATGAGACGATAGCGAAACGAAGTGTATTTTGTCTACCAATTGAACTTCGTTATCGTTGAAGTGATAGCGATTGTCGTAATAGAATCGCTCTGAAGCGAATGCCATTTGTCTAGGCCCTCAGACTGTCAGTTTGTATGCCACCCATGAGCCTCTGACTATGTGAATATTATGGCGTCTGATAATATTAAGCTTATTAAAACTTAATTGTTAGAATTGAATTTGACTTTCTCATGAGTCTTCTTCTTTGTCGGGAGCCCCTGATGACTTGTGCTTACACAAGTGCTTAACCTAAATATAATATTTATTTTTTTATGCAAATATTTGTTATTTTCTATATAATATTTATTTTTTGGATTATGTTAACATAAATAGATATGTTTAAAAGTATTTAACCATACCTATTTATGTTAACATAATCACACATGGCAGATGTGGGGGCCTGCTCAGCACAGGCTTAGTAGGAGGCCGGACGGCCTTCCTAGGACCGACAGGTAGTGTCGTCGGTGGCACGCGGTTGCCTGTCAGCACAGGCTCGCGCAGGTAGACTTCGGTGGTAGACCGCAGTTAGCTTGCGGCGGTAGGCCGCAGGTAGGGCAGGCCTCCATAGCGTGCGTAGGTAGTGATAGTGCAGGATCAGGTAAGGGGTCCTGCCCTCAGCCCGTACGGAGAACCCTGGAAGGCGCGTTAGAGAGCGCATGTTAGATGCGGTGCGTTCTTCCCCATTCAGCGACCAAGGAACGGTATGGGGAGTAGGGTAGGTGAAAACTCAGCACATCGCAGCGGTTTACAGGCAGAGAGAGTATGGGCATAGCGTGGCACATAAGCAGATGCTAACTTAGGTTAAGTATGTGAACACGCGTGCATAAACACAAAGTATGATGGTTCACTAATCACTTAGAATAACACAGTGAGGCACTACACCATCTTGATGCAGTAGTACATACTTATTACAATCTCCTGTGCGCTGGATGAATCGTAGCCGCGTGTCCGACATTGACACACGGAATTAGATACTTTATAGGTTATAAAATCAATATAGATTATCCAGCGCAGCGAGGAATGACACAGGGTCATTCCTCGTCTTTGCAAATTTTTAAATAGCGTCAGCGATCTTGTTGACGTGCATTTAGACTCATATACCAAGTTTCACAGAACAATTACTAACAATGTTTAATATAATATTCTTTTTTTTTCTGTTTTGTTGTGTCTCTGTTTGTTTGGTTCTGTTGAATTTTACTTTTGCTTTTAATATTAGTTTTATATTCCATCACGTAATATCTATTAATTCAAACTTGTTAATTTTATAGTTTAGTGCTTGTGGCACAAGTTATATGTTTATGGGGCATGCGGTGCTAACCTGTAAGAAATTGTTACACTAACCTTACATTATGGTATATATTACTTCAGCTATTTACAGTGTAAACAATTGTTGGTAGGCCAATAAAAAATTTTTTTTTTTTTTTTTTATTATTTAAATTCTATTTCGCCAGTTAGCCACATTTTGTATTTCTATTCAATAATATTGCTATTAGAATCAAAACAGGTAAATATTTGACAGTTATTTGCGACGTTGCCAACTTTTAGGATAAACCCTCTTAAGCACTAGATGTAATTTATTTTTTCATAAGTGTTTTATTTTGAAATCCTAATGAATGCACAAATACGAACAACTTAAGAGCTACTGATGAACGTTTATTCTATAGGCGCACACACATTGGTTTTCGAGAAACAAGATTCTGCAAAACGTTACTCCAGCAGGAAATTTAAACATCTCGAATACCATTTTATTTTCGCTGCACATTAACGCACAAATATAAGCCATCCACCCATGTACATTATTTCTCTCTCCAGCCTTCGTTTAACATCTTCCTGCTGGAACAACGGTACTCCAGCAGAATTCGTTTTTCCGTTTATTTTTCTAAAACGGCAGCACGCACAAATTTTTTACTTGGCGCACATTTACAGCAGATTACGTTCAAATTATTCGTAGAACTCAATTAATTCTAGAAAGGATTTTCTTCTGGGGTTACGCACACGACAGACGGGCAGACAGACAGACACACGAGTGTACCTAATCCTATAAGGGTTCCGTTTTTTCATTCGAACGTACAGAACCCTAAAAAAATTGCTATCAACATCCATGCAGTTTGGCAAATCCTGACATGTCATATCTATCTTGTTCCGGGGTGTAAACATTTTTGCCTAAACTCAGTGGCGCCCGAGTTGCCAGTAGTTGTACCACGCCAGGGGAGGGGAGGAGGTGCGGGGCACAAACGTACGCCGCTCCAACTTCTTAACGTACGTGAATGCGGCGGTAAATAACTCCATCCGCGCTTCAACTACCACTCGATAGCTGTACTTTGTTAGAGCAAGTCACCCTGAAATATCGGCGCAACTTCTGTGCAGCAGTTTGCAGCAAAGCAAGTTAACAGTTTGTTTTACAATAACAATTTAAAACCATTTTGTAAAATGTTATCGAAAGGCTCGTAAATATGGCGAGCGATACATTACCCAAGTCAAACAGTAGTAGGTCGCAGTTATAATAAGAAACTACATTATTAACACTTTATTATACAACTTTCTTTTATGATTCAAGTACAAAAGTTGTGCTCACCAGCTATTTCTGTACAAATAATCAACATGATAAACAAAGTCTACAACTTATTTATTTACTGTGAGTACACATTTACTTTGTCACCGATAGTGTTTCTACGACAATTAATCAAGGTAATAAAACTCACACATTGACACATGTTGACCTCACCCCGACGTGCTCGAGACAGGTGTCATATGTCACCAGCGTAAACAGCGTGTTTAACCCTCAGAGTAATAACTAAAGCATATTACTCTAAGGTTTAACCTAAATTACAGGACCCAGACTGTTTTGTACCAATTCTTAATCGTCCTGAATCTTGAAAGAGTTAAAAAAAATATCTTTAGCAAATCTCCACCAACATTTAGCGCAAACAGAAGTGTGAGTCGTACGTGCAGAGTGTAGACATATGAAGGGCGCACATTGTCCGGCTCAAACGGGGCCGGGCGCGGGCGCGGGCGCAGGGGCCGCGCGTCGTTAGGCACACTTACGTCTCGTCGCCAAAAGCCAAGAGTAAATTTGTTTAAGGCGCAGTGCTGGCAAGAGTCCAGCCTGCTCGCACCGCCGGCGCGGCGGCGGCGTCACTCCACAGGCAACACAAAAGGTACATCGTTTAACATCTACCACTGGTCTTTCAGTCTAGCTCTGGATTGCTGAATGATCTATATATCTACATGTACAGGTGAAAGCTGATGGACTTAGAGATTACTGGTACCCATACTATTGAAAATCTACATGGGTTAAAACCCAATTTAAGTAACGCAGTAACATATGTATATGTGACATTAGTCAAAACCAGACGTCTTATAAGATATGTAACAGAACTAACTAGTGTGGGACTATTACATAACACTGTCTTCTGAGAAGTAAGACTTCTGCCCCGCCGTTTGTTCCTCACCTTAATCCAAGTGTCTGGCGATTCGCCATCCGCCGCACCATTGAAATTATACAAAAATCATTCACATTTGTTTAAACTCGCTCTCGTGCTCGTGCCGGCACAACTTCAGTGCGAGCTATTTAACGGTGCCTGTTCTCAAGCCGCACCAGCTGCCGCTAAAAAGATACATATATCTCGTCGCTAACTTTTTGGTTATTTATAATATTATTGTTATCTAACTTGGATATCGTTTGTAAAATCACGTAGATTGTTAAGGTTTCCTAATATTGATTTGTACCTACTGCCTATGTATAAACATATAACTTCCTTATCGGTCGGTCGTTACAAAGTAAAACAATATTATTACACAAACCGTTACTGAACTAGTTGTTAGGTGTAACACATCGATTGTGCCCACGAGCCCCCCATGCCCCATGCCCCGTGATGTGGTGACACAAGGAGCCGCACAAGGTCAGGGCGCCTCGTAACGTGATGTGGTGACGCAAGGAGCCGCACAAGGTCAGGGCGCCTCGTAACGTGATGTGGTGATGCAAGTAGCCGCACAAGGTCAGGGCGCCTCGTAACGTGATGTGGTGATGCAAGTAGCCGCACAAGGTCAGGGCGCCTCGTAACGTGATGTGGTGACGCAAGGAGCCGCACAAGGTCAGGGCGCCTCGTAACGTGATGTGGTGACGCAAGGAGCCGCACAAGGTCAGGGCGCCTCGTAACGTGATGTGGTGATGCAAGTAGCCGCACAAGGTCAGGGCGCCTCGTAACGTGATGTGGTGACGCAAGGAGCCGCACAAGGTCAGGGCGCCTCGTAACGTGATGTGGTGACGCAAGGAGCCGCACAAGGTCAGGGCGCCTCGTAACGCACCTCACGGAACACCCGCAAACCGTGAGATCGACGTGGACTTGGAAAACATAAGCTGAATGCGGCATACGTAGAGGTTAAACTTTTAAGTTAATGCTTATTAAAATATTCAGTAAACTCAAATGACACACATGAATACCAAAGCATAACATATTCAGTAAATACTTCCATGTCTCATAAAGGAAACCTACAGCCGATGAAAGACTGTCGAGTAAAGAGAGTACGGGATAAGTGAGAGCAATGGCCGCAGTCATGAAATAGGACATTACTGTCGCGGCCTGCAACAAGGGCATTGATGGACGATCGTAAAAATACGATTAATGCCTGATTGCGGCCAAGGCTTGTAAAGTACTTTTCTCAAATAATGCGCGGAAATTTAAACTAAGTAAATTAATTAATTATACAGTCCAGAATCAATGACCAACAATGATAATTTTTCACACGCCTATATTAATTTGTTTCTTCTTTACTTTAAAGTGCTCTATTTGCTAACCAAATCGAAATTAGTACAGGTAGTACTAATTTGGTTGCCATGTGTTGAGTAAAAAGGTCGTTCCATTCTTAAATAACACGACAGGTAAGAGTTTTCATAGTAATTTATTTGGCCGCTAAACACGACAGATATGGATTTTCATTCAAACATTCAAACATTGCTGGCCAGGCGCTCGCATGTATTGTATTCGACCAGTACAGCATTTTCGACTTAACTCGAAGGAGGTTGTCAAAGTAATGCTCGAATTTCCTCGTTTAAGAAAAAACTTTTCGGTCGACATCGAAACATTTTAATAGGACCAGACTTTTTTCATATCCACAAAAACTCTGAAATTAACTGTGGATGGCTACAGGCTAAAGGAAAATACAGATACTTTATTACAATAGATTGGGGGTGCGGGAAGCGATCGACAGGCGATCCATAGAGTACGTAGTACGGACAAGCGATCGCTTCATTGTAACCGCGCGAGTACACACGAGTACCGCGGCTAGTACAGTGCGACACAACTCTTAAATGTTGTATCGCTGTACCTATTCTACCCAATAAAAATAGTAGCGATCACTTGTTTTTGCTCCACTCACGAGTTATTTTCTAGACTCCGTCACCGTTTAAACGAACTAGTGCGAGTTAAGTTTTAACAAACTCAGGTCGAGTTTGTTTAAACTTTACTCGCACTTGTTTGGAAGAAATCATGTTTGACAACGCCGATATACTACTTCTTTCTCTCTTCTTTTGTCGTACTATACATGTGCGCGGTGGCGCACTGTGAATCGAAAAAAGGCTCCCAAAGAAATAAGGTACAGGCTTACATTTTAAAGTGTCGGTATTTTGCTTAAAATTTTATGCATAAATATTTTCATAGGATACAATCTGATAGGCAAATTTGCAACATACATGTTTTAAAAAAAAAAAAAGTATATGCCAAGAACGCACTTGAAAAATTAATTACTAGAACAGAGTAACCGGAAACCAGACGAACGAAGTAATTTAATAATAAACGTGTAACAATAAATGATGTGTAGTACCATTATAGGGGCAGGTCTTGGCAAACAACATATATAAGACATGCACTGACTTCCAACCCGGAGTTGGAGGATAAAAATGTATATTTATAAAAAACTGGCCAACAGCGTATCGATCCACGCACAATGAAGGATTCCGCAGTTGAGATGAATTTATCCCAAGAACAAACTTAACATTTTAATTGAAATACATGTGCTACCCTATAATCCAACTACAAATGTATGTTTGTACGCACAATATTGGGAATACCATGTTATTTTAAAATCATAGACTTCTTAAAGGCTTTGCTGAATCTATAAGTATAGAACTAGTTTCTGTATTTTTTTTATATTTTTTTGGCTCAGCAGTTTCGGAGATAAATGGGGGAAATGGTCCATTTTCATCTGTTTGCTTAAATATCTTTAAAAGTATTTATACTACAAATATAAAAAAAAAATTGAAATCCTAACAACAAGTTTCATTTGATATGTGTACTGTACAGTTTGCAAAACTTCTTTTTTTTTTTTAATTTCAATTTGCCCCCAGGAAGTGATATGTGGACCAAATTTCAACCATTACATTCTGTGGTTCTTTATCTATGGTTGGTCACTATCATCACGTGAATAGGTAATCATCGTGATGATATAAGTGACCAATGAAATAATCATTCATGTTAACTACTTATATTAATTTTCGATGAGAAGTCCGCTTGAACATTAGTTATCACGACTTATTCACCTATATCAGTTTCTGTACCTACACGATTTCCTATCGATCACATGTTAGGTATGTACTGTCTCACACAACGATAGTAGATTATGTTTGGTCAGTGAACTCATTATAAAAACCTTCATCAAACATCTATTGACTGACAGTAGACATTTTGTAGTATATTTGAAACCTCACTCAACAACTTATAATGTTCCCACAGAGGCCTTCGATAGGGAGTGGGCTGTATTCTACCACGTGGGCCCAGTGCGGGTTGGTAGACGTCACATGTTTTCGAATTTTTGGTTCTAGGACATGCCGGTTGCCTCAGGATTGCGGCGGATCTACAACGCCACATGCGAACTTCGCATCAAAGACGTTACACAAATCCTGCATCGCGCAAACAGGGCTTATCGCGCGATCACAACATATGTAACTTTCCGACAGCAATCGTCGGTCAGGGCCACGTGTTTACCATTGTGCCAACACTGCTCTGTTCACTCAAGTTACCGCACAGAATTCGAAAGCTCCATTCATTCATTTGTTTGTTACACATCATTTGTTTTTAAAAGTAGTCATCATCTCGAATTCACAACGAGACTTCGTTCTAATTTCTAAGTGATGTTTAGAGTTATTTCAAGTGTTGTGATTGCTTGACGTTGACGTAACAATAGCCGATCATATTTAAGCTCTGGTCAAAGTGAGGCGAATCCCGGGATGCGACGGACGTTGTAGAGCTAATGCTTATATCTACGGAATGGAGAGAATAACCGTTATATCCTTGCACACGGTTATTTAACTATTTACTTATGATTTATTGACTTTTTGATATTTTCAGATAAGGTGCCGTTTTTAAAAAAATCAAACTGCTCTTCGTCTCGTTATATTTTATGACGTATGTCAAAAAATCAGAAATAAATAGTTCCATCACCGTGTGGAATGATAGAACGGTGTGTGTCGAGTGTTTGTTTGTGCACTCGCGACCGGCAATACCCGGTATTACCGATAGTGATCTACCGCCTGTCGTCACACTGTGTGCTGCACTCACACTAGGTGACTGCGACTGGTGAACACCTTGTACCTACTACAGTTTATAACATAATATAGGTGTTAAAAACTTAGCGCAAAATTCCTTAAATCCTGAAATGATAATTTCTGTTCAAAAATGTCGCACATCGGCGTAAAGAATGTAATGTGTTTCTATTTATTTATTTATTTATTTATTTATTTATCATAAGCACACCAACAGCACAGTCACTTACAATTCAAATTAAAATAACATTTAGAATTATCATTTCAGTAACCATGCAAATGACAGGTATGCATGACATTCACATATGAAAAAAAAAAAAAAAAAAAAAAAATTGAGACTAAGGAGAACAATTTAAAATGTATCTAGTAGACATAAATCTACAACACTACAAAACTAACCGATTTGAGCTAGATAGACTAGACTCATCACACTGTTTAAATAGGGAGCGCCTGTATGAAGCGAAAGTCATGGAGAAAATATCAATAGGGTAATCCGTCAAATTAGACCTTTCATTATATTGCCTTGCCATACGTGTAAGAGGGCTATTAAATGTAGTATTCAAGGTGGATGTAGGTAATTCAAAAATACGATGATGACGCTTACTACGTTGGCTAGGCCTAAAGTTAAAATAGTTAATTAATTCTGCATCAATGGAACCGTTTATAATTTTATGAAGTATTAGTAAGTCCGAATGGTTACGTCTTTCATTTAAGCTAATCATATTAAAGTGCCTTAACCTGTCATT
The DNA here is from genome assembly GCA_916701695.1 of Agrochola macilenta. NCBI lineage: Eukaryota > Metazoa > Arthropoda > Insecta > Lepidoptera > Noctuidae > Agrochola > Agrochola macilenta. Next base: position 23,972,146 of record OU753557.1, on the reverse strand, counting down.
GTAATCAGGTATAGCTTTTCGAATCCCATTCTTCATACATAAATACCGAACAAAACGGGCCTGAACAGATTCTACATTATTAGTATAAGTTGAGTAATAGGGAGACCAAATAGTGGAACAATATTCCAAGGAGCTCCTTACTAGTGCGTTGTAAAGTAAAATAATGCTACTATTACTACGAAAAGGTTTTGACATACGGATTATAAAGCCAAGCATTCTTTTAGCCTTAGTCACTATGCTATCTATGTGATCGCGGAAAGATAGAGATGTATCAAAGAGTACCCCTAGGTCACGGATGACCGACACTCTATTCAGTGCCGATCCATCAATATGATAATCATATTTAATGTAATTCACTTTATTCGTGAATGTAATAGTCTGACATTTTTTAACATTGAGCGTCATTCTGTTGTTCAAACACCATTGTTGAAGCACATCAAGATCTCTCTGAAGCATTGCACAATCACTCAGGTCCGATATTCTACAGTATATTTTTAAATCATCAGCGTAGGCTAAACAATTGCAATTTATTAAATCTAAAAGATCATTCAGATATACCAAAAACAACAAAGGACCCAACTTAGAGCCCTGTGGAACACCAGAGACAGGAGAAAAAGGTACAGAATCATAACCCGCCAAGGCAACTATTTGAGAACGATTAGCTAAATAACTCTCAAACCACCGCAACAGAGAGCCATGAATACCAGCGCAATTCAATTTCATAGAAAGAATTGAGTGATCAACGCGATCAAAGGCTTTTGCAAAATCTGTGTAAACTGCATCAACCTGACCCCTAGCTTCAAAGGCGTTACTAATGAAAGTAGTGTAAATAAGCAAGTTAGACATAGTAGAACGGTTGGACACAAAACCATGTTGCTTCGAACTAACTATATGACGGAGGTGGGAATAAACTACATTGTATATGAGACCCTCAAATATCTTTGCAAATTGTGATATAATCGAGATTGGTCTATAGTTAGTTACGTCATTCATACTACCGGATTTATGTATAGGGATAATGTGTGAGATTTTCCATAAATCTGGAAATGTACCTTCCTTAAGGGATTTATTGTATATTATCCGCAGTGGTATAACAAGAGCATCAATGCAGAGACGAATAAAAATAGGAGGAAGTCCATCCGGACCAGCTCCTTTGTTAAGATCTAACTTTTTGATGCTATTTCTAACGTCATTTTCAGTAAAACCAATGGAAAACATACTGTAATTAGAAGAGGAGTAACCTGGAGACAAGTCACCAGAATGTTGGTTAACACCGTACACAGATGCAAAATAGTCTGCAAATAGATCAGCCACTCCACTACCACCCTCACCAAAACGATCACCCCATGAAACCTGGTCAGGGACACCTCTGAAAGATTTTCTAGACCTAGTATAACGCCAAAAAGCTTTTACATTTGTTTTTAATTCACTCTCAATTCTTTCTATATAATCTTTAAAACAGTTATCCATAGCTCTCCCAGCACGCATCCGTAGGGAAACAAAAGTATCGTAGTCCCGAGGATTTTGGTACCGTTTAAACCGAGTCCTGTATTTATGCTTTTCTTTAAGAAGTTTAATCAATGAAGCCGAGAACCAAACTGGATAACAGTTATTCTTAGGTTTACCCTTTGGAGTGTATTTATCTATATTTTCCCATAGTATATTATAAAATGTCAGAACATAATCATTACAACTCAAATGACAATAATTCTCCCAATTTATCTTACATAGATCACGAACACATGCCTCATAGTCTGTTTTAAGAAAAATATATTTAGACTGTAAATTATTATAATTTAAATTAGTAATTGAAGTTTTAGTAAGAGCTAATTCTAGTGGCGGATGATGTATATCTGGTTTACTGATGGGGGGTGCGGATGAAACGGAAAGACTGGAATTCTCATCCACCAAGATGAGGTCCAGGATATTATCATTTACATTGCAGACGTTATTCATTTGAATATAGCCAGTGATGCTTAGGAAGTCCCTCAACGCTAAAGACTTAGGGTCACAAATTCCTACAAAGGGATCATTAGACTGAAGCCATTTCACATTAGGAAGGTTAAAATCACCAAGGATCAAAGTGGTGCAATCCATATAACGCAAGCAAATTTCTTCAGCCCTGGCCAAAAACTGAACAAAGATATGGCAAGGAATATAAGATGGTAAATAAACAACACAAATATTCATACAGACGCCTCCAGCACTTATACATAACCACATATCCTCAACGGATGTTTGCCACTCAGTTTTATTAACAAAATTATACTTATTCCTAATAGCTACCAATATCCCACCACCATAACTTTTAAAGTACAAATCTTTAAACTGAGCACTACGATCACGGCGTACAACAGTATATCTCTGATCAAAGTATTCAGAGGATAAGAACGAGTCATCTAACCAAGTCTCTGTCAGACATATTATGTCGTAGTCAGAACTTAAAATTGACATTAGAATTTCATGTGACTTCGTTTTCATGCCCCTCACATTTTGATAAAATATCGAAATACTATCAAACACTAAAACAAAAAAAAAAGTAAACATGAATAATAGGAACCAAATTAACAATTGAAATAATTATACAATTCTTTCCAAACACTGCTCATCCTTAATTTGTATACTACCGGAATTTTCACTTTTGCATACAAAAATTTTACCGTAGCGAACCCAGACATACTTATAAGATTTTTCTTTGGCCTTAAGACGTGCAGCAGCATGCAAAGATTTATATGTCGGAGAAAGGTGCTCGGATACATAAACCGGCACTTTGCTACCGCCATAACCCAAAAGACTTGTGTTCAATTTATCATCAGTATGAGACTTATTATATCTCGTTATTGCAGAATACAATTCGTCGCGACATCTCGGACTACGCAGCTTCACTATTACAGAGCGCGGGCGAGACTTGTTGTTGCTCATACTGGCCACTCTAACGCATTTCATAATATCACAGTCTTTCAGCGCATACGACACAACATTAGCCAATTGTGTTACGATGGTCGGTAACACTTCATTCTTATTTTCAGGTAATCCGTGAATTTCCAGATTCGCCTCACGCATATTCTGATCAAGGGTGTTTATTTGCGTTTTCAGCTGAGCCACAGTCTTTAGGATATCGGAGTTCTGTGAACGAAGTTCAGTATTCTCACGTTGCACACCCTTGAGCTCAGTTTTTAATTCGTTAACTTGAGATATGTCAAAGGACCCAGATAACTTCAACTCATCAATCTGTTTCTTTAAATCATCCATTTCAAATCTAAGCTCGCTAATCATATTCTTTACCTCAATACGCAATGTATTCCGAATTTCCTCCCGTATAACAAGACGAATATCACTGACCTTATCATGCTCGCCTTCAGAGCTGTCTTCAATTGTCTCAGACGTCGATTTATCAGGTTCATGCTGAGATAAACAACTCGGACAATTCCACTTAGAACGTGCAGTTTTATTGAGCCTTTTAAACGCAGTAGCACTCAGGTGAACGCACAGGTGATGATAGAATTTATCGCAATTAGAACATGCTATTTTTTCGTTTTGTTTAACTAGTAATCCACAAGAATCACAGTTAGACATTTTCTAAGTACACAATCAATCTCCCAAACAGTACAATAAATCCAAAAAGACAAAGTGCGAATTGCCGGACTCGAACTCACGACACTCTGTGTAGTATAGTAGACGTTAGCACTCAGAGTCAACTAGACTTTACTATAGTTCACGAAATTATGGATCATATGTGGTGACAACACGAAGTTAACACAACAGGAGGTAGATTGGAAATAATTTCTTTATTACTTTTGTTAGATCACCGCCACAGTACACTTTGGATTTAACTATTAACACATTTAAAAACACTTTAATCGTTTATAGAATTATGTGTTTGCAGCCAGTAGGGTCCTGTTTTACAGTGTCTAGACAGCACACAGTCGTAAAATAACTTTTTACTATGATTTAAGAATTTAAGTTACGGAGCAGAATTAACGTGACCGTACTATTTGACGTCTCGATGACAGATCTATGCTTACGTTCACACTGATAAACGTGACAGGGATTCACGTTAAAGAAACCAAAATATATTTTTACCTTTAACCGAACATCCTGCACTTTATAGGGTTATAGACCCCACGTGTAGCACATCTCTTTGTTGGTACATATTAATGACACGTATGGAGTGGTAATTAGTAACACTGTCGTGCAGCAGTCGGTCAATCGGGCCAGTCACACCGGGTGGTGCCAATCACACGCGCGTTGGCTCGCCTCAGTACCCGCGCATTTTGCACGCGATTATAACCACCTCACGCTGTCCAGGTTACAGATGAATTATTAATAAAATAATTAACAAAACGAGAAATTTTTACTTCTGTCGCTGTTAAAAATCGTGAACGTTATATTCAGTAGGCGCATGCGCATGCCTACTGAAACAGGTGTGGATGTATGGTGTCTATGTTTGTTTTGTTCTTAACTTCTTCAACTCGAATACTTATCTAAACATTAATAATCCTGAATAAGCTGATCATCAACCCATAGGAATCATTTCAATTGCTGCACTATTATCTCAGTACTGTGAGGGATCGAGTTGGAGAGAGTCCTTGCTCACCGGGCCGGGCTGGTGCCATGCCGTGCCGGTGTCGTGCCGGTGCCAAGCCGACCCCGGCAGGCCGCGCGCGCGAAGTTCTACAACACTCAAATTAAACTTAATTAAATGGAACATCGCCGACTCAATGCGAATCCTCCGCACTACAGTCACACTAGATTAAAACAGTCTGGACAAGAATTACGTAACATAAAAATTACGCTCATGGACCCAGAAAAAATATTTGTATAGTTTACCATTTCCTATGCGAAAGTCGATTGTTTACTCTGACATATCTTCGAAAGAAAATTCCAATTACCGTTTATTCAACTTGTGAATCGAATCCAGGACCTCATGTTCGTTAGCGTCGCAACTTTTGTAATAGGACAACCATAAAGTGGACGCTCCAATCTTATGTAGATGGCCTTATCAATGTTGCCTGCGCCCTTCAGTAATAAAGGCTTGATGACATGTAATCTGATTACAATAGTAATCAATCAATACAATTGAGCTTCAGGTTACTAAAATTAAGTATAACTAGTAAGTTTAATGGTACAAATGGTTTCCAGTCAAGTCATTCATTAACATGACATGTTAAAGGATCCGAAAGAAAATACATTCGTATCCACATTTTTATACATTCCAAGCGGACGTACCGCCTCAAAGAAACGAAAGTCTTGCGAAGCTTTGTTACAGTCGCACAGAGCGAGACTCGAGTGTTTGCGCGTCGTGTCGCCAGGCGGCGCTAGGTGCCACTGTACCAACTAGTTACTGCTTGTTTCGTGCTGATGCTCTTTGTGTGTGTGTGGGTGTGTGGGTGTGCTGCTACAGCAACTTGATTAACTTTGTGTAATGAAAGATTTTACAAAGCTTAGATATGTGGAGAAACATTAGCTGAGGGTTGTAAATTATTGTGCAAAAAGATAATAACGACTAGACGAAAACTAAACAAAACTCTATAGTAATAGTAGGTATGTAGGTACATAACTATGTACTATAATAGTAGATGGTAGAACCAATTATAATCGCAGATTATTCGGCTTCGACTGGCTCTTATAAGAAGCGATAACGTGATTAGTGCACCCACCTCCCCCCCGCACAGCGCCCGCCCCCCGTATGAATTTATTCAGCGATTGATATTTCGCTATATTTTTATGTAACTGCTTTGCATTGTATACAGTTAAAAGAATTATATTTAAACAGAACCGCATTCGGCTTACAGAATCCTTAATAGGCTCCAGAAGTGAGAATAACTAATGTGATAATACAATATTACAACGTATTTCGTTCGCACAACATATTCAAGCTACTATAAAATTCAGCTTGCTTCATAAAAAAATAATATACTAAGCGCTCGGGAGTGGGTAACATAAAGAGCCGCACACATGTCCCTGAACACACACACTCACATATAAACACTTTGTATAAAATTGTATATCTGTAATCTTATTCTACATTACACTTTTGCTTTTGCATTTCGTAGCAACCGTATCGCGTCTACGCCGCTACGTAGCGCAGTCTCGTAGCAGCGCTACGACAAAGAGTTTATGCTACGAGCAGGGCAGAGTTGCGAGCATTATCATGTACTTATGTACTATTACTGAGAAACTAAGGAGCTTTAATTTTATTTTAAAACTATACTCTCCCGTGGTTGCGATTTCGTGTTTACTTTCCAGAGGAATACCTAGATTCGTAGTTGCAGTTCATAATTGTCCACTAAGATTAACGAAGACCACTTCTAGTTCCAGGTTTTCTGTTTGGATGGAAACAACATAATTAAATATTATAATGTTAATAGTGACTCTCACATGCTTAACAATCTACTCACACGCAGCAGCGTAGTGGCGTAGCAGCGTAGTGGTGTAGCAGCGTAGTGGCGTAGCAGCGTAGTGGCGTAGCAGCGTAGTGGCGTAGCAGCGTAGTGGCGTAGCAGCGTAGTGGCGTAGCAGCGTAGTGGCGTAGCAGCGTAGTGGCGTAGCAGCGTAGTGGCGTAGCAGCGTAGTGGCGTAGCAGCGTAGTGGCGTAGCAGCGTAGTGGCGTAGCAGCGTAGTGGCGTAGCAGCGTAGTGGCGTAGCAGCGTAGTGGCGTAGCAGCGTAGTGGCGTAGCAGCGTAGTGGCGTAGCAGCGTAGTGGCGTAGCAGCGTAGTGGCGTAGCAGCGTAGTGGCGTAGCAGCGTAGTGGCGTAGCAGCGTAGTGGCGTAGCAGCGTAGTGGCGTAGCAGCGTAGTGGCGTAGCAGCGTAGTGGCGTAGCAGCGTAGTGGCGTAGCAGCGTAGCACGCACCACCGTATCGGGCTACGCTGAATGGATTTCATTATGAAACGGGTGTTGAATGATGAACTTAATAATATTCATTGCAGTGATACTTGTTAGTATAATAATTATGAATAGAATAGAATCTCCTCCTTTTCGAGTCGATAGTAAATGTATTCTGTTACACGAGTTGGGCCCAGTAGCCCAGCTCGCGGAATAGTTAGTTGCATAGAATGTAGGTATATGGATGAGTTGTTATAAAACAATGTTTTTTGCCATGTTTAATTCATTCTACCGTTGGTATGCAAAAATTTGTACTTGTGATTAACTTCAATAACTTTAAGTGGTTTTGGTGTAAAATTTAAATTCTACATTCTAATAATAATAAATCATCAATTTTTTTTTTCTAATTAATTTTCTAATTTCCTTCTTCTTTATCAATGTTTTTTTTTACTTTTTCCATTTTTGTTGATTATTTTATTTCATAAGAACTAATAAAAATGAAATCATAAAATAAACTAATAATGAGGAACTTAAAAAAAAAAAAAAATGTCTAAAATATAAATTTACAAAAATGAGACTATAGTTTATCTGCTTAACTATAAACGCACAAACGTGTCGTCCTTCACAAGTGATATAGATGTGTATACTAATTGTTACGTTATGGCTAACATAACAAGTGATATAGATGTGTATACTAATTGTTACGTTATGGCTAACATAACGAGTTGTATTTCATGCCTCCTTTTTGTCTATATTATTATTAATAAATTATTTAATTATTTTTTTATTTTATTTTATTTTTTAGTATTTTAAATAACAAATGCCTCATTTTCCCTATCATTACCAATTTCCGAATTTAACCTACGAGTACGAGCTAGAAACTGAAAAATAGAATGCTGGGCACAGATTCCTGAAACGTAATATGAAATGAAATACAAGTTTCACGTGTCACCAGTCTGTACCGGGCCTAAGAACATAGAAGTAATCCAATCGTAGCAATTATCATCCAGATAATTAACAATAAGCAAAACGCGCACTGTGCTACTATCGCACACCACTATACCTACATAACCACTGTCGGCCAGTGCTCGCTCAACAAGTTGCCGCGCTCTAGTTTAGACTCGCTAATAACCCCTCCCCTACCCTCACCCCCGCCGTGGGGGTCGACCTTATGCTAAACGGTTCAAGAACCCCTATCCACGGGTTAGTGACTTACTTTCGAGTAACGAGTGCCCTACAAGCAGTTATGAAGGCACTACTACTGATACAAGCGCAGCACATTCTCATGGGTGGTAACATTTTAGACGCGATCACGACCGTATGCCTTATAAAAACAAAAGGCTGAAAATAGATGCCAAGATTTGTTTTACAGGAAATAAACGAGTTTTGATCAACTCAAATGGCCACTCTCAAGGTTCGTAGCTACTTTTTATTACTACAGCAATTAAACAGACAGTGATTCTAATAAAGTAAACATTATGAAATAAAACCGAAAAAAACATTTTACTGAACTGTTAACAAATGAAAATAAAACAGAGAGTCTAAACCACACCCGTCATTCATACATACGTACACAGACACACACACACACACACACACACACGCACACACATTCACACGTGAGCGGCGTGACGCGCACGGTTCGCGTATGTTTCGTTTCCATCTCAATTTTTCTATCGCTTTTATAATTGGTTTGCGGTCTGTAAATACGTGGAGAATACTCGTATATCACCATGAAATAGTCATGGTGATGGACGAGGATTTCGTTTGCACGTGAGTCTACAGAGGAAGCTATAATAACTAATTTTTTAGAGTTCCGTAACTCAAAAGGAAAAACGGAACCTTTACAGGATCACTCTTGTGGCTGTCTCTCCGAATCTAATGAACCGATTAAGTTGAAAGGACATGGCCAAAAATTGTTAGGACCTGTGCCCCAGAATGTACAGATATGAAATATATATGTCTTTCAATAGGGCAGATCTTCAATAATTAAGAATAGACCGTAGCACCGTGTAGATCACACCTTAGATCACTCATTAAATCTTATCCTCATAAAACAAGCTACTATTCCTATTCATTCTCTGTCCATGCAGTAAGATGGTGGAACTCAGTTCCGCCTAGCATCCGTGATTTAAAAACTGTTTCTCAATTTAAATATAGAGTAAAAGAGCATTACCTTTCCTCTCAACTGTGAGTATTTATATACCTGTAGTATGTATGTTTATATATTTAAGCTTTATGTATTTATTTAAGTATATGTTAATTTATTACGTTATACGTGTAGGTATATTTTGATATTTTAGTTTAAGACTTCGCATAATTATATTTTACTCTTCTTGTTCTCACACACTATTGTCTACATTTCTTTCTCATTTCTCCTTTCACAGGTCTGCTGGAAGAAATTTCTTAAGAAATAAGCAGTACCTTTGTAGTCATAATTATGTTTATGTCGTATTTGTATCAATTTTACTGTGTACATGAATAATAAAATAAATAAATAAGAATTATAAGTTACATAAAGCTATGCAGTCGTGGAATGAAGTTATGAAGTTTTAAAAAAGTTAATTTTTTCACTCAGTTTTCATCATGATTTTACAATTTATACATACTTTCCTGAACGGTAAATAGGTTGAGGTGTATATATTTGTCTTAGGTGATTAGTATATCATATTATAACTTGGAAAAACTGGTACAGCAGTTACTAAACTTTTTTGTAGCATATGTATATTGGTCAGAATAAAAACAAATAAATTATTTTATACATTTAATCATTCAATGTTAAAAGTACGTTATCCAGAAATGCAGCTGGTGGAACAATACTTTCTTGGTATCTCGCCCATCCCAAGTACCAAAGGATTGTCATAATATGTGCGCAACATCCAACAGTCCGGTTTCCAGCTACACAATAACACCAATAACCTAAGATTGCATTTCTAGATAGGTCTTGACTCGGGGGGTGCTCATCATAAACTATATAAGAATAATACTCACGGCTAGAAGTATGTCTAGATTTAATGCGACCTCTTAAAAGGACAGGATGATTACCTCCTATGTGCATTACAAGTTCCTCGGAAAATTCTAGCTCTGGACTTATCTCTATTTCATAAATACCTCGATCTCTGATACGTTCGCCATAATACGAGCGAGCCTGCTTTACCTGGTAAGGACCTAGTGAAATAAGTTTCAACTCATTTGTATTTAGTTCCGGAAAAGTATTAAGCGCCGGCAGGTTTACATCAATACTCCTAAATAACACTCTTCTCCTATTTAAATTATAATTTTGTATAAACTGACCTAAATAATTAGGCAAGTTTAACCTTATGGTTGCTATATAAGCAATTTCAACAGCATTTTCGGGATTTTCTATAACTTTGTGAAACTTATTTATAAGGGCAGCACCAATCCTAAAATCTTCCATCATACGTGCAGAAGCTAAGTTAAAAAACACATTTCTAAACAGTTTAAAGTCACGCTTAAACCTGCCGTTTACTACCTCGCCAACCCATCTACAAAGCGTCACACATCTGCTTTTATTAGCTTGTAGAGTAGTTAGTTGTCTTTCTCCTTCATCTCTGGTTTCAGGTTTGTGTACTGTGAAACCAAGAGCCACGGTCTAAAATAAATACATCATTTTGACGAAAGTATTGATACAAGCCACCATCGCTAGAAACTAAAAAGTTCATAATTTCTGCATCGGTTTGAGTTGCAGCAAACGGTCCAAACACATCTATAATATGTCCATCACAACCCACTACCAAAAATGGTTTTGTTAGGTTGTGATACTTATGAAGACTGTATGTTTTCTTTTGATATTTGTAATTAGAACTTTTTTGCACATAGAGGTAGGTACCATCACATTGTATAAGAGCCCACCTGTCAGCTGAATTAGACTGAGGATTTCCAAATAACTTTTCAGGTATTATAGTGTTTCTTTCTGCTACTTCTTGGCGAGATATGTGAGACACCCCAAGATTAAGCGAAACAAATTGATTAGTTAGGCAGTTCCTTACAAGATTCATTTTGTACTGTAAAGTTGATTTGGGAATTCTAAAAAGACTAGATATCCTAGCATCACTGTCACCAGTCCTATATTTAATTAAAAGCATTGCTAATGCAGTTTTTGAGTTTTTGGAAACTACAGACTGTATTGGTATGCTATCATAAAATTCTAAAAATTCTTGGGTAGTGCGCCCTGTCCAACTAGCCATTGCTTCCATATTTTCAAAATCAAGAACATTTTCTTCTTGTTTATTATCTAATAAACTTTCATTTTGAACAGCTGTGAAGGTATTAGTTAAACTCGTGTTATCTAATAATAATTCCCATTCATTTGATTGTAAATGTTCTTCACATACTCTCGCACTTCGAGGTACATAAAGTTTATTATTCAACAGCAATGCTGACTTAATCAGGGTAGGCACTAAATGACCTGCACTACGCTGACATCCATCAAATATGCATCTTCTAGATGTATTGGCACAGCGTCTATAATTCGGTAAGATAATAGTAGATACATCTTGAACATTTCTTATAGCTGGGCCAGCAGGGAGTGGTGGAGGAACTGGTGCTTGAATTTCCTGAACAGGTTGATTTCCTTCCACATTTTCAAATCTAGCAGCATCAACAATATTTATTCGGGCCACTTCTCTGTTAGCTCTCACATAACAACCATGACACAAATAGTTGGCCACTCTTACCTAAAAACAAAACCATAATATTGTAAACCATTTACACATCTAATAATACTACTGTTTGTACACAAATAACAGATAAGCTGTTTATATACAAGGTAAGGTTAAATGGTAAGTTATTTATGGAAAGTAAACAGCTTTATAGCTGTTTGATTGATTCTTGACAATATGGTCACAATAATTGAGTACTTACTTTACTATATTTAACTGTGATGTTTTTCAAAATAGTCTAGTCTATAAGTATTGGACCTATCTCATATCTTTGTATTGGTGTATTCAATTGCTGGTGAGCCAAATAAATAAAACAAAATAAAAATAGATATGTTGTGATAATGTTAACAGTACAGTACAGGAACTTCTAATATTCTAGAATTCATGCTGATCGTCCACCGCCAGCTAAACTCAGTTAGTTTGCACAGTTGAACCAGTTTTTCATACATATGCGTCCACCGCAAACTATACCAGCTAAGCTAATATGTATGAAAAACTGGCTCAACTATGCAAACTAACTTAGCTTAGCAGGTGGTGAAAGATCGGGTTTAAAGATCAACATTTTCCCAGTTCAGTTCCCCACTTATGCTTTTACATACTTATTATTTAACTATTGTAAAAATAATTAACTTACATGCTGATGCCATGATGATACAACTAAGGCTAGAAGTCTAGATTCCGAAATACTGTGTCTCCTTACACGTGTGACGGATCTACCTCAGCCGTAACAAACATTGACATGCCCAAGTTGTCTTTCTCTTGAATTGGTTGCAAAACATCTGGTCATCGTGACATAGCAGGTGCCGCAAACGCAGCTATGAGGTGATGCCTGTGAAAGTTAAATATGAACGTGTAAACTTAAGATTTTAAACCCATGTAAGATTATTGGATAAAGAAGATTCCAACTTAATTCCTTTCGATTTAGTATACGACAACTTACCTCAAAACTTAACCATTCCGATTGAAGAACAGTCATCTCAGGGGGTAATGATGATGTTTCATGCCGCCTGATGCATTCTCTAATAGCGATACCACAGATAACACACGATTGTATAAGGTCCATTTTCCTTCCTTAATTACACTCAACTCAACTCAACTCAAAGCATTTATTTCAATTAAACCATTTACAGGCACTTTTGAATTGTCAAGGAATCGGTCAGTCAGAAATATGAAGCTAGTTGCCCATTCCAAAGCGTAGTAGGTAGGTGCCTATGGAGAAGAACGGGCAAGAAACTCCACGGACACTCTTTTAAATAAATTGTTACAAAGTATTTGTTACATCATTCATGTTGAAATTAAACATGTGAGAACAATGTAGAAAGACGTGCACGTTAGAAGCGTCCGTAATAAAAATATAAAACAAAGAACAATTCAAAAACTTAAATCAGCCAAGGCAGCTAAGAGTTGACCTGTCCCAACTGACGGCGCCCGTTCACGAACATGACGCATGGATTAGCACCATTCAGCTCAACCATTTTGAAGGGAGCTAAATGATCCAACACACGCGCCACCATCAGCGAGACATCTGAGTGAGCATGACATACTCACAGCCGCCAGGGCACATTCAAGTCAATAAAATACGTATTACCCGGTAAATGTTAGCTCTTTAGTACATAGTACTCACACCTGTGCTCTGAAATTATATAATACAAAGGAAATTGATTTTATACAATGCAAAAATAGTCTTAAACTCTTCAGCAGCTCCAACAGTGTTTTCAAATGTTAATCAAATAGTTGTGGTTGTGGAGCAGGACCAGCATTGAGCCAAGCATTTTTATCAGCGATGTAATCCCCCAACGTATAATATGCCTGCCTGCATAGTGTGCGTTTTATACAAGATTTGAATTTCGTCTCATTCAGTTGAAGTATGTGGGGAGGAATTTTGTTATAACATTTTAAACAGTATCCCATGAAAGATGAGTCCACTTTAGCCAGTCTGAAACCTGGTTGAACTAATAAGTCCCTATTTCTTGTACTATAATTATGTCTATCACCTCTTTTACTAAAAAGATGTACATTTTTTCTTACGTGCATGATGTTTTCATAGATATATTGACAATTTACCGTCATGATGTTAATATCCTTAAACAGTTCCCTTAGAGAGTCACGCCTGCGGAGATAATATATGGCTCTAATCGCTCTTTTCTGCAGAATAAAAATAGACTCGATGTCTGCAGCCCGTCCCCATAGTAAAATACCGTAAGACATGATACTATGAAAGTAACTAAAATAGACCAGCCTCGCGGTATCCACATCAGTAAATTGACGGATTTTTCTGACAGCATATGCTGCTGAACTTAGCCGTCCTGCAAGAGATGTTAAATGAGGACCCCATTGTAACCTTGAGTCGAGCGTGATCCCCAGGAAAACAGTTTTATCGACGAATTCTAGTTTCTCTTGATTCAATACTATCTCACAATCAGTACTTTTGACATTTGGTAAAGAAAATTTTATGCACTTCGTTTTTTTTCCATTTAATACTAAATTATTAGCAGTGAACCAACTTTGGACCTGCATTAGGGCGTTATTTACGTCGTCAAAATTTGTGGCACGTCTATCTACCTTAAAAATTAAGGAAGTATCGTCAGCAAATAACACCATTTGTGTTTGATTTTTTAATAAATGGAGTAGATCATTGACATAAACTAAAAAGAGGAATGGACCCAATATCGAGCCTTGTGGCACGCCCATTTTTACTTTTAAACCTAGTGAATTGACACTGTTTATTTGGACTTTCTGTTGTCTATCATTTAAATAAGATTTTACTAAATTGAGCGCAAGTTTTCCAAGTCCGTAATGCTCAAGTTTCAAGAGCAAGGTTTCGTGATCGACGCAATCAAATGCCTTGGAGAGGTCACAAAAGATTCCTATGGCGTCTTGGGCCTCTTCCCACGCGCTAAAAATGTGTCTTAATAAGGTTACACCGGCGTCGGTCGTACAACGTCCTTTGGTGAAACCATACTGTTGATCATGAAGGATTTTATTTGTGTTAAAATGATTGAGCATTTGATTAAGCATTACCTTTTCAAACACCTTGCTGAAAACCGGCAACACGGACACGGGTCTATAATTATTAGTGTCTTTACTGTCCCCGGATTAGAAAAGTGGTATTACTTTACTGTATTTCATTAAATCCGGGAAGACTCCTTGGTCCACACACAAATTAAATATTAATGCTAAGTAAGGCGCTATGGTCTCAATTATGGAAGTACATACTTTAATGGACATTCCCCAAAGATCTTCGGTTAATTTGATCTTAATTTGCTTAAAAGCTTTTATTACTGTTAAAGGGTTAATATGCTTAAAGTTAAATTCAATCGGGCAAGCTGAAACATTTGCCCTTACTAAATCAAAAGAGAGCGAGGGCGAGGAATTTAAGGTTTCAGTAGTTTTAAGTGGGATACTGGTGAAGAAATTTACAAATTCTTGAGCAACTTCTTTGCTATCGCAAACGAGACCACCACATGACGTCTTCAGTGTGTAGTCAGAATTATGCTTTTTGTTCCGGTTCGTTTCATTATTGATAATTTTCCAAACCGTCTGTATTTTATTGTCTGCTGACTTAACCTTGTTGCTAATGTATAAGGCTTTAGCTGTCTTACAAGTGTTCTTAAAAGTTCTAGAGTAAGTAGCAACATACTTATTAAAAGTTTCCGTGTTAATATAAGGCTTAAGGCCATACAGCTCGAACAGTCTATCCCTACTTTTCCTGAGTCCTTTAGTTGCCCAGTCACTAAATAAAAACTTAGGGCTGATAGTTTTTGTGTTCTTCTTAAAAGAATTATTGAACTCGGTCTGGACTAACGAAAATAATTCTTCATACAAAATATTAGCATTGTTCATTGTAAGGTCTTGATTATTTAACTTACAAACTAAAGTGCTATTAATTTTTTTTAAATTAACTGCTGTTATTGGTCTGAATTGTATCTGGACTTTTGTTATTGGTATGTTGGATTCAAAAGTTACGGATTGACCACTGTGATCAGAAGGGAGATAATTAACTATGGCTTTATCTAAATAGTCACAACAACAAAACACATTATCGATACATGTAGCAGTAGTCGTAGTTACTCGGGTTGGTTCTACAAACACATTTTATTATACTGTTGTATTACACTGTTTATTATAATGAGTGGAGCACTCGCGTGGGCTACGACACAATAAAACAAACGTGAAATAAAATAACAACACAAATACGAAGCAAACGAATACCGTAAAACAGCACGAGCGACGAGATTTGAAATGCCAATGACAGTTATTTGACATTTAACAGATTCATTGAGTGTTGCTAGTAATTAAGTCAAGTAATGTTACAATACGTGACGTTACTGTATTTTATCTAAATAAAATATCCTATCCGTATGTATACTTTGACTTTTGATCTATAAAATCATTAAGAGAAGGTTGGTTTGATGACTTTCAAAAATATAATACATAAATAATTTGCTACGAATATTTTAATTATTGTCACGTGCGTTTAGTTAACTTTTCCTCCAAGCATTGATATTATTAAGTGGCAACATTGAAGATACTTCAAAGTGAAATTGAACGCATAAAATTCTTTTATTTTTTTCAGAGACTGCTATGAAGTGTTCATAGCTGTTATAAATTCTTCATTTATTTTAATTAAATTAATTGTATTACTTTTAATCATGTACAGCTTGGGGACATTTTTGTCCATCTCCTTTGGTTTACCTACATATCAATGTCTGTGACCCGATCACGGACGTGTAAGGAAAATAAATGAATTTTGAAAATGGGTTTCACTTTTCAGGGGCTAATTGAAATTATTAAAAAAAAAGTTTTGTTAACAGTTGTGTAAAGTTATGTTGTTGTGAGGATCTCAAGCATGTTTTTTTTAATAATTTTAATATAAATACATTTAAGAAAATAGATGAAAATTTACCATTTACCCTAATCTCCGAAACTACTGAGCCAAAGTTTTGAAAAAATACAGAAAATAGTGCTGACTTATAGATAACAGGAAAACCTATTATAAGAAATCTCTGGTCAAAATAACATGGTTAATCTCCCAATATTGTGCGTACAAACATTTGCAGTTGGAATGTATGAGAGAATATGTTTTTCAACGATGGTTTATCTGCTGAACTAACAGTAGGTTATTATCCCGTGTGTTCATATCAAATAAACGATAATTTTAAAAGCTGCGTCTGACACAAATCGGTGATCATAAGAATGTTTACTGGTTAGATTATTTAAACGTCTAAAATTGTGGTGAGGTCTCCATTTTGTTTTCTTTATCCAAGTCTGCTAATTACAATAAGATTCACTAAAAATATATCTTTAAATTATTAAAAGTACTTAAAAGTTTAGATTTGATTTATCTTTAAAACGCAAAATCAACTAAAAAAGATCATCTACATATAAGATAATAAGGTTTGGAACGATCAGTTCAGTTCAGTTCAGTTCAGTTCAGTTCCCGGTGAACAGGTGAACAATAGCCTGTGTGGCTGACCCTCCGCCGCTCAGTCTTCACTCAGCTCACAGGAGCGATTGTCAACAACTTTCAATTTCAATTGAATAACTTAGTGAACACGTTTCTATACTCCATTTAGCTACGTACGTAGAGTGCTGCAAATGCTAACAATAATGTGCTGCCTTTACTAATATTTATTATGTTTGCCAACATTCCCACGTAACTGTTAGAGTATTCCATTTGAAGATGATTAATACATAATAATAATGCAGTCAGGATACATAATCTATGACGCCAGCTCATCGTCGTAGTCTCGCAGGCGGCGCCGCTCGGCCGAGCTGCTTCTTTATAATATTCGCTAATGGCATCTGATTAATGAAATTTTCCGATGGATTTATACGAAATTGTGACGTTCCTGAGGGAAAGAAAAATATTTTACTATTAATTTGTAACATTATAAAGTGTGACGTCTATGTCAACGGGGAACCGACCCGGGTCCCACGGAACTGCGATTGTGTGGTGTTTGAGTTTGTTAGTTGTTAGTTCGTAAAGCAGCTTGGCCACAACTTATTTACTTACAACTAGTGAAGTTATCTAACTGGCTCATCCGTATACATATATATTCTCATACAACCAAACGGTTCTTGGTGTATAAGAATGACGCTGATTCTAGGTAAGTGAAGTAAAACGAATCAGATTTAAATATTTACACAGAAACAAAACTACACGTTATGAGAGTTTTCATGAAACAATAACGTTCAGTGTGAACCGGCGCGGCGCTGCTAGGGGGCGACACTGCGCGCTAACGTGTACCGATCATATACAGAAACACGCTCATCAAAAACATATTTCTAAGTAGAAAAGTTGAATTGCTTTTGAAGTCTCTTTCATACCAAAAACATCTTGTCTCCATTCTCACTGTAATTTGTATTTTAAACCTTATGCTGTTATAATAAAGTTGAATTTAGCTTGATGTAGATTGCATCGTGACACGAGGTGTCAGTAAGTAGGTAACAATCTGGAGTCCCGAAATTCTATGAATAAGAAACACTTTCGGGGCGCTTTGTGATGAGCGCTCGCCTTCGGCGTTTATACACATACAATTACGTTCCCACGCCGACACTCCGACACTCCGACACTACGCACACTGACACTCGCGACACTGCGGCCGACACTCCGACACTACGCACACTGACACTCGCGACACTGCGGCCGCGTCTTCACTAGTGCGAGTGTTCGGTGTGTTTATCATTCTCAGTCGGACGACCACCGATAGTTTATTTAGAAATAAATTCCGTGCGAATATTGGTAGCCCGTGATATACGATTATAAAGTGACTCGCGGTACGTAATAACTTATTTTTATGTGTGAGGGGTCTTGGGGGGGTCTTTTTGATCAAATGTACCACTGGCCCGACCCGTGGAGACGTGCGCTATCATATATATTTATAGTTTCAATCGTCGGAGCTTCTAATACATTAATATATACGAGTGGAATAAAGTGTTGACTTATTTCGGTTATTTCAACCGATGGTATTTCTTTTCGGAAAAGAGATTTTTTTCTCTCAAATGGGAACAAGTAGATGACGGAATTTGTCTATCATTTAATCTACATCTAAAAAAGAAGAAAACTGTTGGAGACATCATTTACCGTGCGGTCCACTCTGCAGAAGCCCGCATAGCTTGGAGACGCGTCGTATGTGTCGCGATCCTCAGCATTGAGGGAACAACGAAGAAGAAGAGAAATATAAAAATGCTTTTTTTTTTCCTGAAATAGGTACATTTTTAAAGCGCCACTTCTCCAATTGACAGAAGTATTCAATGAGTGGTTCGTCTCTCGGCCCTCTCAGCCCTCTCGGCTTTATTCAAGTTGACATTTCTGTTTTATATGGCGTGTCCCACATTTTGGCTCTGTATGGTCTTCCATACGTGCCGTGATGTATGGAGCGGGGTGAGTGTAGCGATGTTACACTGACATGCAATTAAAGGGAGTGTGCGCAGGTGAAAAAGTGGGCAAGTTAAAAAATCCAGTAAATTCCCGTGACGTAATATATGGCGATCGGTGTGGGCGTGAAATGCGCGAGTGCTGTTAAGTGTCAAATGCTTATTCAAATTTCCGCCGTTATTGTACGGTAACGTGTAGGGAATGATTAACGACTTTATATTTCATTCTTTTGTAGATCTCGGCCTTAACATAATCACTCGCCTCAAAGTTAACGTTTAATAAAAACGTCTGAAATACTGGCGAGGCCTACTTCATTTAATTTTCTGATTTAACGTTAACTTTACTCCAAAGCGAGTTTAGTTCAGTGCTAGTTTAGTTCAGTGCTAGTTTAGTTCAGTGCTAGTTTAGTTCAGTGCTAGTTTAGTTCAGTGCTATGACTTAGAGCGTATCTATTGTTTATTTAACGTTAACTTTACTCCAAAGCGAGTTTAGTTCAGTGTGACTGTGTATGACTTAGAGCGTATCTATTGTTTATTTAACGTTAACTTTACTCCAAAGCGAGTTTAGTTCAGTGTGACTGTGTATGACTTAGAGCGTATCTATTGTTTATTTAACGTTAACTTTACTCCAAAGCGAGTTTAGTTCAGTGTGACTGTGTATGACTTAGAGCGTATCTATTGTTTATTTAACGTTAACTTTACTCCAAAGCGAGTTTAGTTCAGTGTGACTGTGTATGACTTAGAGCGTATCTATTGTTTATTTAACGTTAACTTTACTCCAAAGCGAGTTTAGTTCAGTGTGACTGTGTATGACTTAGAGCGTATCTATTGTTTATTTAACGTTAACTTTACTCCAAAGCGAGTTTAGTTCAGTGTGACTGTGTATGACTTAGAGCGTATCTATTGTTTATTTAACGTTAACTTTACTCCAAAGCGAGTTTAGTTCAGTGCTAGTTTAGTTCAGTGCTATGACTTAGAGCGTATCTATTGTTTATTTAACGTTAACTTTACTCCAAAGCGAGTTTAGTTCAGTGTGACTGTGTATGACTTAGAGCGTATCTATTGTTTATTTAACGTTAACTTTACTCCAAAGCGAGTTTAGTTCAGTGCTAGTTTAGTTCAGTGCTATGACTTAGAGCGTATCTATTGTTTATTTCAATTCAGTTATTTACTAACAAACACGATCAACATACAAACGGTGAACCAAGTTGCGTTTCATTTACAATGAGGCTTATCGTCGTCGGCGTAGTACACCGACGACGTAGGTACAGTACTGTTCTGCATTGTTACTATTCCGGGCACATGTTTTAGTTTAAGATTAAAATGTTACAAAAACTCGGTTCTTGTAGTGTCTTTCGAATGTATTATAATTGTAGCTCGCCCAGTGGCTCCTCAGTATGTGCGTCAACCTCAAAAAGATGTGAACATCGGCAATCATTTAATTGCGTACAGTCTTAGTTCCGTAACATTGTATCACATTGATACAGTATTATGGAATGCAAATGAATGATGAAACTTGTTTGGCGGTAATTAATCAATTGAACCAATGAAGTGTTGTTCGGGATTAATAAACATTGGTATTATAAACATTTCGCTTTATTTATATTGTTTGTAACTGTACAAAACCGCGGTAGTGTCGTTCATTGTCAACGATACTATCGCTAGAGCGGCGAGACACTACTCGCCGCACTAGCGATAGTCTACAATAAATGTTATTTGAGACATTTTTTATTGAGAATATTTAAAGTGTCAATATAAGGAACTTAACAGAGCCTCATCGCCAATATTAATCAAAACATGATAGATGCCTACCTGCATAGATGCCTACCTGCATAGATGCCTACCTGCATAGATGCCTACCTGCACACCTACCAGCCGTAGGTCCCGGTAGACGACACTACGACACTACCGCGGTTTCTGAACAGTTACATACACCAATGTTTTTTAATTCCAATCAACACTTCATTGGTCCAATTAAATTATTACCCCAAACAAGTTTCTCTACTTAAACTAGTTCTGTCTAGTGCTCAATGTTAAAACTAGTTTTAGCTAAAATTAAAACATGAATATTAGTCAATCCTAGTTATATCTAGGAAATTCTAGTATTAACCAAGGCATCCAGTAAAAACTAGTTTTAAGTAGTGAAAACGCGTTCTAACTAAAAACATGTTCTAACTGTAATATTATATACATATTTTTGAGGCTGACTGTACCTACAGTCTGCCGAACGTACGGTATTGTCGTTCGTTACTTGTGCGGTGCAGCGCGGGTGGCGGCGCTACGCGGTACGCTACGGTGCTACGCGGTTACCTACGGTGCTACGCCGTGAGCTACGGTGCGTGTCACGCGGGTAGCTACTGTTGTACGCTATAAGCTACGATGCTACGCGGCTCGCTACGGTACTACGCGGTAGGTTACAGTGCTACGTGGTGAACTACGCGTTAAGTTTTTATTGTAACCAACCTTGTATGACGAGGGGCACATTGTACAACATGCGACAATGTTCAATGAGATGCTAATGAGCGCTGACACTTGGTGATCACTGAAACACATTTATCATAAACGGATTGATATGATTATGTAGACACGTAAGTAAAGAAAGCGGCGCGGAACATTATTCCTACACGGAGTCGCACCGCGCTCTGTGTGTATATACATATGTAAGTATATGACGTGCTTCTAAGCGCGCCGCGTGCAGACCGCCCCAGGGAAATTTCACTATCGGCCTACGAACTTATATGTAATGCAATTTTATTTAATCTAACTAAATATTCTGTATCGTTACTACATCAACATGACCGTTGTACTCTGAACATTCGCGTCAAAATGTACACTCTCATTATTTTGTAGAATGTAAACACTGCTCTCGCTCTTACAAAATGCGAATAAACCCAGAGTGTCTGTTATCATATCGCACAGTTTCCAGATAAGAATGCTAATGAGCAACAGATTTTTATCATTTTACAGTTAAAAGGTGAGTGAGAGCAAAACAAACGCTGCGGTGGTTCTATTAACATTACAAACTATTACATACATATCAAAGAATTGCAATTTATTTTTAATTATATTAATTTATCTTCAGTGAGGAATATGTTCGTAGCTTTCCGCGGCCACAAGTGTCGTGCGACGCGTGTGTGATGTAGCGCGCGAGGAGACGCGCGGCAAACTTTGTGATACCTCGCTACGATATTATGCGGGATGTTAGTGGAGCGGGCACCGGAGGGGGGGGGGAGGGCGAGGTTTGGCATAAACGAACATGATTATCGTGTTCACGAAAGAATCCACTCATACATATGTATGAAATTATGTTACCTTTGTAGCGAGCCGCTCCATGTATCTTATTTTATATTTAAATGGCGTCCGGCGCGCCCGGGCCGGTGCGGTGCGCGGGGGGCGGGAGGGGGAGACGGATAATTTTTAAACGTTTTATTTCGTTTTACTCCGCCCGAGGCCGCACCGCACCGCACGTGCCCGCATTGAGGCGGACGCGCTCATCCGCTTCGCTTAAGCCGTGCCAATGTGTAGAAATTCCACGTCTGTGCACATACAACGTTGGCAATATCACGATCTGCCCAAAAACGCATTATAGTTAGATGTGCAATGTTATAAATATTATAGTTAGATGTGCAATGTTATAAATATTATAGTTAGATGTGCAATGTTATAAATATTATAGTTAGATGTGCAATGTTATAAATATTATAGTTAGATGTGCAATGTTATAAATATTATAGTTAGATGTGCAATGTTATAAATATTATAGTTAGATGTGCAATGTTATAAATATTATAGTTAGATGTGCAATGTTATAAATATTATAGTTAGATGTGCAATGTTATAAATATTATAGTTAGATGTGCAATGTTATAAATATTATAGTTAGATGTGCAATGTTATAAATATTATAGTTAGATGTGCAATGTTATAAATATTATAGTTAGATGTGCAATGTTATAAATATTATAGTTAGATGTGCAATGTTATAAATATTATAGTTAGATGTGCAATGTTATAAATATTATAGTTAGATGTGCAATGTTATAAATATTATAGTTAGATGTGCAATGCTATAAATATTATAGTTAGATGTGCAATGTTATAAATATTAGCTTGCTGACCCGACAGCAATCGCTGTGACTGGCTTAAGGTCTCAGCTACGAAGAATCTCTCGTAGATAAACAATTATTGGGTTCGCTGACTTGTTCACTAACGAATACCTTCTGAACTTCTGGACACACACTATCAAACACACTAAAACACACTTATACACACACACACTCCTTTTGTTTCTCGTTGTTTGTATAGTGCACTAGCCCCGCGGGTCTCCATTCCGCGGGAATACCGGGATAAAAGGAATCTTATGTTCTTTTCCAGGTCTACCCGTGTGCCAAATTTCATCCGAATCCGTTCAGCCGTTTTAGCGTGAAAGCGTAACAAATTGAATTTAGCATTTATAATATTAGGATTGTATTTTTGTTTAGAATTGATTCAAAAGTAATAATAATAATAATCTGGCATTCGTAATACAGGGTAATCTTAGTACGAGTGCACTGCTTTGACAGCACATTGCATAGAGATTTACTGAACCAATTCTTCTAGTAATGATTATTTTTATTATTATTAATGAAATCTGCTCCTACATAATTGCTTTAGCTTTAATCGCAAACTTTCTATGGTAACTGTGTATGTATGTAAGAAGAGGCTAATCCTACAAGCTACACTTCGTCGAATATAATAGCACTCTAGTATTATCACTGCACTGCACAAACAGTCAGTATTTAGCAAGTACATTGATATTAACAATATTAATGAGTAATTAGCCGCGCGAGGCCGTCATCACATTTAGCGCGGCGCGGCGCGTCACGCGATAATCTGTCACATATTGACTGTTATTGGTAACTGCCACTATTACTAACATACATTATCAACATAACGGTCAGCTTGTAAACTCTTTATTTAGTTCAGTTCAGTCATTTACACGAAGGCCGCCTCGAGAGCAGCAACAACTGCGGGGTCATTGCGTAACACTCTAACAATAGCAATGACTTTTATCTTGACAGTTCAACAACACTCATTGCGTGCATGTTAAATACGTTGTTGAGCAGTTTTTTTTTTGAAGTTTTCAACAATACAATGGATTAGCAATATCATTCAGATTGTGATTGAAATTGTGTTAGCAATTAGGGTACTTACGGTCGTGAGGAAATATTGCCGACATCAAAACGATTTGACAGTTGGATCAAAATCAAAAAAAAATCAAAATCAAAAGTCATTTATTCAAACTAGGCTGAGAATCAGCACTTTTCGAACGTCAAAATTACATAAGACAGTCTCCCAAAACGCCCACCCTTCACCACTTCCTAGTGCGTTAGCTGGGAAGAAGAAGTGGCGCAACAAACTCCCCAGCTGCACAGCTGTCTGTTCAGTTAGAAGAACAAAAAAAAAGATTCTATATAATAGTATTCAAAATAATTTACATTAAGCAACCCAAAACACAATTTAAATTATTAGCCATATATAAGCTAGCACACGCCAATATACCAAACAAAATCATCGAGAACTATACTCAGGCAGAAATAAAAAACAAAACGTAAACAGAACTTAATATCTTAATAAAAGCCTCCAGGCATAAAGGGCGTGCCCGCTTACATATAGTTGTAACTGGAAGTTATAAATGATAAACTAGGACCATCGAGGTAAAATAAATAAACAAACAGTTAATTACTAATAGCAATAAATAATATGATCAATTGTCGAGGTCACTAGCTAACCACATATTGCAATACAACTCATAAAAAAAACATTGTGAGGAGTAGATTATGTCAACAATAAATTAAATTTAAATAATTTGACTTTTATAGTCAAATAAATTAAACAATTACTTATATAAACTCATATAACTTGTCAGTGGGTAAGCTGGAGAAAGAACATAAACATTGTCTTGAGTTAATTACAGCGACCAACTATTCTTATCATTTAAGTAGTCGTTGATAGAATAGTATGCCTTTGAACAAAGCTTGGATTTTACTTTCGTTTTAAACGCATTAAAAGGCAAATCTACCAAAGAAGAGGGTAGCTTGTTATAAAAAGTTATACCAAGCCCAACAAATGAGTTATGAACCTTATGAAGCCGGTGAAAGGGAGCTCGTAGTTTGTCCTTATTTCTAGTGTTAACATTGTGAAAATCAAGGATTCAGGATAGCATCTTATTGTCACATACAACCAAAAAAAATCTAATGCTCGAAATTCAATTTTATACAAAGAAATAAGAACGGACCCGCAAAGGGTGAATTTAGGGACTGCTAGGCACCGAGCACACATCATCTGGCCACAGTCGGACCAGCACAACGGCACTCCTGCATAACGGCACACCTGCACAACGGCACACCTGCACAAAGGTACACCGGCACACTGCTCACAGGATTAGCAGCCGCTTTGACACTCACAACAAACAAGCTGTCTGTGATTCACATGTCCACCATCATAGGCACGGATCGTGTGTGTCCAAACAATATCTAAATGAAGAATATACTACGTCTTGGTGATAGGTAAATATGCTTAAATTGCACCTCATTTATAAAATAATATTATGATATCCGTCACAAATCTTTTAAAATATGTATGTATGTAGTACCTAAGTATTTTTTTTGTACTTGTACCTACTATACACTTGTTTTATACGACGTTATTTCTTATTATCTATGTGAATGTATTAGGTTAGAGAATGAGACGCTAGAGTACGTGGACCAGTATATCTATATATTATATATATCTAAGTGAACAAATAAGTTTCAAAAACAACCGTAATTAAATAGAAATAGATAACGCGTGGAACAAATATTGGAGTCTAAAAGAAGTATTTAAAAGTAACATGCCAATAAAACTTAAAAAGAAAACTTTGGACTCATGCATTCTGCCCTCTCTAACCTACGGTTGCCAAACGTGGAAAATTACGAAGAAAATTAAAAAACAAAATTAGTTCGTGCCAGAAGGGAATGGAACGTAGTATGTTGAATTTAAAGAAAACGCACAAAATACGACATACAAAAATAAGAAATTATACAAAAGCAATAGACGCGCTGACTTATGCCCAAACGCTAAAGTTCAGATGAGCCGGCCATGTAGCCCGATGCGTCGATAACAGGTGGACCATCAAATGTCACGACATGGAAGGGCCCGCCAGGCAAACGCCGAGCAGGGAGACCCTACATGCGATGGGAGGATGATATAAAGAAGACTGCAGGAACAAACTGGTTACAAATAGCTAGAAATAGAGATGCCTTTATGGGAGGCCTTTACCTGAGAGAGGTCCATGCAAATTAGAAACCTATTCAGTAATTATGAATTTTATTATCAATTTATATAATATAGGTATTCTAACTTTAATGTAGATACTAGGAATTTAAGTTAACTCGATTTTTGAAAAGTATGTTACAGAAATAAATGTTTTATCTTTATGTAATAATTCACTTGATCAAATTATTATTAAAAATGCATGTCAATTAATTAAGGTAAAATAATATGATTTATAACCTAACTAGTAAACATAATTCAAAACAAAACAAATTATTTATTTAAATTGAATTGTTGCATAATATTTCAAAGTTGATACATTACTGTAAGATGTGTGGTGCATGGAATAAAAGGCATTTTTTTATTTTTTTATTTATGTTAATAAATAATAAGAAATAACGTCTATATCAACATTGTTTGAGTAGACAAGTATGAACAAATAAATTAATATTTAAGTAATGCACCGTAATACACGAGTGGTTGAGCGATCCATAATGCATGATTGTGTACCTATAGGTACTCAACCAGACAGTTTCATGCCCTAATTACAGATAGTTGAAATCTATTGGGAACCTAACTAGGTTATTATTATAGGCAGTGATCGTGATAGAGATAATAAAAAACTGGATTTTATGGTTTACTAGCTGCGCCCCGCTGTTTCAACCGCGTCTCGATCCCGTGGGAATATCGGGATAAAAAGTATCCTATGTGTTTATCCAGGTTACTTGTAAACGATCTGTGTTCCAAATTTCATTCATATCCGTTCAGTAGTTTTTGCGTGAAAGAGTAACAAACATCCATCCATCCATCCTCACAAACTTTCGCGTTTATAATATTATATGTAGTAGGATTAGTAGGATTGGACGATACAAAACAGTTGTGACAGCAAACCCAGTAGCTACGAAAAGAAAGAAATTCATCCACGCACAATACGCCGATCAATTTGCAACTCTACGAAAAATATAGTGTACGCTTGTAAACGAGTTGCCGATCAAATTAAATATTCTGTTTACATCCGTGTACAACACATAAATAGCTATGTACCGCAGCAGGTACCACAGCCCCGCATAGAGTAGGTCTCCTCACAGACGATCAAGCCCAAACTACAGATATTATATTTGATGGGCGCGGATATTATACGTTTAACAGCGTTATCTCTTACGCCTGGGATGGTATGGTACTGAAATAATAGAGGTCCTCGTACTTAGTCCAAGTACTACCTACACTAAGTAGGTACATTGTATGAGAGACTGTTTCATGAACCCTGTACAATTTATAACATGTATGTAGTTATAGAAACAAAGCAGTACAGCTACAAAACAACATCTATGTATCATAATAATAGCAATCAAAGGAAAAATAATAACATTCTATGGTTTGTCTGACCCTTGAAACAGCACCAAGCGGGAAGTGCGCTACACTATTATAATGATGATAATAAAGCCATATGTCCAGCGCGGGAGGCACTATCATACATACGACCATACGTCCGCATGGCTAGGCGTAGGCTACATTACATTACACGTGTTAACGGACTTAAGTACGGTGTGCACAGACAGTAAACCTTACTTGGTTTATGACGTGACGAACTAGAAATAAAAGAATACACTTGTACGAGTACCTGTGTAGTGGAAGAGACGAGGATATTCGCCAGTGGAGACATCGTCTGTCGGTTGGCGGTCGTCGGGCCCGCTCGCTGATTGTATGCGGCCGTAACACGACACGACCGTCTGGCCGGCTGTCCGACGCAGGCCTTAGGGAAGTGTGTCGTACACTTCAAACGTATTCACATTTCATGAAAAGGAACAAGACTTTTGATGGTCCTCTAATAGAAACAAAGGTTGAAGTTATTTTCTTATTTAATTTGTATTTCGTAAGAATCGAATATAATGGTTATGACACTCATCGGCGACATGTGTATCAATCATGCACGATTGGAATGCAGGTGTAATGCAACATAAATATAATTGCTTCTTAAGTTTTGGAAACTTTTGGCCAAAGCCTGAAATTGGCGTCTTTTTTAGGGTTCCGTAGCCAGATGGTAAAAAACGGAACCCTTACGGATTCGTCATATCTGTCCGTATGTCACAGCCACTTTTTTCCAAACTATAAGAACTATACTGATGAAACTTGGTAAGTAGATGTATTCTGTGAACCGTATTAAGATTTTCACACAAAAATAGAAAAAAAACAATACATTTTGGGGGTTAAACGTAGAACAAAACTCAAAAAAAAACATCGAACCCATACGTGTGGGGTATCTATGGATAGGTCTTCAAAAATTATATTGAGGTTTCTAAAATATTTTTTTTCTAAACTGAATAGTTTGCGCGAGAGACACTTCCAAAGTAGTAAAATGTGTCCCCCCCCTGTAACTTCTAAAATAAGACTATGATAAAACTAAAAAAAATATGTGATGTACATTACCATGTAAACTTCCACTGAAAATTGGTTTGAACGAGATCTAGTAAGTAGTTTTTTTTTAATACGTCATAAATCGTAAACCGCAATTTACAGTTGCTGCAACGGAACCCTTCATGGGCGAGTCCGACTCGCACTCGGCCGCTTTTTTTTTCTTGCCGCCGTCAACCAAATCTTCTTTTACAGAATAGTGTAGCAAATTAAACTTATTTGACATGCATATCTCTAAACTCTGTCTGAAATGAGATACGAGTAAAAGAGTTAGAACTGTACTTATTAGCTTTGTAGGCAATTTTTGACGCCTAGGTGCAAGGTTAGTGTTAAGTCACCAAAAAAATAGATAGCCGATATAATAATATGCTTTTGGACATTCAATAATCGGTACACCATTTTCGTAAACATGTACGACTAATCCGTTTCATTTTGACAGTTCAACAACATTCATTGCGTTATTTAGGTTGTTGAGCTGATTTTTTTTCGAACTTATGATGCAATGGATTAGCAATCTGTTTCAAAACGCTTCAGATTCTGATTGATCGTGTATGACGCATCTCATTTCAGATTGAGTTTAGAGATATGCATGTAAAATAAGTTTCGTTTGTTACACTATTCTGTACTAGAAAAATAAGATCTGGTTGAAGCCCGCGAGAAAAATAAAAAGACGCCACCCTACATACCAAAATTGGCATTGTGAATATTGTTATATTATAGTCAAAGCCGGTAAACCGACATAGTTATTGATCCCTTTCCAAAAAATATAAACCTTTTGAGAGAACATCTAGAAGGAGAAGAGACTGCCTCAGCCTCAACCAGGATACCTTACTTCTGCTAAAGACAAGTCATTATATCTACTAAAATCGTTACTTTTCCTGCTTCCATGCATCAACACTGATTTGATTGACTATAAACTACCATTTAGTTAGTTTAATGGAAACTTGTAACATCAGCGATTTAGCGCACACTTCCCGTCTATAGTCCACATAACTGTGTGGTCCGTGTGTCCCCGGACAGTTGTTGCTGCAACGAGGCCCCACGCGCAACTTGTAGCGTCGCCTCGCTCCGTGAAGTACGGCACAGCGCTGTACAGCGTAACAGAAATGGCGCGACATACGCGCCGCGTGTCATTACGCGCTCCGCTGCGGTGATAAATGGTCACTTGTTTTGTTATATAGGTATCTACGTTGTTGGTACAGAGAATAGTTAGTTGTATGTAAACTGTAGAAACGGACATTTTAAATGGAATATTCACAAACTCTTTTAATAGTAAGTTCTAAAATAATGGAATATCGTCATCGCCACCTGCACCTCGCCTCTAGCACGACGCGGAGTCGGAACTGATGGTGAATTTCTGGTTTAATCGAAAGCTAAGAAAAAGTTAGCCAAGTGTATGTCGGACCACGCACAATGAAGGGTTCCGTAGTTGTGATGTATTAGAAAAAAGGAGAACGCTGAAAAATGTACGGGCAAAAACTCAGTCGTTTAAAAAGTCTTAATGTGGGGTAAAAGGGCGTTAATTGTAGAGAACAAACATGAAATTTCTTTCTTTTAAAATTATCCGTATTATTGCGTATGACATTTTATATTTTCATTAATAATAATTTTCTTGCTCTTTTCATGTACATAAAGTTGGTAAGTAAGCACTAAATAGTACACAGAAAAAGACACGAAAAAAAACATAATTAGGTATGTATTTGATATTTATTACAAAAAATTCGTCGCTGTTACATAATTATTATAGGTCAGTCTCGGAAAGTATCTGAAATCAGGGTGATAGATTAGCGTCTAATCACGTCTAAACGCTACCCTTTGACGGTTCATATCATGCTTAGGTATCTGCATAGCTGCAAGCAGGCTATGCAATTTTTTTTAATGCTTTGTCACGCTGTTTGGGTAGGTTCTTGATATTAGCGCTGCAGCAATTCAAATTCACTCATTGCATTCGTTCCTGTTTTGTTCATTTTGATAGTGGAATAATATGGGCAACCTATCTCTTTTTGGCTACAGGAAATTACTCATTATTCGACGCTTGCAATGTTTCCGCTTTATGCACGCTGTGACGCTTATGAGAATTATTATGTGAGAAACTAATTTCACATTTAATATCTACTCACTCCACCACTCATTTGATATGTACCCTACTATCCTATTTTTTGGGCATTCTTCTTTAACATTGTAGTTGAAAAACATGTTCTCTCATACATTCCGACTGCAAATGTCATTTTGTACGCACTATGTATATTGAAAGATTTACCGTGTTATTTTATGACATCTACAAGTGTAGAAACAATTTCTGTATTTTTTTCAAAACTTTAGGAGATAGTGGAGGGAGTATGTAATTTTTTTATCTGTTTTCTTAAATATAATATTTAAAAGTATTTATTTTAAAATTAATTATTAAATATATTTAAGACCCTCACAGTAAATAATTCATCTATTCACGTAACACGTTTGGGTCACAAAAAATAATATTATGTGTACCAAATTTCAACTTAATCAGTCTATTAGATTCGGAACAAATTGGACAGACAGGCAGACACATGAATGATCCTATAAGGGTTCCGTTTTTTCATTCGTACCTCCGAATCCTAAAAATAAAAAAAGTTACTTCAAATGCCCAATTTAAGAACGAGCTAAAACTTGATAGGTATATATTTGCAAAGAAATAAATAATTTTATTTTGGTTTGACAGTCAATCTACATCTGAGAATTTCAGAATTGTACAGATCATGTAATTAGTATAGGTGCTACTAGTTACTTAACCCTATAACTTTTTTATCGCCTCTCACTTTCGCGAAACACGTTATCGAAAGTGTTAATATCTCTGTAATTCTCTCTAATAAGTAATTTAGGACATTCAAGCGTCTGAGGCCGGGACCAAACTGGGCGAGATCAAACGCAAGGGTTCAACCGGGCTCACGGTTAATTGAGTTTTCAAGTTAAAAATCCTTTCCGTTAGCAATATAAGAAAGGGCACTAACGCACTGACACACGAGAGCAGACAGTTTGTAGATTAGAGAGTTGCGGTACAAGGAGTTTCTAGCAGATCGTAGTTACAAAACATCTGGTTTGATCCTCCGGGGGTACAACAGATATACACACACAGTGCTACAAAACTGAATTTGAAAATTAATACAATTTCATGCTATCTCCAACTTTGGCGCTAAAACAGTTGGAATTAATACCGTCCCCCTCCCCCCGACTACCTAAAAAGGGACAACACACGCGATATAATGGCTGCAACCAAATTACCCGAGGACCGGTAGGTATCCCGAAGTACTCGTGGTACTTGTGTGCGCACGACGCTTGCATACTAATGCCGTGCGGCGCGCGGCGGGGCGGTGGCGGCGGGCGCCGGATGACTTCATGTAACAGATATTTATGTGCACACGAGTATCTCGCATCGCAGGTAATGGCGTACGCCTGTACACAGTGGTGCGCCAATATGGAAACCAACTGTAATGGGATGCTTTTGCAACATTGTCATATTCAAATTTGTAACTGTTATAGGTACACTCGCATACATAGACTGTTCGTAAAGCTGTAATTGTGATGTTTAATGCCGAAAATAAATAATAAAGACGAGAGATTCTAGCTACACTAGTGAAGTCTATGAAAATAAATAATAAAGACGAGAGATTCTAGCTACACTAGTCAAGTCTATGAAAATAAATAATAAAGACGAGAGATTCTAGCTACACTAGTCAAGTCTATGAAAATAAATAATAAAGACGAGAGATTCTAGCTACACTAGTCAAGTCTATGAAAATAAATAATAAAGACGAGAGATTCTAGCTACACTAGTCAAGTCTATGAAAATAAATAATAAAGACGAGAGATTCTAGCTACACTAGTCAAGTCTATGAAAATAAATAATAAAGACGAGAGATTCTAGCTACACTAGTGAAGTCTATGAAAACAATTTCTTTCTTTTACAAAAAAAAAGTGAAGCCTCTTTTGTACAACAATTATAATTTTTGTACAAAAGAGGCTTTACTTTTTTCTGCGCGCACAGATGATGACATTTTCACTGATATAAATTATATTATGGTCACCAATGCAATTTGTAATAATTAGAGAATAGTACATTATGATACGAGTGTGCTGTATTGGTCATTACCCAAAAGGCGGCACTGGCGCGCCAGCCATAGGCGAGTGCGATAATTTAGCCGAGTGGGTAATGATCAATGCACACGCGTTTCATACGACGTTTTTCAACAACGAGGAAAAAAACAGACTTGTTGTAAGGACTTATGCTGGAATAACGTAACTATAGAGATGATAATTTAGAATTATAAAGTACAACTGACCTTTGTTGCCAGGTACTGTCAATCGGAGCTTCTTTTAAAAACTGTTGTACAACATTTTTACGTCGGTTGGTGACAATACTTTAGATTTTCGTATTTTTTCTATCAACAAAACAAAAACGATAACAAATATTTACGGAAAATGGCGCGCTGGTTTTTTTTTTCTGCTAGCGATGCGCGCGCATTTGTAAATAAAGGCACAGGCAAAACCGCTGAACAGCCTATATAAAAATATAATAAACACAAAATAATAATTTGAATACGCAAATTAAGATTAATATGTAGTGAAAAATATATAATTTGATGAAATATTATGTAAATGTATCATATTTTGTTTATTTACACAGTAGGAATAAAAAAAGCAAGAAGTACACGCACAATGGTCCACCTGAAGGAAAGAACCAAACCCCTTAACATATAACATAGAAGGCAAGAAGTCTCTTTGATGAGATTAAAAAAAGCACAAATCTCTGCTCGGGTTAAAATAGAGAATGCTCATTTAATAGTATAGGATAGTTCATACTAGTTCCATGTATTCAAAGCCAATTTCTAAAGACAAATTCTATGCTGCAATGATAGTACTTACTAATCCCATACTGCCCTGTCGCGTTTCAAAATTTGTCAAACAACAATGGCCGCTAGAAATTGTCTATGGTTTTAGTGATGTGGTAGTATGATCTTTTCGTTTTCGTACTTTCGATGTTACGATTTTTTTTCTGTGTAGTGTTTCATCAGTATTTTTTATATGGAGTAACTTTTACAGAAAAACAAATCCATTTAAATATGTTCGAAGTTAAAACCGTGAAAATGAACAAGATAGCACGGGTACTTACGTACGTTTGGTATGTAAAAGATAAATAATTTCAGTGTTAAAGCAGTATAATATTCTAAAACTTGAGGGGTCTCCATAATACATATAGACCTACGACAAATAGGACCGCATCTTTAAACGTGGGCTAGCTCCAACAGCATCTTGAAAATCCTAGCCTAAAACACGATTGTTGTCAGTATAATAATTATAAATAAATCAAAATAGTTTTTTTTTTCAATAAAGGATTAATAAAATACTCCTTGAACAAATATTCGATATTTATTACGTCAATCACTAACTTTTCAATGACAAGATAAATTTAGACCAGTTAAAAAGGATGTCGGTTGCCTATGGTCGGTTGTGTGACTTTTGTAAAAATTGAAAATTTCTTCCAGTTTTCGGTTTTATTGTTAATAAAAATAGTTTAATTAAAAGATAAGAAGCACGCATATGATGTTAAAGTGGGTGTGATAATAAGTGTATCCTAATTAGTGCGTATTTAATCAGTGACACATAGATACCGCGTTCAATTCCCAGGCAAGTCTAATGTTATTGTTTTTAGCGAGTCGCAACCAAATCCTGATTAGTTATCTGTGGCATTACAGCACTAGTCCGATAATATAAAGTTAAAAGCACACGTTTTTAATACACTGAATTATGACCCTAAAAACGGTTCAATAAGAGCTACTTTACGAGCAAGTGTGTTGAAAAAAATATTTATTAGGTATTTATAATTATTAAAATGCGGCATACTAGTAGCGCTGCCTCGGCCCGGCTAAAGTGCCGTAAGCATTGCATTGTCAATGTCGTTGTCACTGTCACTTGTTATTTTGTTTGATTGTTTAGTTTTCTTAGTCTAAGGGTTAGTTCGATGCCCGTTGTATTGATTGATCGTATTTATTTTTAATAAATAACAGTCACTACAATGACAGGATTTAGTGTCATTTATTGAAGAGTATGAAAATAAACATTTCATACAGTTGTGGAAGCGTGATACTCGTAACATAGAATCAATGAATAGAATAGAATAGGTCTTTATTTGCTTAGAATGTAGGTACATAAAAATAAGTTGTTAAATTATGTAATAGAATCCGTGTACATTCTGCCATATAGCATGCAAATGTAATACAAAATAAAGATATTACAAAAAACTATCATTTAAGAACTCCTGCACAGAATAATAACATTTGTCTACAAGTAATGCTGTGAAACGTTTTTGAAATTTTTGCAACGGTAAGTTTTTAATTTGGTCAGGTATTTTATTAAAGATTACAGGAGCCATACAGATCACATTTCTTTTTAATAAGCTAGTTTTAAATACGCCCGTGCATATTAAATTCTGGTATTGAGATCTCATAGCTGCTTCGTTTTCTAGTTTCTATTAACGTTGCAAATAGACATCGATTTGTTATTACAAATATTGCTAATTCAAGGATATATAGGCATGGGAAGGTTAATAATTTATGAGACTTAAATATAGGTAGGCAACTGTCTCTTAGGTGAATGCCTAGATGATCTCACTGACATTTTGTCGCTAGATGGCGACACATCCACAATTTCGAACATTTTCAATTTTTACACCTAACATAGAAATTTTTAATAAACAACTTTATTCTTAGCGAAACCTAGGGCATTAACTTGATTTTTTTAGATCATCACTGTCCTTGTTAACTGGTATCATACAAAGATTAGAACATAATAATGATTTAGCCGCATGAATTTACTCTTTACACACACATGCAAAGTAAATAGTAGTAACTTCCGACTACACTAGATGTCGTTTTATTCAAACATGGTTGGAAATTAAAATGTCCAGATGGCGTTAATTTAAAGAAAGAGGACCAAATTATTTATAAGAAAGCAAAAAATACTACTAATCCTTACAATAAAGCAAAAACTGAAAACAAATATTAATTTACTAATTAAGCATACTTTAAATTACTAGAGGATTGTTATGTTCCAATCTATTTCTTAATAATATAATTATTGGGATATGCATACTTTTGTTTCTAGGCTCTTTATCAGATACCTTTTTACCATAACAAATTATTCAGATAAATTATTTTGGGTAATAAAGGTATATTGTACCTATATAGGTTGTTGTAATGTGACTGAACCTAAATAGTACCTAACGTGTAAATAAATTGTGACCTGTACTAAATAAATAAAAAAATAAGTATTCAATTGTAAAGCGTTTTATTGTATCTTACTATAAATTAACAATATTTATCTATGGTTAATATTTTCATACAAATATCGTTTTATTTACTCTCACTGCATTTACCTAAATATTTTCTGGTTGGATTCGAACCATCGACTCGTATTATAGATATTTTGATATTTACAATTATGATTCTGAATTTAGTATTAGAAAGAATTATGTACGTAGATTACAATTTATGTAACATCACACGTAAGTGTCTCGTATCTTACACAACAACACACAAGTGGTTGCTAGCTAACCATAACATTTATGTTTCAAGAATACCCACTTATTATACAACTTTGAACAATAAATATTCTTTTACAATTGAATTGTTTGGCTGGTACCTAAATACATGAGTGAAACATATGTACACAGAAAAATCTTATAAACTAACATAAACTATACATCGCTACGTACAAAAATAGCATAATAATTAGTCTATAATGTTCCCACTGCCGAGACTCAGGCCTCCTCTGAACAGTGGTGATGAAATAATTTACACAAAGCAAAGTGTCGGCTTGGATTCGAACCATCGACTCGTATCACCATACAAAGATACATAAAAAATACTATAATAAAATATCTTCTCTTCTACACGCTACTTTTTGCTGCGCCTCCGACGCCGCGCAGTATCAATCTTCTGCTTCCATTTATATCATTTCCGTGCGATCTGAATCAATTGCTGGGAGACACAGTTTTCGCTGCAACAAATGAATTTACACAGTTTTGTTAGACTATTCTTACTGAACCCACACCTCAGAAACCTGAGGAATAAGTTAGGAAATGAGTAAGACTTATATTTTTCATACCTTTTAATTCCTTGATGTCTAGACATTTAGCATTTTTCTCAACTCGTCTCAAAATAATTTCCGGCAGTACACATGTTTTGAAAAATGTTACCAACTTATGCGTCATAGCGTTGATAAATTCCTCATCCCGGTTAACTTCTATGACAGTCAATGGTTGGGTGACAGATATAAAGCAAATGAAGTAACATTTACTCATTTTGGTAATTCGCAATTGACCCTGGACCTAGAATCAAAATAATAATAGCTGAGAAACAATCCAAGAAATACATTATATTTATACATACATGAACCAAGAAATAATGATCTTTGTTACTTACTTGATAATAATAATTATGCTTTTTGTTCATAACTAAAACATCATTTTCCAAATGAATAGGAAAATTTCTATTTTCTGATGCTTCTCTAATATTTTGAGATTTCCTTTTCAAGGAGGGAAAACATTTTATTTCTACAATAGTATTTTCTGCTTCTATAATACCTGTAAAAAAGAACAGTTTTTAGGCCTACGCCACTGAACCAAATTAAAAAATCCACGCGACACACAAGATCCATGGGGGCGGAACCACAGGCAAAAGCTAGTTATTTGTATATTTTTATTATTGAATAATCTTACCATCAGGGCTAGCTGCTAAGAATCCAAAGTCTTCATCAATAAATAGACCTGATGGCCTGACAATTTTGCCATATTGTTGCATAAACATGCTCTTTGCAACATGTTCGTTTTGTTGTCCATACATCATATCTTTAGTACAAATATTATTTTTGTAGAGAATGCATTTCACATGATTGTGACATGGTGTGGCATTACGACGTTTGCAAACCTAAAATGAACAAAGTGACAATAATTCTTGTACTGGCTTGAGCTGTGGCTTCTTAGAAAGTAAGAAACAATAAGAGGATGGCTGATATCTTACCATTCCAAACTGACTTGCTGTGAGACGGTCAGATCTGTATGAGAGATACTTTTCATTATCATGTTGACCCACAGTCTGGTTTTCAATTAGTACTATTTTTTGTGTATCTTCTTGGAATTTAAGCAATCTCAATTCACAGAGCCGTTTTAATTCTACCTCATTAATGTCGACAGGGTCACTTGCTTCTGGGCCATAGTCCTTATCAGGTTGAGTTTTAGTATTTTCAGTAAAAAGCCGTTTTCGAGTCATTTTCTGTTGGCGCAATCTACTTCTCTCTTTTTGATGGACATATTTTTTAAAATATTGTCCAGGGCTCTGTGTTGTCTTCTTTTTCCATGCAGTTTGATGCCATTTATGTCCTACAGAATGAGACAATCCTGAAAAACCAAATCATAGTCACATACATGTCTGTTTGCAACCTAAGCTTTCATTGATGACCATTGAAAGTTCTATAAGTTGAGAAAAACCTCTTATATTATGAAGAGAAGAAGTCATAGATCATGGGGGTTGCTAGAGATGTCATATATTGTTTTAAAATATCTATAAAAAAACTTATTTACCTGCTACATGAACACGCCGCTGATAAGAGCCTCCTTTTCCAAGACTGAGTCGTTTTCCACAGTTAAATTTATTAATGACACTCATAAAATTCTCTGCAACGTTTGTTGTCTCGTTAGACAACCGTCCAGCTTTCAAAGCAATTCTTTCATTTGCAGCATAAATAAGAGCCCAGACCTCTGGTGCTGTATTTCTTAGGATTTCTACTTAGTTGTCTTGCTGTTTATTCTCGTCAGGTGGTAATTGCTTCACTGAACAGTAATATTCCTTACATTTTTCATGCTGTCCAAATACATGAAGTGGACTATTCCTTAAATCATCAGCCATTGAACCTGGCTGACTGCTATTGTGAACAATAATCTTTCGCGTTAGTGTCAATTTCATCAATTTAGGCCTCAAAATATTTCGTCCATACAGAGGGAGTTTCGTATTACCTAAAATCTTAAATAAAATATAAATATTAAAACATAGGAAGAGAAAAAAATCTTTTTTGAAAAAAATACAACCGACTTCTAAAAACAACAAAAAACATTGAAAATGCCAATAAAATTTGAGGTTTACCCTCAATTTCCCTGGGATCCCATTATCAGGTCCTCATTTGTGACAAAAAACTTTGACAAAGAATTTTGAAAATCGGTCGACAATTGGCTGAGAAATCGGTGGACAAACAGTCGAATTGATAACCTCCTACTTTTTGGAAGTCGGTTGAAAAAGAGAGGAACATTTATTTTATAGTAGCTAAATCCTACTTCATGTGATTTTTTTTTTTTTTTTATATGTATACCAAACACTGAAAAATTACTGAACGGAGATGGATGAAATTAGGCACACATATATTTTATAACCGCAACATACGACTTACTATACTTTTTATCCAGGTAAACATTTTAACGCGGGCAGAGCCGCAAGTAAAAGCTAGTGTAAAATAATTATTATAACACTAAGAAGTGGTTACCTTGTAAAGTGCAGTTAGTTAGTTTTAGTGTAGTTTTTTATAACATGATTCTTGCATTCAATTTTCTTTATTTGGTTTCCATAAGACACCTTTTCTATCAAATTAGCAAACACTGAAGAATCCCCATCTCCTTCCTACAAAACTTAGGTACCGAAGATTATGCATATTCTCACTCTGTTGAAATCCTTCAACAATTATATCAGATTCCATCGCAGTAGATGGCCCTGTAAAGTTTTTGCAGCAACCATGACTTTTAGTGTCTGAACCTGTTCGCTCATAATACTGGCATGTATAACAATATTTGTTCCTGACACCAAGAAAAAGACATTTCTTGGTTTCCTTTCCAATAATGCAGGCCTAAAATAAAAGTTCTTAGTTCAAATATTGTAAGAAATCATAAATCAAAACATTGAACATTGTGTAAAATATGTTGACAAGCAAAAGAGTACTAATGAAATGAACACAAAAATATGGTATCAAGTTGGGACTTACCATTCCAGATGAAGAATCAAAGTTGTGACCATATGATCTTTTCAACCATCCGCCATCTACATATACAGTAATGTATGGAATACCATCTGTAGAAACATTTCCTTTATCAATAGCAATAGACCTTTCTTGCTCACCAGCTTTCTTTATTTCTTCGGTCAAATGTTCATGCCATACATTGCCCAATTGTTTTTCAATTGAACGGAACGTTTGTCCGGTCATTGTTGGTATATCCATTAGACTAGTGATGTGTGCTGCTTGCGTGTAGTAACTTCCAGCAGTCACAGTTGCCCATACAAATGCAGTGTTAATTTTCTGCTTCTTCTCTGTGCTTTGCTGCCATATTTTATTACACATGCTACATTTAAATGTTAACAAACTGTGAAATCCTTTCCGGTGTTCACTAATATACTCAATTTGAGATGACTCACAAGACTGACGATGTTTTTCCATTTGAAATGCCCATTGGATCACATGTTTCAAGTCAACAATACGGTACCCTACCAAACCTGATAAGTTGTCACTTGATGTTCTTTCCACAGTTAGTTGACAAGCTTCAGTCTGTGGATCGGGTTGCGGCCAATCAAAATCAATAGTCTCTACTTGCTCTGTAACAGATTCAACTCTATTAGAGCTAGAGCTGCAGGCTATGGCTTCGTAACGAATTTGTGGTATACCACGTGAATACGTTTTGGGCGTATCTTGAGCTGTGGAAGGGTTGGATAGCTGATCATGATCTTGAGTTGTATTTGGACTGAAGTAAAAAATAAATAAATGAAATAGGTACAGTTATTAAAAACAATGTTGAGAGACAGAAAAATATTGATATGTCTGTACCTACCTAAACACAACAGGGCAGTCCGCGGTTTCTTCCACAACTTTTTTTTTCTTGTTACGCCGTGCTTCCAGCCGGCTGCAATTTGATAAAACTTGCTCAATACACTACTTGAAACTAACCTTATCGAGCTAGCCGTTTCTTTTTTCCTACTGTTATCGACGAGACACAATAGATAAACAATTGTCATAAATCTCCTGGAGGTATCGTAACAGACAAGGGTCTACAGAAGAAATGGCGGCAAACGAAGACATTACATCACAGGCCAACGAGTATCAAATACACTCATAGGTACATTCACGTAAATCTGATTCGAAATCTTATGGGAATCTGATTTACTCACTAAAAATCATTAGAAGAATTTCCATGATGTCTTTTCAATGTTGCTTGCACTTTTTTCCGTGATTTTGGAATGGCCCTGAATACATATGTCGTATATAGGCAAGTTTATTAGTCGGATTCATCGTAGGCAGAGTTGCAATTCAATCTGTAATCAAAAAGAATAATTAAACACAACAGCAAAAGTCTCGTAATTATGAAACGCTTCAAGAAATTTGTATTAGTCAGAAATAACACCACCATTTGTTAATCAAGCTGTCAAGCTGTGTGTGAAAATTTGCAAAACAACTGACAGAACATGAGAACAGTGTTGCCAGTACCTGCGTCGACTTTCGGACGATTCATTTGCTGAAATGGGACGATTTTTGGACAAAAAGGAAGGCTGGAGAAATATTAATTTGTTACGATTGAATGAGAAAAAAGTATACCTAAAATGGCATGAATACTGTTATATTTTTAGGGCAAACAAATAAGCGAAAAAAAAAATTAAGATGTTCAATATTGGTCCCGGCCATTCCCGTAGCCCCCCAACCCGGGGGCATTCGGGGCCCGCCAGCTAGGTTTTGTTTTTTTACATGTCTTTGGTCGGCTCTAACTTCACGAAATCCTTGATTCTTGAACTTGTTGCCATCAAGGATACTAAGGTGGGTTAAAATAGACATAATATTATGGGTAATTATTGAGCTTTGTAGATAGTTATATGATATAATAATGATAGTGTAATATCACCCTGAGGGGGATAAACTCATAATATGTCTATTTTACAATTTCATTATAACTTTGATCAAAGATTTGATAGTGTACCCCCTTAGTAATGAATTCAGCTGATTATACGAATGACTGTGGTTGTGTGTGTGCGTGGAAGGCAAGCGATACGGGATCACTGCGCGTGGAAAAAGGATGGCTGGCGATATTCGCCAGTGGTCTGAAATTAATTGCATTCACACGCCGCGCGTTTAATTTTTACGTTTTTTTGTAATTTTTTAAACTGTGTTTTGTTATTTGCATTATAAACGCATTATTGTAGTTGGATATTTGAAAAGGGACGGAAAAGGGACTGAATATATGAACGGACATCGAAGGGACGTAAAGATGTCTAAACGGACAAAAATCGTCCCTTTTGGGACGTTCTGGCATCACTGCATGAGAACAGACCAAATAGAGATGTCAATCTGAGATCGATTGAGCAAAGAATCGATTTTTTGGAACAAATAAAAACGTTTTTTCAATTCGATACAGGGAATCGATATTTCACCCTAGAACATCAGTTTTTTGTTTGTTTGAATTGTTAAGAATTGTGGTGGCGGGAAAATTTCGAAGCATATCCAGTGCAAATCCTTTTGCGTAAAAATACGGATTTTTTCCAGATATGAGACTAGTTAAATTCTTTTCGCTCATCGATCGTTTTTTCGCCCTCGTAAACGTGTACGTTACCCTAGCAAGAAAGTGTCTCCTAGAGTTATATGAGTGGAACGTATAGTTGGTGCCCAATCTGCTGTAAATGTGCCCCTACATAAAAAATTGGTGCCCCACAAAATTAAAATATTGTCCTAAAAAGTCAATATGTTATAACATCGGAACTCCAGCAGGAAACGCGATATCTCGAAAACCTGAAGGACCACACATTTTCTTTTTAGGTGCACACTTTGGCACTAATACTATAAGCTCTCTGGCCTTGCACAATGTTTCTCTCTCAGATCATTGGTTTAGAATTTTCCTGCTGGAAAAACGTTACCCTAGCAGGAATCGTTTTTTCGGTTTTTTTTTCAAAACGACAAGGTGCACCAATTTTTTATGTAGGGGCACATTTACAGCAGATTAGGCACCAACTATACGTTCCACTCATATAACTATAGGAGACACTTTCTTGCTAGGGTAACGTACACCCCGTAAACCCCTACATTGCGAATTTCATCGAAAACAAATGATTGATTTTTGGAAAATTATTTCTTTATTTGTGAATCGATTTTTCATATTTCCTTTCGAATCAATTCAGTAACGGATCTTTTTCAGAGAGTTTTTTTTTGGTTTCTTTCGTCCCTCTGGGACAGGCAAAGTGAGCTGAGACCATACAGCCATTTTTTAGAGAGAATTGACGTCCCTATTTTTGGGGGAAATATTTGAAATTTAGAGTAGGTAGGTATGTGATGTGATGTCAATCAACGAGTGTTGCTAACGTTTGATTTTGTATTTCCTCTTCTAAATCTTACACTTTTTTAAGTTTTAAGGGTAATTACTATTATAATATAACTCTGTATCACCTTCAAGCAGAAAAGCATCCTTTGTACATAAACATAACACTTACCGTAAATAAAACACAAAAACACTTCACTTTTAAATAAAAACTCTTTCACGGATGGCACTCGTATGATTGGTTCTCAGTA
Source organism: Agrochola macilenta (assembly GCA_916701695.1). Classification (NCBI taxonomy): domain Eukaryota; kingdom Metazoa; phylum Arthropoda; class Insecta; order Lepidoptera; family Noctuidae; genus Agrochola; species Agrochola macilenta. The sequence goes on along the minus strand of OU753557.1, from coordinate 23,928,939 downwards.
GTAGCCCCAGTCACCAATTCTAAACCTGAATGGTGCTTACTACTTACTTAGCTGTTCAGACGAGCGAAATTGGAACTACAGCTACCATTTTGAGAACGTCATTTCGCTGACAGTTAAAAACCCCGAAACCATAAATGAATGATGATCATTCATCGTTTTAAATATCAGAACATCCTACAACTTACTACTAAAATACTGCCCTATGTTTTATTTCCCCTTTTTCTTGGTAAACTTCTTAGATGGCAAGACCAATTTATCTCGACGCACTTTGACGTGTGCTAATAATACTAAAATGTGCAATTGTTATGAAAAATCAATGTGGTTTGTTTGTGTATTCACTTATCTTGATGGTTTCACATAAATTAAATATGATTCAATCAATAGATGTAAGTAGTACCTACGTGTCACCATTGCGTAGGTAGGTAATTAGAAAAAAAATAGGTAAATTTGCCTACGCTGATCGCCTGATTTAGGTATACCCTAAGTTTACATGAACTTCTATTCTCTGATTTTATTCAACCCAAACCAATGAATTAGTACCTAACCGTGTCAGAAAATGTATTATCAGTACCTACTTACATACAGTAGAAAGATTTTTAAATCTTTAGGCTCTTTATATTTAAAGTAGATATTACAATAATTACATTAGTATTGTATCTGTGTGAACCAAATGCAAATCGCAGATATTTTTTTTCACTTTCTAGCATTCTTTCTCATTCCCTAATAAAAAACATTTTATCAATCATAAAATGTAAAACCCGCGGGCAAACCCGCGCGCCGGCGCTAACTTTCTAGAAACACAATTTTGGAAACGATTCGCAAACTTTGTCAAGACAATCACGCATGGACTAGCCCCGCTACACCCCGCGTTGTTGCCATTTGTGCGTCCTGAATGGCATCGTCGCATCGCCGCGTCACTCGACCAAGGTTAACGAGTTCGAACAGCGCCATCTATTATAAATGTTTACCGAACGTAAACTCGTAACACAACAGCAAATAACTCTTTCTCGGTGGTTCTTTAAATTTCTGTTAGATGGCGCGATTCAGGTCACTCACACATGTAGAAGAAAGAAGAAAGAAGAAGAAAATACATTTATTTAGCACAGACTAAAGCACACAATATAATACAAAGCAGATAAAAATATAAAAAAAAAAAATAATTAAAATCAAATAAAATTGTAAAGTGCGATATAAGCAGGAAATTTTATGGGGAGTGTGCCTCAGGGCTGCGCCAAAAAGGCCCAGTTCAGCAAAAATGCCAGACAACTATAAGTGCCTGACGCTGGTTTTCAACTGGACCTGAGAGTGTGATGTGACGGATGTAAATCAGTTTTATAATTGTAACGTGTATGCAATATACTGAAATAAAATAAATTTGTGTCAGATAAAAAAAATAAAAAATAAAAAAACATAAATATAAAGAATATGTAATTCCCAGCAGTAAAACTGTATAGTATAACAGCACCTATTTAAATTTACGTGCAACATTCACCGACAGAGACACTGACACATACCCAAGTGGGTAGGTACATACATCATATAATTGAGACATTTAGTGTGACCATATCCAGCTTCCGTTGCGCTTCTATGAGGTACTGCCGTAAGCGTCGTTTAAAAGCGTCTATAGTGTTAATTACCAAGATTTGTAAAGATTTTTCGATTTTTATTGGGTCTAATTCTCCTAGAAATACTGTTTTTTTTTATAAAATTTGGCGTTAGGCGAAAATAATACATTATAAAGTCTCATTATACTTGCTTTTATTCTGCAGAAACCGTTTATTTACGGAGATTAGAACAACTGAAAAATATATGGCGAGGCCTGTATAGCTCTGAGGCAGCGCTTCTGCGCTTTGAAAATGCTTTCTCGTTCACTACAGTGACCCCAAAATATTATACCAAATCTTAAGATGGAAATTACTAGACCATGGTAAGCCACCAATATTGTCGGTAAATTTACTTTTTTTGATAGATTATGTACCTAACATAAACGCGGCTGTGCTTAAACGTTTACATATATCTTCTGCTTGCGGCTTCCATGTTAACTGACTGTCAATTATGATTCCTAAAAATTTTGTACTGTTTACTTTTTCAATAGTTTGACCATTGTAGTTTATATCTATATCCCCCGGAGATATTCGTTGGTCAAAGTGCATGATTTTAGTCTTTTGGAGATTAATCGTTGAAAAAAGTATATATATAATATATATGTAGATAGATAAAGAGGCAGTTGGTGAAAATATAACAGCTGTGACCACACAACGCCAGCAAAGCCAGGGTCCGTTTAGGCACAAGAGAATGTAATGTTTTGGGAAAGCGGTTATATTCTCTTGTGCCTAAACGGACCTAATGCGTTGTGTGGTCTCCGTTCTAACTTAACCTAACCTACCTTTCAGCCATTTTCATTTGCTACTGCATTTTTAACCAAGGGCTACGACACTTAAGTTCCCTGTCATACAGTTCTATGTTACCCCTTATGTCTTTTAAAAATAATGTAGGTCCTAGTATGTCGCAAACTGACGGCACTTACGAGTACACTGCCGAGATAAAATGTTCTTCTTTTTTTGTGAAATAGTAATAAATCAACTCCATATTCATGATTATTCTACATAATATTTGACGTGTAAAAGTGTTTTGCCCAAACCCACTTACAGAAAAAAAAAAAAAAAAAAGGTTTTTTAAACTTTTTTGTTTTTGTAGGCTCGTTGGCAACATAATTTTTGTTGTGTGGTTGGCTTTTTTTTAAACCTCTTCCCCAATAGGAAGATATGCTATTTTATCCCCGCTCTGGTATGCTACCATGACGGATTTTTTGAGCAAGAGGAGTGAAAATTTTATTTCAACCTTCAAAGGAGCACGAAACGTGTTGTTCTATACAAAATGAATGGAAAAAATGTGGCACACATGCCGAGCAGGAGGCAGCTCACGTCCTCACTACCCCCATACTTCCGAAAGTAGCCCAAATTACAATTGTCTTTACAATAACCAACAATCACCAAACTAGTATTATTTTCAATTAGGATATGAGCGGTTGAGCGGAAATCTCAACCGTAGAGTGGGTATTTACGGGAGTTGCACTTCAAATACTGTTTCAAACTAAACTACCTACATAATGTTGCAGATTTTGAAATCACGGAACTATAAATAAATACGCTTTGATGGTAGTGGGGCTGCCCCAACAGTAATCGAAGCAAGATCTCACTGGCTCCATCACTAGATGATGTCCCGCGGAACTGCAATAGATAAGGAACGTAAGATGAATGAATGATAGTGCATGCTATTGTGTGAGTCCACTGTGCTTCTCTGGCGATGTCGCGCGGTGTTGCGACTGCACACAATTTGAAGGCGCTCACAACTTCACCTAATTAGTACCTCCAGTGCCTATTCTAACCACCTGCACCTGCATATTTCACCGCCACTATTTCACGAGCAATAAGGCTCAACACCGCATGTGCCAGCTGCACGTGCAGTTGGTAATTATTACCGGAGGCACGCAGAGTTGCGTCGGTTACTGATTGTATTCACACGAACAGCGTCGTTTGTTAAATAACTTCGTGTTCTGCAAAGTGCTGTCACATACAATCACTATGAAATTCATTACAATTTGCATGCTTTGTATTTTGGTATTGATATAGGTACATGGAATGTTTGAAACATACAATACAATACTCTGGTGATTTTGTTACTTACTTGTTTATTGGATATGTGCATAGGTAGTTAGGTACATACATTAGAGCCGTATTGATAAATGTTTTATGTATTAGTGCAACATGGACGATTCTCTATAATACGGGGTGTCAGGGACATCGACGCGAAGCCGGCTACCATGGATTCAGTACATGATTCTGAACCCCCCTGCGTTGAAATTTTTCGTCGGTTATTTAAAAAAATACAGCTGCTCCATACATTTTGACCGCGTAGGTATTGCACTTTTCTATGAAACAGCAGATTTTTTTTTTAATAACCGACGAAAAATTTCAACGCCCCGGGGTCAGAATCATGTACTGAATCCATGGTAGCCGGCTTCGCGTCGATGTCCCTGCCACCCTGTATATCTCTATTAAATCACTATCTTTAACTATATCTATTCTATCTATATCTATATCTATCTATATCTATCTATATCTATCTATATCTATTCTATATCTATATCTATATATTGTATATCTATTCTATCTACGTATATATCTATATCATCTATATCTATATCTATACATACGTACATACATATACGTACTACGCAACGGATTTTGATGCGGTTTTTTTTTAAAATAGATAGAATGATTCATGCGGAAGGTTTTTGTGTATAATACATTAAGGTTTTGTGTTAATTGGATGAAATATGACGATTATTGTCGAAGATGTCGGAAAAAATCATGCCAACTGGGAGCTTTACTGGCGTGCGCCGCGTAAGCCGTAAGAAATACATCAAATTTATGTTTCACAGAATTATATATCTTAAAAAGTTCAAAAATAAAGTCCGCAATAGCATATGTCTATCTTCTAAGGATAACCTACAGTAACCATTTTTATCTTTCAGAATTTGATAAAAATTTATTTGTTATTTCCGAAGCTATTTTGACCGGGATTTTATTTATCCTTATATCCAATAAAATATGTTATTTAAATCGAACATTTAATGGACATTAAAACATGCCATTACATCATATCATTAAAATGAATACTTTAAAAGATATCACAGATTCAAAATTACCCGTGACTAATTAATTATGGTTGCCGACAACGCGGGCGCAGCGGTAGGAATCAATGACTTTTCCTCGGATATTAGGTATCTAACTAATCCTGAGTACGTTCTAAGAGTACGTTCCCGTGAGATAGTTTCCGACATCCACGCGGGCGAAGCCGCGGGCAAAAGCCAGTCAGCAATAAATTGGAGCTATGAAAGTCTGGTCAATCAATTTGCCTAGCCTTTTCCCAACTATGTTGGGGTCGGCTTCCAGTCTAACCGGATGCAGCTGAATACCAGTATTTTATATGGAGCGACTGCCTATCAGACCTCCACAACCCAGTAACTGGGTAATACGATACCCCTTGGTAAGACTGGTGTCAGACTTTCGGGCTACTGACAACTCGTAACGACTGTCAAAGATCCACGAATGACAGCCGGGACCAACAGCTTAACGTGCTCTCCGAGGCACGGAGGATTCTCGGTATGTAAAGATGGTCACCCATCCAATGACCAACTACGGCAAGCGTAGCTTACCCTGATGGATCGACCATTGCGGCTGTTGTTACTTAGCCACGACCTCCTCGAGCACCCACCCCACGAGCACGACTCTCCACGAGCTATCTAAGTCTTTTAGTCTTAAGATTTTAATTGAATGAGCTTTTATCAGACCTGTCTCTTGGCCAAATGAAGAGACTACCTACTGGTTAGAAAATTGGCCAATGATTCGTTGTGTGTAGTAAGCATTAAAGAAAAACTAACATCCTAACCACTTTTTGCACACCATCGCAATTGAAAACCTTCATAGATATAGCTTTCTCAATAAAGCATACATTTTAATTACGTTTGAGAGTGCAGCGTTTCGCAGCGAAGATTTACAGATGATATCTCGAAGATATTTGCTCGCTAGTATTTTCCCGGCAGTCATTACAGGAAACCACTACTCCTGCGCTATACTCCGCGCTCCGGGAGCGCTATCTATGTAATGTATCTGAGCGTTATCTGAGTGTTACCTTGCGGTATCGGCTGGGAATTAACTCAAAACAATGAGTTTTAGGAAAACTTCAACTTTGTAGTGCTGCGTGTCTAGACTCTGCCAACCATACTTGCGACAGTCTCATTATAATAAGTTGTAAAACTAAAACAAAAACATAGGTACTCTACAAGTTTGTACTGTGTTAGTGCAGGTAAGTCTGTAGGTCAGTAAGAGTCAAGCTGGGCATGTAAGTCTCCAGAGACATCAACGACAAACTATCACTAATACTGCCCTGCTAGGCTATCTATCTCTGTGATACGCTCTTTTAGTTTTTTTTTATACCATTCATAGCTACTCGTATAACAATTTCGCATCTAATAGTATAACCCAGATACCGCTATCTAACTTAAAACATTTAAAAAAGCCACTCAGAAGTATTTTATATCCTCATGTTTCTTGAAATTACAATTTACAAAAAGTAAATTTTCTCAAAACTTACTCCGATTAAGATAGCGCCTTTCGGCTTAGCAGGGCAGAATAGAGGTGACCGGACGGGTCGCACGTGGCACGACACCGACCGACGCTAATGTCACTTGTCTGATGGACGGCCAGTTAGTTTCAACTAGCGAGATGTGCTTACAATACATACTGTGTGAGCAGGAGGTTCTCTGGGTCACAATGCCGCCCGCGCCGGCTCGTAATAGGATAGGTATTGCTTGTGAATTACGTTATCAAACGATGCTCTTTCAGTTCATTTGTAGTTACCTACTACTGGATTATTATCTCCTTTATTTCATTTAAATACTTACATATTACATCTTTAAATATTACAATATAAAAAATATTAAAACATTTAAAAATATAAAAAATAGTAGACCACCGGTATCGGGAACAGCTATGCCGCTAAGCCGGTCAGGGCTCCAGAGAGAGGAACCTACAGACAATGCGAGCCGTGTCCAGAAGTACCGCTTTCTGAATCAAGCCCTTGATCCAGCTGCCCAACGAGAGCCTCCTTAGGTGTTGGTCGAGGCTCTTGGCAACTAAGCCATTGGCTGATACGACTATCGGCACAATGATCGCTGAGTCCACATCCCACATGTCGACAACCTCGTGAGCCAAGTCAAGATACTTGATTTGTTTATCTTTCTCAGCTTTCACGAGGTTCCCGTCATGCGGGACCGTTATGTCAATTATCATTCTGCGACGCTCTACTCGATCCACCACCACTATATCAGGTTTATTGGCAACAATAGTCCTGTCAGTGATGATGGATCGATCCCAGTACAATGTGATATTTCCATTTTCGAGAACTAGCTCGGGCACATACCTGTAGTACGGCACTTCCGATTCCACAAGATTGTATTTCAGAGCAAGTTGCTGATGGATAATCCTGGCTACAAGGTTGTGTCTATGCAAGTACTCTTCGTTAGCTAGACGAGAATAGCCGGAGATAATGTGTCGAATTGATTCTCCCGGACGGTGGCATGCCCGAGAGATGTCAACCGTGCCGTCTTTCACAATAAATCTACGGTAGTTGTACGTCATGATAACTTATACTACTGGATTATTATTAATATTACAAAAAATATGCGAAAGACTGCTAATAATATGCGCCTTTAAAAATATGTCAATTTAAAATCTTTTTCTACGTAACTAACTAAATGAACCGCTCATCATGGCTACCTAAAAGATATCGTAGTCACTGTCAAAGGCCAGGTAATTCGAAACAGTTCCTACAAACTTGGGAAACAAATAAAATGCCCAAGAACAAGGAACGAGAAATAAAATAAACTTCTTATTCCGCTAATCTGAACGCCAAGTCTAATGTCACTTTCATGAGGTCGACTCCACTCTCATTTGAATTTTTATAACAACAGACGCTTTAAGTCCCAAACGTTTCATCTTTACTTGGAAAATACAATTTTATACGCCGAGCCGAAACAAATGTGCCTCCGCACAGCACTCCGGGCTAGACGCGGGCTAAAAACTCAATAGAATGGGTTGGAAAATCCAATATGCATAGTACATAGGATTTTCAATAGATTTGAATATAAACATATTTGGCTAAATCATTTGACCGTTTACTACGTATACGAGTACCTACATGACAAAGTTCAAACGAACACACGCGCACACAAACCGTTTTAAGTTTAAAACCAGTGCGAAGGGCAATGACCTGTCTGTTTGTTGTGAACGAGCGAACAGACTATAGTGTCACAAGTCTTATCAAACAGTATGACGACAAAGGATCACGAAACGAATGTGTTGGTCGATTGCAGTTCGCTACTGCTAGTGGCTCGGTACCTAGCTTAAGCTACGGCGGCCCAGCACCGCCAGCGGCCCCTCGCGCACATTTACATGCAATCTCGTTTCAATTTTACCGAATGCGCCTTTCGCGTAATCCTCATACTCTCCAAATGGAACTTATTTCGTACGAATCCTGTAGGTACTAGTAATATTAAGGCTTTAGGCAAATATACTCGCGCTATAACTTCGGAGACGAGTTTTTACTCGACGGAATAATTGAGTTCATCTCATTCTGTTGTACAGTCAGCTGCAGAGAAATCTCACCCCCTAGCAATGTATTTATACATTGCTTCAGGGGGTGAGATTTCTCTGCAGCTGACTGTACGTACTGCTCTACTGTGTACACTGAATGTATTTAATAATTCCGTGAGCGCGGAACAAAGACGGACCGCAAGACAATGGAGTATTTCTCAGTAGTTCTGATGAGCCGATACCCGCTAAATGTTTAATGAATCGATCTCGTTCCGCACCGCGCCGCACCGCCCGGCTCTCGAGCCAGTCAGTCAATCTATTTACTTTGTCATTAGCGTACTGTCACCTACAGGCGGAGATTTGAGTCGATTGAGGGAACGGTGCTATGAAAGCTATTTAATTTGAATCATTGATAACAGTGCGTGGATGTACAACCGTGGGCCCGGAAGATTACGTGGGAGTCACGTCGTCGCGTCGGTGGTTACAAGTTGACCGTGAGCTGGCCTGGCGACAGCTTAGTACTGGAGTTTTTTACCACTGCCGTGTACTGCACCATATCATTTTACATTAGGTACCATACCTACATTAAAACATTTACTTATATGCGGCCCTGTATCTTATCGTGTAAAAAATTAAAATGAAATCGGGACGTAATACAAAGTGTGACCATTAGCAAGTTTTATTTATAATTCGTTCAAAATCTGTCACATCAACTTGTTGCTTCGGGCTCTGGTACCGAACTGCCGACTTGCCGAGGGACAGCAGTTACATACCTACCGGGAAACTTGTGTTGGTGTAATATATCGATGTAGTGCTCTATAGAAAACTTTAAACAATGATTCAATCGTTTTGAAAGGTTAACCTATTTACTTCTGCTGGTAAAACTCTCACAATACCTGTTTATTCAATGAAGATGAAGCCAACTTAGCTTGGTAGCAACAGCCGATGACAAACTCTTCTGCCCTATTCTCAACCCTCAGGACGTTACTTCAGTCTGCACGCCGGGTGTTTCAAAACATCGGCTAGGATACCTGGGTGTTGATAGCCATATATTCCTTCTAACGTTATATCCCCCTTGAACCTTCAAATGGGCCACACTCAACCCCCTATCTGCAAACAAAGGCGATATGAATGGGTAATAGGAGACATAGTAACAGCTCTTTTAGCTGGATCACCTGTCCCTGTTCAATAAAGATGGAGTACCTACACCGAGCTAATTGTCGTAATACATCGCTTTGGGCGGAGTGCACACGCGCGGACACACTTCGTCTCTGTCACGCGCCGGTGTCCTCCCGCTGGTTTTATTGTGTCGCCGTGACGTACAGCCCCAAACGTGTACCCAATACTCAAACAGTGAACCTAAGTCTTACCTATATGGAATTGCCGTGCCTGAAATGTTGCTACAATAATACTTTCTACACAATAATATCTCGAAATACCAGAAATTCTCGAGCGAGCCCTGTTTTCAAAAAACATAACTTTGCAGGAACATGTACGTTCCCAGTGAAAATGTTATCCAGCTCAGAGTGTCGCACTAAATCATTTTTCACGAAAACATTTTTGGGTCACGTCGGTACACGGCGGCGTACCTTCGGCAAAATATCTGGATGCGCGCGGCCGCAGACCACACGTGCTAACGTGCATACAAAGTGACCGCGCACTACCCCAGTGACAGCAAAACAAGCTGGCTAAAAGCCACCACGCATGCATATAAAGCAAGCAGCGATGGAGCTACAACAAAGTAAGGTAACAAGGTTCTGCGACAAAAAGCATGCATGCATACAAGGCGAGTAGCGATAGCAAAGCAAACGGACACCTAAGGCGATGACCGCGCCGCATGGAAATTAGTAGTGAGCGATGCGTCCGCAGCTTGCCTTATGAGTATTCATAAAGCAAGCTGCGCCGTGTACTTCTCCTGGAAATTAAATAATCTAATACGTGTGAAGTCCGTTTACTGAAACACGTAATACGGAGCTAGTGACCGCAAGCTAATGGGGTTAAAAACAAAAAGCTCGTCATAGTTGGCAGCACTGTTGTTAGTACAAAAACCGCCATTATTGTGTATGTGTTTACCGTTGTGTCGATCACAAACGAAAACTAGATAAAAATGTATGCGACTCTATATATTAATATACTTGCACCACAAGAACCTGTAATGAACAGACATGGTTCTCTGTTTTATGAAAAGGCATCACTTATTTCAGACATCACGCATTTCTGCCATAAAAGTCCTCAAGTTTAAAATTAATATCACGGGAATCGCACTGGATAGCACATAGTCTCGATGAATTATCAGGTTACAATTTTTTCTCCGGAGAGCTTTCCTCCACAGTTTGCGTCCTTTAAAAGTTTTGGTAAATACTGGGTTGGGTTGGGTTCTCGTAATTTTGCATTCAACAGCTGAGCAACGGGGCATATTAATTATTAAGCGTAAAAGAAGTCGCTTGGGTACAAAAAATATGGATAGTGACAGCCAGCTGTCAAATTCTTGGACTGGTGATAGTAGTGATAACTGAAGTGAGCAAGTGGCAGTTTTACCCCCATTTCCAAGCACAACAGCACAAATAATGAGACCCTTATAAATCGTGAAACTGATTGACCCAGAACTCCTTTTGAGTGAATGTATCTGGGTGATTCTAGGAAGTACCTTCTTCTGTTTTTCGTAATGTTTCATATTAGCGCTCTACAGCATATCTAACAGCTACATACTCTAGTGTCACAACAGCGAGGCGTCGGCGGTGCCTGCAGGCTGCGGCGAAAGGCTGAACAGAAGCTAACGTAAAGGAGAGCGGTGCACGGTAACGACAGCAAAACAAAATAAGGCTGGGCACAAACAGGACGCGGGCGAGGCTTTTAGCGGTCGGCTGAGTGCGCCAGCTAGTGGTTGCAGGGTGGGACTTCGCCTGACCTGCCTCCTGCGCGGAAGTACTGACGATACGTACCCATTAATACAAGGAAGATTTTGAACTGTTTTTTTAAAGTTAATGTTGATTTAGGCGATAGATTTCACTTATTTGTATGACGTTGGGTTGTTTTGGAGAGGAACAAGGCGAATTGGGCTGCTTAGTTGTTCCTCACCTCTTTCTTGCCGTTATTGACCGGCTTGAGTGAAGATTCGCAAGAGCAAACGTGCTCGGAGAAAGGAAGTATTTCAGTAAGATGTTGCAGGGATCTTAACCGTACTTCCGGCACTGTCCCGATAACCTTGGAATACCTCTCCTCTCCTCAAGCACCTCAAGACATGTTACCCCCTTGTCGTTACGTCACTATGTAGGTACTAGCGACCGTTTCCGAGGGCTTTTGACTGTGTAAGTCATTCCCTGCCGTTTTATCAGTGTTTATTTAAAACATTGATCAGGCAGGGGACATAATCCTTCCATAGTTTTAGGTAGCCAGTCCACTTTAGCCACACAAATTCAAAGTCCAATATCTTTGTTTTATATCCTGCAATAATCCAGCACCAACCTGTCCTTGGGCAAGGGCAGGCGGTCTAGGTCAATAGTCCAGCACTAACCTGTCCTTGGGCAAGGGCAGGCGGTCTAGGTCAATAGTCCAGCACCAACCTGTCCTTGGGCAAGGGCAGGCGGTCTAGGTCAATCACTGATATTTTTGATGTGAAACATCTCACGTAAAACCGATTTCTGGCGTGGCGACGCATGCCGTGGCGACGCGTCGCCACTCTATATGATGGTATATACAAAGTTGATACGACAGAGGGGCTTTTCTTTAAACTGAGTATACTAGGTACCATTTTCAAGCTCTGTACCAAAAATCAATTAAATAGGAGCAGTAGTTTAGTCGCAAATGATTTTTTAAGTTTTTGCCCCGTTTGAACACGATGTATCTTTCCTAACAGCTGATTATGTCTATACGCATAGGTCATGCACCTTAAAACGATAAATCTGAGTATAACCTATGCGTTGTTGCCGCTGTGACGCAAGTCACAAGTACAACCAAATATTTTCGCTAAAAAGATGACAATGCAAACAAGGAAGCAATAAATACACACACACTTGCATTTTCATTACGAGAGGGACAATCATCTGCAAAACACCACGCGTAAAAGAAATAGAAATAGGTCAGTGTGTTGCTATTGCATCCTAGCGATCGAGGGGCAGGGGTTGCGATCGGTAAGTGGGGCAGAGGGGCTTCTAAAAACTGGTTTTTTCAGTGCGCCGACGCTATTCTTTCGGAACGTACAAGATGTTACGTAATACGGTAGCACCTGCTCCGCTTCCGTTTTGTCGAACTCGCGCGCTGACAATTGGGATTTTGTTTTGTTATTGTGATAGGACACTAAATAAGTTTAAGACAGTATTTATTTTTTTATTGTGACAGGACACGTAACTTGGGATTATTATTATTTAGTGTTAGTGTTTTTTTTTGTGATCGACTGCTTTTATTGTGATACGACACGTAATTAAACTTTGGGTTTGTGTGTGTGTGTGTGTGTGTAATTAAAGTGTTCAACAATGCCTCGTGTAACTTACACGGCGTTAGAATACACTGACATGATTTTTAATTAGAAAAATAAATAACATTATTCTCTGTCGGTATAATTTGTGCATTCATGTGAATGACACATCGAGATTTTTTTTTTTTGTGATTGTTGTACTTCAAAACCGTACCTAATACAAAAGCCGCGAGCCGAGGAGGCGCCGCCCGCGCCACCGCCGCCGCGCCCGCGCCACCGCCGCCGCGCCGGCGCGGGCCGGCGCGCGGCGGGCGGCCGCCCGCGTTGTCGAGATAACACACGCCGACGCGCGCGACGTTGCCGCTGTTACCTAGGTATCTGTAGGTCAGTTAAATTTATTTTCAAAGGGTGGTTGCGTTTTACTCTGATTTGTAAGCTATTTAATTTGTTTGAAAAAAAAAAACTCATTTTAGGTGCTTTTTATTTTTATACCGAGTCGAATTAATACTAAACACGTATAGTATACGTAGTGTTATTTAATGCCCCTCTGTCATATCAACTCTGTATATACAGTCTATATGCAGTAGTGTGTACGGTGTGGCGACGCGTCGCCATGCGCAATCGACTGTGCGATTAGTTAATTATTATCGTTATTAACGATTATATATATATATATTATATTATATTAATTCCTTTATTTAACTATATATACATATAAATTATATTTTTAAATATTAGAATAAAAAATATAAAAACATTAAAAATATAAAAAATAGTAGCCCACCGGTATCGGGAATAGGGTCCAAGCTACCGGCGGTCAGGGCTCCAGAGAGAGGAACCTCCTAACAATGCGAGCCGTGTCCAGAAGTATTGCTTTCTGGATCAAGCCCTTGATCCAGCTGCCTAAAGAGAGCCTCCTCAGGTGTTGGTCGAGGCTCTTGGCTATTATGCCATTGGCCGTCACGATTATCGGCACAATGACTGCTGTATCCACATCCCACATGTCGACAACCTCGCGAGCCAGGTCAAGATACTTAATCTGCTTATCTTTTTCAGCTTTCACGAGGTTCTCGTCATGCGGGACCGCTATATCAATAATCATTGTGCAACGCTCTAATCGATCTATCACCACTATGTCTGGCTTATTGGCAACAATAGTCCTGTCAGTGATGATCGATCGATCCCAATACAACGTGATATTGTCATGTTCGAGAACTGGGTCGGGCTCATACCTATAGTACGGTACTTCCGATTCCACAAGATTGTATTTCAGAGCAAGTTGCTGGTGGATAATCCTGGCTACAAGGTTGTGCCTATGCAAGTAGTCTCCGTTAGCCAGACGAGAACAGCCAGAAATAATGTGGCGGATTGATTCCCCCGGATGGTGACATGCCCGACAGATGTCAACCGTGCCGTCCTTCACAATGTATTTCCGGTAGTTGTTCGTCACCATAACTTCATCCATAATCACCGAGATCACCGAATCGCAGCCAGGATACGGACGCTAATAAGTCTACATCGGGCCCATGTAAGGCCCGGTAAAAGCGCCCGTGAAGCTCTTTGCTCTGCCATACCTCCCTGCGAACATTAGTATCTAATACTATAGGTTTGCGCCAGTTCTCGTTAGCCAAGGATAGCGGGGTAAGGCCCTTGTCCACCGAGATCACATCTCGGTGCATCCCCACGTCGGCTTCTAGGAAGTATTCCCTGAGACTGATTAAGTTATATTAATTATTATTAACGATTTTTTTTATGAAATATTTAGTTCCTATCACAATATGTTCTTTTCTGCATATTACTTTTACAAAATAATGTCGATGTTCCGTGACGGCTCACATTTTTTTTTTCTAGTTCATGTGTTTTTCACACATGCGAACGACCGACACGCATAATAAGACTATGTGCTGTTATTGTAAATAGAATGATGATGTTGGACCGTGGAGTTTTCTGCCGGCAACGACCAAATGAAACTGTAATCCTAGCCTCTGATGTTTCATAAGTGCCCATGTACGTTTATCTGAAGCTAGAAACTAGATGTAGAAATTAAATACCCCAGAGTAGTGTCAAAACAAACCGGGTACACTACATAAATACGAAAAACTTTATTCCGTCAGTCACAAATACGAATTTCAAAATACCGATTTTCATAATTCCGAATGGTTCAAAATTCCGAATATAACAACTCCGACTTATCATTACTACTATTTATAATTCCTAAATTTCAATATTCCTAACGTTTATAATTACTATTCTCAAAATACCGAATTTCAGTAGATCGAATAACAAAAAGTCCGACTTAATGATAATTCGAAACATCAAAATACGAATTCCGATGATTAAAATACCGATTAATACAATTCCGAAATAAAAACGCCTTGTAAAACTGAATAGCAAGGAAAATAAACACATAATTGCTTGCGTGTTGCATAATTGCACTTTTGTTTTCCTGGTCACAATTCTAACCTAACCTAACCCAAATGATTCACCAACAATAGAGGGGATCTGGCACTCGGCGGTCGCTGGCTCGCTGCCGCGCCACGCTCGCTTAGAAAGAAAGAAAGAAAACGTTTATTTGGACACAGTTCGTGAAACACTAAATACAAACAAAGATACTATCTTTTGACAATAAGTGTCCCTCACGGCTGCGCCCATAGATATAAGAAAGAAGGAGATATGCCCGGTAGTTCAAAATGTATTGAAACCCAATGTCTTCAAAAAATGCCACAACTACACATGCAGATCAGTAAACCCAATAAATACGAGGTCGCGCTCACACTTGCAATATATAAATCAGAACGTACTGCACAATCAATTATAAACCTTATCCCATCAAACACAGCGTGCATTTACCATGCACCGTTCAACTCACTCACACGAAAACATCGATCGCTATCATTGTACTGTGCAAAAGCCATTTATTTTACATGTACGCTAGTGATTGACTAAATCGGAAAGTTCGATTCTCCCTTTTATTATATTATTAAAATTTTTGGGAGTTCCTGAAAAAATAATGAATAAAAACGATATACATATACTAAGATGATATAAATAAACAATAAGTAAGTAAAAAAAAAATATATTAAGTAAATAAAAAAAAAACAACATTATGAGAAAATCTAAATGAGTATAAAACAACATTTCACATCGGTCTTCCAATCAGGCTATAACTGTTGACAAATTGAAGAATAAACTTTAATAGTAATATAAATTCATACGACAATCGACATTATTGTCGATAGCCTACGTTAGTGGATCTGCACAGCCACATCACTAACCCGTCGCAAGACGCTGCGACCGTACTGCGCCATGCATCCGCTTGTAACTGTATCGTTATGTTATTTTTACATTGCTTGTCCAGTCCCTTAGCAATATATTTAGGTAGTGGTTAAGGAGCAATGTATTTCGTGCAAAATAGTACAGTCGCTGTGATATTTGAAAATAAAAATAACGTAGTAAAAGCCAGAAATATTTTACGATTTGTTGTTTTTCATGATTTTAAAGATAATTATAATAAAATACATGTGGTAAGTATGTGATTCCATGATTCACAAAGTTTTTATTTTGGTTTCGGTTTTTACAAGAAACCACTGAACAACACGGCATTCTTATAATTTTTCCCGATCACGGCCAAAAGCACACTAGTTCGCCCAGACGGCCATTTGCCTATGCAATGAGCACTATGATCAAGATGCGCGGACACAGACACGCGCCCATTCCACTTCTCCTGTTATTTATATTTCTATGGCTGCGCCAAAAAGGTAGCTTAGCTTGCTCGCCTTCGCGCTTTAATAGACACAGTTCTAACCTACTTAACCGAAGTGATTCATCAATAATACAGGGGATGCAAGCAAACATGTAACATGCAAGCAAGCATGCAACAAGCAAGCAGGCATACAGCATGCAAGCAGGCAAGCAGTAAGCAAGCAGGCATGCAACATGCAGCAAGCATTGGTTCTGTCACGGCTCCGGCGCTGCGGGGTTTGGGGGGCCCCACGCGAGCTTATAGTCGCAGATGGTTTTAATAAAGTTTTAATAAAGTTTTATTGACCATAAGTTAGGTAACAGTACACCGTTAATACATATTTACATAGTACATAATAAAGGGCACAACCACCTACGTACAACTACACTAAGTTAGAACCCATCTATAACAAGTAGCAAGGGGAGTAGACGAACAGTTAAATTATAATAATGGTATCACAAGTAAAGCAAAGGTTCACATACTTGATAAAATATATAAATGCCCAATGACGGTATACAGAGAAAAGTTCTTTACCTCCCGTGCTAGTCCAGGACTGTGTTACGGCAAGGTAAGATTCTCGCTCATGGAATAGTAGACATAATGTGATTACATTATGTCTACTATTCCAACAAAACAAATTATGTTTTGCTGTGAATCATAGATGACGATAACGAGTTACAAGCTTAGCGTAAACAAGTAGTATACGTAAAGAAATCAGACAGTGCAACTACTAACGTTATTTCAATGTAAACAAGGTGTTTTCACAAAACAATATTTGTTTAGAATTTGTAATAAGACAAACGTGTTAAAAATGAAATAAAATAATAAAAAAGGTGTTTCTAAAACTAAAATAATAAAATAAAAGTAAGAGCCTATTTTTTTTTTTTTTTTTTTTTTTTTTTTAATCTTTTATAACTTGATAAGTATCTCCATATTGAATAAGAATGCATAAAGTTCTAATGTAATGTATTTACTGTACGTGTGTTTATGTATATATTTAGAATACAAATAATGTTTGTGTACTAATCTTCAATTAATAATGATTACTTATAGTGTATATATTTATATATATTACTTACATATATTCATATAATGTTTTTATTGTTTATATCAACTTATTTAGTACTTATTGGTATTCAATATAATATATATTTTTATATAAATAATTACTGACATATTTGTATAAGTTTTTCAGTCTGTTCATAATCCAAGTCACTCAGAAACTCATCCAGAGCCCTTCTACACACAAATCTCGTCGTATCCTTAAGGGGTTTAATTTTACTTATGCGATTGTACAATAGAGGAGCCAAGAAATAAGAGAAACACTGTGCAAAAGTGGTTTTGCATGCTGGGACGTCATATACTTCATGCACTCTTCTGAGAGATTTGGAAACAGGTTTTTCGTAGAAATGTTTTCTCAGGACTATTTTTTTTTTGATAAAGAGTTGGCGAATATTTAGGACTTCAAACTCTTTGTACAACGCAGTTGTAGGATATCTATTTTTTTTTTAATTAATCACTTTTAAAATACATCTAATGGCCCTTTCTATTTTTATAAGGGTACTTTTCCTAGCACCACCCCAGGCTGAGATACCATAGGTTACTATCGATTGGCACAGTGCAAAATAGACAGTTTTGTTTGTAGCTTTGTCTTTTAAGTTTCTTATTCTTTTAAAAATCGGTATAAGTTTACGAATGCGAGATTTTAGATTATGAATATGTTGTTTCCAATTTAAATTTTCATCGATCTCAACTCCAAGGTATTTTATACTTTTACTAGGAGATAAGACAGGGCACCCGCAAGTACTTGCAGCAGAACAATTAGAGGAATGAGCTTTTAAATTAAAGTCGGTAGGTTGCAAACTATTATTTATACATAATGTTATAAATTTTGTTTTTTTGAGATGTAATGTAAGCAGATTGCAATCAAGCCATTCAATTATATTTTTAAGACCAATCTCGGCTGACGATTTGACATCACTCCATTTATTTGTTGAAATAAGATTACAATGTTACAAAGATTATTAACATAAATCAAGAATAATGTTGGTCCAAGTACTGATCCTTGCGGCACACCGAAACCAACATTAAGCTTAGCGCTAAGGTTATTACCAATTTTTACAGCCTGTGTCCTATTACTAAGATAGTTCTTAAAAAGATCAAGTGGTACACCTCGAATACCTATAGCCTCCAACTTGCAAATTAGCAGAGGGATTGAGACAGTATCAAAGGCTTTGGCTAAATCTAGAAAAACACCAACACATTTATTATTTTGGTCGAGATGACTAGCTACATTGGTAACTAGATGTTCAACCGCATCTATTGTTGATTTGTTCCTTCTAAAACCAAATTGATTATTAGAAAGAACATTATTTTTCTCCATATAATTTACAAGCCTAATGTTTATTAGCTTCTCCAGGATTTTAGCCATAGTAGGTAGAAGCGATATCGGACGATAATTAGCGATACTGTCTCTTTCCCCCGACTTGAAAACTGGTGTAACAATTGAGTCCTTTAACACATTAGGAAACTTTCCACACGTAAAACATAAGTTGAATATGTGTGTCAAAGGTTTACTGAGAAGGTTTACACTTCTTTTTAAGAACACAGAAGATATTCCATCCCAACCAGTAGAATTGGTACTTTTTAAGGACATAACAATTTTATAAACTTCTGTTTCATCAGTTTCTAATAACACAAAAGAGTTCATCGGGCTGTGTTTACATTTAAACTTTTGCACAAGATCATTTTCCGTAAGCTTTAACTTTTGTAAGATGTCAGTTGATAGTTTGGATGCCATATTAGTAAAAAAAACATTTACAAAATCGACCGATTCTTGAGGGGTTGATTTTATTTTTAATAATTCACATGGCCCTTGACTTTTTTCAGAGTGATTTAGATTACATACACGCTTAATGACATTCCAGGTTTTTTTAATATCACTCTTGACAGCATTTAAATCTGCTTTATCGTGCTCATTTTTTAGATTGTGGAGAATACTATTACAATGATTTCTGTAACGCCTGTAGGTAAGCTAAGGTGAGTTTTAACGCTCACCACCGCAGCTTCGGCTTGCCGACCGACATTTTCCTCAGCTCGCGGGCCGCTCAACCCCTCCGCGCCTACGCGGGCTTAAATTACACTCTAGGGGTAGACTGCGTGAAATCGGTTTTGTAGCGTTTCGTTTCTGTCACAAAATTTTGTAGCACAACTGTTCGCAGACGACACGGCCATTTACTATTCAGGCAAAAGCCCCGACGCGATAGTTCTCACTCTCCAAACCGCAGTCGACAAGCTCGGCACGTGGTTCAGAAAGTGGAGAATCGAGGTCAATCCCGATAAGAGTCAAGTGGTTCTCTTCAAGAAACCGAGAGTCAAATTTTATTTTATTTGAATCTCCCCCTACCAATCACCATGTTTGACAAGCCGATCCCCTGGGAGAAGCGAGCCAAATATCTAGGTGTGGTCCTCGACTCTAAACTCTCATTCTCTGAGCACATAAATCAGGCTCGCTCGCAAGCCGCTTTCGCTCTCGGTAGGCTCCACTCCATTCTGAATGCACGAAGTAAATTGTCACAAAGCAAATTGCGTACCTACACGGCGTGCATTAGACCCATTATGACCTATGCGTGTGCCGCCTGGGCACAAGCCAAACCCTATCACCTCCATAAGATAAAGACCCTCCAAAACCGTTTCCTTCGAATGGCGTCGGCTTCCCCTGGTATGTTAGGAACTAGATCCTCCATCTCGACCTTAAAATCCCCACAATAACCCAATTTCTAAAACGCAATGCAAAACGTTATTTTGATACAGCCGCCAAACACTCTGGTTGTGAAGGCCGCCAGTATGTCCCCTCTAGAATTAGTAAAGTCCGCCATCCAAAGCATTTTCTCACCGACCCAGATGACCCCATAACCCTCCTCCTGGAGAGCAATAAGCAGTACCGCCGAGGTCCGCGATCGCGACCCTCCCGAGTAAATGATACTCCCCCCCGACCCTTGCTCGACGATGCGCCAGCCCGCGTGGAAGCTGAGCCCGAAGTTTAAAATTCCCCGACTAATAATAATGTATGTTTGATCCAGCCTGTCCCATCTTGCTGTCCTCCCCCCAGCAATACCCTAAGCCGAGGTCCGTACCCTACAGGGGGTGCCCTTAGCAAGCGCTCGCCTAGTTTATAAGTATTCTTTACGCCCTGGCTTTAAGTTAGTAGCTTAAGGCAGCCACAGGAAAGTCCGGTTAAGCAGCTACGACCTCCTCAGAGGTCAACTGAGAGATGTCATAGTTAAAAAAAAAAAGATGAATTGTCTCACTCTGCTCTTGACGCTTGACGTGCCAACACGACGGGTCCGGGTTCGCAACAAGTCAATCATCGTCCTGAAGATGCGTCGTTGAGAGGCGAAACACGTATCGATTTCTTACAGGGTTCTTTATGACTCTTTAAGAACAGAGCTGATTAGGTTACTAAATATACGTCGTCTATTATATTTTATAATGGATTTCCGCAAAGTCACGCCTGACTCTTAATAATACAAAAAGTCACGGTTATAACGGTAATACCACTGTACCACAGGTTCTTAAATTCGTAGTAATATTATAGCCCCACTTATACGTCACATTATGAAGAGTATTGTTTCGGGTATTTTCCCTAATAGTATAAAAAGAGTTATAATAAAACCATAAAAAGAATAACAAAGAGGAAATGTCTCCATAGATCTGTAGCGTTAATCCCTATAATATCTAAAGTATTTGAGAAGATTATTTACGAATCATTATACACATTTTTAAACAAACTTATTATATGTATTATGCAAGGAACAAATCGCCGTCCCCGGCGAATAAAATGGTAACAGTTAAAACTAAATTTTTCAGGAAAAATAAAAAACAGTTTTTCGTGAATATCTCAATAACTAATACACATAGCGGGACTATTCAATTACCAAAAGAAAGGTGATTTTTTATAAAATAATTGTATACTGTATTAAATAATATAACTTTTTTAGAAATGTAGTTATTAAAGAAATTAATCTTACCAAGAATTAAAGGCATATACTTAAACGGTAAAGCAACATTACGATAGTATTCGCGTAAAATCTCATGTAATACGTTACCGTAATTTGTTATTGGTTGATAAATTGTGATAGGATCCCATATCGTAACCTACTATTACCATTTTATTCGCTGACAAACAATCAATTACAGATAACTGTAATAGCAACTTACGTGCGTATTCCATGGAAATTTTATTATACTAACTGGAGGCAAGTATCAAATACCGAATCAATTTTTTGGACGTATACGCAAGGTAATGTGCGAAGAAATAAAATAAATCTGTGTAATTATTATTTATTAATTCATAATTATTAACAACTGTTTATTGAAATCAACAAATTAGGAAATATCTACTTTAATTTAGTATTTAATTCTTATTTTTTAAGGAGCAGTTACTCTGGGTAGCTCTGAACCTCGTCGTCTACATGTTCAAAGAGTTCGGAGTCTGAATGTTCGCTCGGGTTAGCCTCGCAGCTCGTGAAGGTGTCATAAAACGCATGGTAGTGCTGTGGGATTGCATCACTAGTACACGAACTTAATAAATCTGCATGTAGCACTTTACTTATAGGTATTTGCTAATCATAAGCTTGTTTCAAATGCCCATTTTTTTTTTCCTTGATTGTCTTATATAGTCAGTGTTTTCCAGAAATAAGTAAGGCTTTTTATGTTGTAAAAGTCACGCAGCTTCATCTCATGGACCTTATATTTATTTCCGATGACTTTTGCATTATCCAAGTGCATCCAAGGACAACCCCTGGTTGGTGCAAGAGTGTTGTCGAACATGGAACCAAAACATATTGGGCTATGGGTTTGGGTGGCTGTAGTGGTTTGTTAACCTTCAACAATGGAAGAACTATGTCCCCTGCCTGACCAACGTTATATAACGTACACGGATAAAATGGCAGGAGGTGACTTGCACACTTGATTGCACAAATATGGTCAAGATCGCTGCCAGAATCTTACTGGAATACTTCCTTCCTCCGAGCACGTTTGCTCTTGCGAATCTCCACTCAAGCCCGCCAATAAAGGCAAGAAAGTGGGAGTTGTGTTCCTCATCAGTGTTCACTCCAGCCTACCAATAAAGGCAAGCCATAGGTGAGGAAAAACACTTCTCGCGGGAGGTAGAGCCGTGGGGTCACTGTTGCCCAACATCTCGCCACATGCTGCCCTGCGGGTTTATGTATCTCTATTGGTCTGGCTCTTCATCCTAGACCTGTCTCGGCGTAGTAAACTCTACCGGCACAGACCTAGAGTTCAGGAGAGTGCAAGTATCACCACGTCGTCAACGTAAAGATACGGCGGTGGGGTTATTAATTATTGTTCTTTGAATTCTGGTTCTATGACCAGTCTTACCAAGGGATATCGTATTACCCAGTTACTGGGTTGTGGAGGTCAGATAGGCAGTCGCTCCATGTAAAATACTGGTATTCAGCTGCATCCGGTTAGACTGGAAGCCGACCCCAACATAGTTGGGAAAAGGCTAGGCAGATTGATTGAATTCTGGTTCTATGACCTATTCAGACTTCGTTTTAGCGCTTCACACTTATGCTAATAACATATTAACTTAAAATATCAATTTGAAATATTTAATGATAGCGTGGTTTTTTTTTTTTTTGGGTGGGAAATCATCAAATGACTCCTCCCGCTCTGGGCAGAGCGAGAGGGAGTGTCAGACTTTTACTGACTAAAACCCACCCGTGTTCCTTCCGTTGCCTACGTGCTGGGGCCGCGATATCCCTTTCAGACAAACCCGCGACAAATGATAGCGTGGTGGCAGTCGATTCTTTAGCAGGTACTAGGTCTGGGGTTCAACATCAGTTTAGATATTACCAATGACATTGCATCGCATTTTGTTACCCCTCTGGCTTAGGTAGGCACTGTGAAAAAATTGATAGGCCTGGAATCGCAATTGACCCTCATTGAAATCCACACAAAATGTAGGTCCATCAGGTAGACTATCACTATTAATGAAAACCGCTAGACTTAGCTCCTCTGATGGCCATGGCCATTAATTAAAATGTTTAAAAAATTATCCTTCACAGTTAGATACTTGAAGGTATAATCTGTAACAGCCACTTTTAAAGAAAACCTATCGTCGTTGTCTTCTAATAATAGGGATGATGACTAAAATTGTTTTTTTAGTCCGTCTTTGAGATTGGAAAAAAATATTGGAAACGTATTTTTTCTTTTTTTACGTAATCTAAAGATTACCGCGATACATTGAGGTAAAATGTGCCATGACGTCACGAGTATGTAGATTTTATACATACTCGTAGTAGTAGTAGTGACGTAGCGCCCCCCACGGCCACGCCCCAACTTAAAATGCGTTTTATCTAAGTATTTTTTTTATTAATATGATAAAGCAAAAAATACGTGTCTAATATTTTTTTATTATCTGACTGACGGACTAATTAGAATTCAATTTTTTTTTACCAAGGTATCATCCCTATTCTGCCGTACCGTAATCTTAAAGTATGTAAAGTAAAGTGGTAAGTATTCCTCTAAACAGTATCCCCAAACTCAATGCATGCAGAAGATAAAAATAAACAGAAGTGGTAGAGTATTACTAGACGTCTTGTAACACTGGTTAGAGAGTGACGTCGAGGCATTCTTGCATCGGAGGCAGTCGACTAATCAATATTAGCTTCTTTGATTTGTAATGAAATGTATGGTAAAAACCTTAACGATTTTAAAATAAAATTGTTTGTTACCGGGATAAAATTGTATTAAGCTTTACGCAAATTGTGTTGAATATTTTCCCGCGAATATAATGGTAAGAGCATCTTACTGGAAATGTAACGTATTGAAAGTATTGTTATAGTCTATAACAATTTTATTCGTTGCAAATAGTCTAATGAGCATACATACAAATAATATTGTTAAGTTCATTATAATACACATGAAAATTTCGTAACTTCTTAAATAACCATAGGAAATATCTGAAAAAAATTGACTAAGTGTAATCGGACCTCTAAATATCGAATATGCAATAAAGTTAAAACTATGGTAATAGCACATTACCGTTTTATTCGCCGGGGACGGCGAAATGGGTTTTAGAAAAAATATAAATATTTACACACAGGCAATAAATTTTGTATACGCATTCAAATATGATAGCCCGTTCTAAAGTATGGCATGGATAGTGGGACTCGCTTGGCTTCACAACAAGACTTGTGTAAAGGCGTGTTTTTGCGTTCGTTGGATTTGTATTTATAAGTACCTTTTAAGTGAAGGTAACAGAACATGCAGATATTTAAACAAATTCTAATGCTAAAGTCAAGCTTTTAATGAACTTAAAAGTACCTACTTAATAAAACTTAACCAATATTTTCTTAAAAGCTTGATGCTTATCTGAAAGTGTAAGAAGGACTCGTTTCTCGCCTCAAGCAAAATAAATAAAGATATGTAAGTTTTATTTAGTACTCAGTTCAAAAACCTTATTTAAAAAAGGTTTTACTTCAATTTATGGTCATAGTCCAATCTTTCAAAATAATGTTCTTTTCAATGACCTCATCGTCATCAACGACGCATCAAATAGAGGAACCATCGTACATGGATGTACGAGTATAATGCCATATTAAGGAAAAACGAGGGCAGCGCGCTGTTGAATACTATCTCCGCGAAACGAGCTCTGAGCAAACACCGCGCTATCAACATTGCATCAGCACACATGCGGCACACAGCGGCACACGAGTGACATGCATGCGGCACATTCACACTGACATACACCCGTTCAATGATGGCGCTTGCTTGCTGCACAGGAATTCATTTACATTGCGATAGCATCCTGTCATCGTTAACGTGATTAATTTCTTGCTTGCCTCTTTATAGAGAAACAATAATTATCGGAAAGTTGCCATTTTAAATATTACATTTTATATAAACATGTAGATTTAATTTTGTATAATTATTTCGTTTATTTGCTTTGATTTTTATTTATTTACATTTTTAAATATTTCTTAAAAAACTATATAAAAAAACATTTAAAAATATAAAAAATAGTGTTCCGCCGGTGTCGGGAGCAGGGTCCAAGCTACCGGTGGTTAGGGCTGCAGAGACAGGAACCTCCTCACAATGCGAGCCGTATCGAGAAGTACTGCCTTCTGGATCAGGCCCTTAATCCAACCGCCTAACGAGAGCCTCGAAAGATGTTGGTCGAGGCTTTCGGCCATTAGGCCATTGGCCGTTACGACAATCGGCACAATGATAGCCGAGTTCACATTGCACATGTCGACAACCTCGTGTGCTAAGTCGAGATATTTTATTTGTTTCTCTTTCTCAGCTTTCACGAGGTTCCCGTCATGTGGGATGGTAACATCGACTATCATTGCATGGCGCGCTAATCGGTCTATCACCACTATATCAGGTTTATTGGCAACAATAGTCCTATCAGTAATGATAGACCGATCCCAGTACAACGTAACATGGTCATTTTCAAGAACTGGGTCGGGCACATACTTGTAGTACGGTATCTCAGAATCTGCAAGTTTGTATTTCAAAGCAAGTTGCTGGTGAATAATCCTGGCCCCTTGGTTATGCCTGTGTAAGTACTCGCCGTTAGCCAGACGCGAACAACCAGAGATAATATGTCTGATGGACTCACCCGGACGGTGGCATGCCCGACACACGTCAACCGTCCCGTCCTTCATAATATGTAGTTATTCGTTAAGATAACTTCGTCCATAGTATAGTTATTAATTATTATAATATTTATTATTTATTTAAAAAATTAAATAAAGTATGCTGCACCGGTCGACGTTATAACGTCAACCGGTTGTCGCTGTAAATCAGCGCTGAGGCTCTGTCTCGCATAGGGTCGCAGCATAAACATCACAATCCGGATTTGATTGTGAACTGATACAGCGTGATCTTGATGCATTATTCGAGTATTATTAGCAAAATAATATTACTGTCATTGTCTCGAAATGTCAATGCATTACCTTTAGCCGTTCTAAATACCCAACTAAGTATCCTTATGGATTTAATAATAATGCGATCAAAAGGGTTGATGTAGTAACGGATCTTTGGTATAAAGTTGGATTCAAAATTGCTCTTTGACCAACATATTGATATTATTACCAATAGAGCCTCTCGTAGCCTTGGTTTTGTAATGCGTACTTGTAAGCCTTTTAGTAATTGTCATAGTCTAAACATCATATACTTTGCTTATGTGCGTAGTATTTTGGAGTACTGTAGCCCAATCTGGTCACCCCAATAGAGGTATATACTAAAAGATTTGAAAGTCTACAGAAAAAGTTAGTAAAATTCCTAAACTACAAATCCCGGAAACGTCATGATTCCTATGCCCGAGACTGCAAACACTATGATATGCTTCCCCTTGTGGATAGGCGTAAGATGTTGGATATGCTTTTTCTCTTTGATATCCTGCGAGGTCGCTTGGACAGCAGTGATTTGCTATCATGTATAGATTTCTGTACCCCAAAAACACGTACCAGACACACAAAATTACTCAGTATCCCTGGCTGCCGTACTAAATACGGGAGAAATGCTGTTCTGACCCGACTGCCTCGCATCTATTCTGAAAGTTTTGAAAGTGTCGATATATTTCATTTATCCAAGCAATCATACCGGAAACAGGTCAAGCAGATATTGTTTAGTAAACAAATTGTGCCATAACTCACTCATTCTTATTCTTATCTATAGAAAAGGTATATACGAGTATATATATAATATATGTATATATATTGTTTTTCCTTTTGTTTTTTTATTGATTAATATAGTCATAGTATTTAGGTACAGACGCCAGCAGGTCAAGCTACCCGAAACTGTCAAATTTTACCAATCAACCTTGAACCTTATACTATAAGAATAAAGTTCAAAATCTATTAAAGAAATCTGACAGATTGTAGTAGCTTGATGAGCTGGCGTCTGTACATACTTTAATTTTAATTTAATGTTATTGATTGGGTTGGTTTAGTTAAGTTTTTTCTTTTGTTTTCTTTCGCGACTTTCTAGTTAACCTAGCTTTGTCAATGCCGTGAAATTCTGTTATTGGCTTAAGTGATAATTGTAATCATCTCGCTATCACTGAGCAGTGTATGCAGACTGTAAGATGCTGTAACTTTGACGCAACTGCTTTGACCTGTTCATTGATAGTGGGGTGAACATTCATAACCCATGTAATTTTAATAAAAGCTGTTGAGTTTCCAAATAAATAAATAAACGTAATTATTTTCTTTCTTTATGTTGCTTGGTATCCAAAATTGGTGACGGACAGGATATCAGTAATGTTAGCGGGACACCTCCTAAAATTGCTAGATTCAAACAAATAACATGTAGCTACGGAATCGTATCCACATGCTCAAATCGGGTGATGCCCGATGGCCCCAAGTTCCAAGTTCTCCAATTATATTCGTCAATTTTTTTTTTTTTTTTGCAACAGTATTAGTTATTATATTTACGGTTCGGTACGGTTTAAGACATTTATTTCTCAAAAAGAATACAATTCACTTATCATGAGAAATACAAGTTAATGTTATTACTAAATACATGAACTTATGAAGAACGGTAGGTACTCGTAAATAATCTATTAAGTAGTAGATGTACAAAAAGCATTTTTAGTGGGTAACAATTTGTTTATGTTATTACTCATTTATTTATTCTCTGATTATAATATATTTAGGTCAATCTATTTATTTATTCTTGTATTAATATTATATATAGATTTTGACGATGTAAACAGTGCACTCTCAATGGTTACGGATTGGTTTACGACAAATAACCTAGTTCTAAATACTAAGAAAACGAAATGTGTAAAGTTCGCCCTACCTAATGTTAGAAATGTAGGTCCCGACATCTCTTAGATAAAGAGGTGCTTGAATCTGTAAACTCGGCGGTTTTTCTGGGCATAACAGTAGATGCCAAACTTCAGTGGGGCCCACATATATCGAGCCTAGCGGGAAGGCTCAGTTCAGCCGCCTACGCCGTCAGGAAAGTAAGACAATACACTGACGTCGATACAGCTCGGTTAGTCTATTTTAGTTATTTTCATAGCGTTATGTCCTACGGTCTTCTGCTGTGGGGCAAAGCTGCTGATATTCAAAATATATTTGTTCTTCAAAAACGAGCTGTTCGCGCTATTTACCAGCTTGGTGCCAGAGTTTCTCTGAGAGATTTTTTCAAAGATATTGGTATCCTCACGGTGGCATCTCAATTCATCTTCGCCAATATCTTATATATTAGGCAAAATATACACTTATAAACTAAAAACAGTGATTTTCACAATGTTAACACTAGAAATAAGGACAAACTACGAGCTCCCTTTCACCGGCTTCATAAGGTTCATAACTCATTTGTTGGGCTTGGTATAACCTTTTATAACAAGCTACCCTCTTCTTTGCTAGATTTGCCTTTTAATGCGTTTAAAACGAAAGTAAAATCCAATCTTTGTTCAAAGGCATACTATTCTATCAACGACTACTTAATAATAAGAATAGTTGGTCGCTGTGATTAACTCAAGACAATGTTTATGTTCTTTCTCCAGCTTACCCACTGACAAGGTTTATGAGTTTATTTGTTTATTTTATTTGACTTTTTAAGTCAAGTTATTTTAATTTAACTTTAATTTATTTTTGACAAAATCTACTCATCACACTGTTTTTTTATGAGTTGTATTGCAATATGTGGTTAGCTAGTGACCTCGACAGTTGATCATATTATTTACTGTTATTAGTAATTAACTCTTTGTTTATTTATTTTACATCGATGGTCCTAGTTTATCATTTATAACTTCCAGTTATAACTATATGTAAGCGGGCACGCCCTTTATGCCTGGAGGCTTTTTTATTTAGATATTAAATTCTGTTTACGTTTAGTTTTTTTATTTCGGCCTGAGTATCGATGATTGATTGGTTGAGTTCTCGATGATTTTGTTTGGTATATTGGCGTGTGCTAGCTAACATATGGCTAATAATTTGAATTATGTTTTGTGTTGCGTAATGTAAATTATTTTGAATACTATTATATAGAATCTTTTTTTTTGTTCTTCTAACTGAACAGACAGCTGTGCTGCTGGGGAGTTTGTTGCGCCACTTCTCCTTCCCAGCTAATGCACTAGGAAGTGGTGAAGGGTGGGCGTTTTGGGGGACTGTCTTATGTAATTTTGACGTTCGAAAAGTGCTGATTCTCAGCCTAGTTTGAATAAATGACTTTTGGATTTTGAATTTGAATTTTGAATATATTTTTATTGATTATTTAATTATTAGCTTGAATATTTTGTATTGTTATTATAATAGTGCACTTACACTTGACATCGGATCGGAGTCTTTAATCTGTTTTTATGGCGCCAGAATATTTTCTTTGTATGTCTTGTCCGTGTGTTGTAAGATTCTGGGTATTTGCGTACTAATTTGCATAATTCCAAAATATAAATACCAATTAAGGTGAGAATTTTGTGTTTCTGGAAGTACGGTTTGCAACTGTCTGTTTGTTCTAAGTTTATAGTTATTCATATCAGTTTTTTTTGTAGGGTGAATAGTGAAGGAGCGTCTGTGGTATTTCCCCATAGGATGACGCCATAGCTTAACCAAGCATTGGCATAGGCGTAGACGCGTTCTCTATGGACCTATGTATAATTATTAGTGCTATGTGTTTTAAGATTTTTCGAGATATATCCAGGATGTGTTAGGAATCCAGGGGTCGAGTCAGGAATGTATCCAGGTTGCTCTAGGGAAAATAAAGTGTCGGGAAAAATTTGTAGGTGTGTTGGAGGTGCATCCAGCAAGCAATTCTTCTCTTCTTCTTTCAATAATATCACAAATCAATATCACGAATTAACAATCACAGCATAAATGGTCAATAATATCCCCATCCTTACTTCCTTCAAAATAAACTGTCAATCATATGAAAGCGAAAAGTAAAATTTCAATGTCAATAAAAAGTTTTGATCTCAGAGTAATAACTAACATAGAGGGAGCATACAAATTAGAGACAAATTACGATATATCTAAGCTCTTCTCTCATACGGCGCAGATTGTACACTTAAAAGAGACAAATGCATAATATGGATTCATCTATGCTAAAACTAAATGGACGTTCCGAAATTGTCAAACGGTCATACTTGGTCTCTTTTTACACGACCAATTAAAAAACCACAATAGTTACTTAGTACACGGTTAACCGTATAAAGTATTTGATTTAGTCGTATAATACGTCGTGAATTTCAGTACGTGTGCTGGTTGAGGTGTTGGTCATTATTTTATTCAAAATTATAGATTTATGCACAATTTTCTAAAAAAAAATGGTGCAAAGGACAGATCAATAGGCTGTTAACATGGCTTGTTTTGTGTTATCGTGTAAATCACATTCGTAACGGAAAGAAAACAAAGATTTGTAAGCTTTTATCGGTAAGTGTTTTTTTACAGTTTTCATATAAAATCACGCGAAATATTTGGACGTCATAACTAATAACATACATATTAGAATGATAATGATCTCTTTAAACTATCTTTATTACAAATTATGTTGTGATCGCGAATTAATTTTCAAAAAAATAAATCGTTATATTGTGAGGTTATGTTATGCTAGTGATGGAGATACTTTTTATCGATATGATAATTTTATGCCGATAAATTGGAAAAGTTATCGTTTTCTTTTTCAGTATACCTTCAAATGAGAAAGAAAATTGGTGTAAAGTGATTCCAAGAGCCAGAAATTATTGGACTAAGCATAGCCGAGTATGTTCTAAACATTTTACGAACGACTGCTTTGTAAATAGCGATAAATGGAGAAGGTTTAAACCTGGCGCCATACCATCCCTATTATTGGTAAGTAAAGTCACGTGCGCTCACTTATTGATCAATTCGCATTATGTTTTACCTATCACAAAACGTTCACAGTTCTGTGCCCCAAAGCTCTGTGAAAAAAAAATGTTTTTCCTGTATCTTCAGTAGTTTTTTTGCCGGTTTGAGGGGTCGACTAAAATCGCGGGAAAGTCCGAAAGGGATACCGTGGCCCCTGGCAACGTACAGGCAACTGAAGGAACACGGGTGGGTTTTAGTCAGTAAGAGTCTGATACGCCCCCCCGCTCCGCCCAGAGCAGGATAAGTTATTTGCCAATTTCCCACCAAAAAAAAAGGTGTCTACTAAATGGTTTGTATGGGGACTGTGAGCGTGTTAACCTTTACCAATTGTTTTACTTTACTATAAACTTTACCTAATGTATATTGATATGTATTTTTGGCTATAAATAAAGTATAGTAGATAAAACACAAGTACACACCAAGTTAGTTTTCTTTGTTGTTTTCAGAAATTTTGCATATAATTGCATGGTTGAGCTGAATGGTGCTGATACATGTGTCATGTTCGTGAACGGGCGCCGTCAGTTGGGACTGGCGAACTCTTAACTGCCATGGCTGATTTAAATTTTTGAATTATCTATATATATCTTTTTTTTATTTATCTCCTTTATTTATCTTTTTATTACGGACGCTTTTAACGTGCACGTCTTTCTACATTGTTCTCACATGTATAATTTCAACATGAATGATGTAACGAATATTTTGTAACAATTTATTTTATATAAAAGAGTGTCCGTGGAGTTTCTTGCCCGTTCTTCTCCATAGGTACCTATTACGCTTTGGAATAGACAATTAGCTTCATATTTCTGACTGACCGATTCCCTTGACAGTTCAAAAGTGCCCGTAAATGGTTTAATTGAAATAAATGCTTTGAGTTTGAGTTGAGAAGAAAGCAGTTTAATTATTCGATTGAAAATCGAATAATTTAAACTGCTTCCTTCTCCTCTCTTTATTTTATTGTTTATCCCCAAATATTAAATAAAAATCCGTTTTGATCCAATTGTTTCTATTCCATTACATACATTTTAGGTAAAAAAACTTTTCCACAAAAAATTAACCGACTTCCAAAGCAAAACACTAAAAGCAAAAATAGCTTTCGTTTCGAAAGTCGTTATCATTACCTCTTATTTTTTTGTCGTTTTGTGACACTGAATTCCGAAAGTTATTTTTGCTTTTTAGTGTGGAAGTCGGTTTATTTTTTGTGCAAAATTTATTATATTTCTCTTTTTAGTTTTGGTACACCATCACTAAAAAATTTGTAAGTTCTATATAAGGTATCTAAAGGATTGAGAAAATACCCATACGAACATAATTTACACATTCGTACTGTCGTTAAGGAGTTCGGTTATATGTACCTTAACTTGACAACTGCTGAACCGATTTTGATGAAACTTGTACTGTTTCCTAAGTTGAAAGATAAAAATCCAATAAAAAAAGAATGACCACGATCCAATAACGAGTTTCTGAGAAATTCGTGGACAAACATACATAGATACACTTATGAAATTTGGCACACGTGTTTAGAAGCCCACATAGAGTAATATGAATATTGTGGGAGAAATCGGTCAAAAGAAAAGATAGTTTCATGCTTCGGAAGGAACGATAAGCTGCGAACTAATGGTCGTTACTAACATTGGAGCTTGGAAAGCGGTACAAAAACTGACATCAGTGTCTGGTTAATAGATCTTGCAGTTCACACGACAAGAAGAAGAATAGGATTAACATGTAAAAGCCTGTTGGAACCAGAGCGTTTTTAAACAAACAGTGTATTTTATCATCCATGGAATGTATGACATGACACTAACGTACATTCAATTCAATAAGTCTAAAATAAATTAATATCGATACCTCTGCAATATACGGCACATCATTACGGAGACAAAAAAAGTGGACAGCCTTGCCATAAGCAACCCATAAAACTATATATCGGTCCTTGTTTTTCACACTGAATTTGTCATAAGTATAAACAGTATAACTATACTGAAATTTCACGCTCCCTCTATGCTTTAGTTATTACTCTGAGGTTTTGATATTTCTCTCTCATTCGCACTCATTCACACCTCTTTTGATGAGCGCCTATTTTGTAATTAAGTACAGAACAACGTCGTTTGTTATCTATTACATAACAGTAGGTATTGCTTAATGTTAGTAATTTTAATAAATTAAGCGTAAATTGCGTAATACGTTTTTTTATCCCATTGGTCCTTTCAAGTAATATAATTTATTTATATAATAATAAATAAATAAAACATTAAACAATACGTACGTAAGCGTTGATTCGGCGACTGTACCATACACGATTGAGGTCAAGACAGAGTCGTGCAATTTTTTGTTAAAAATAAAAGTTTTGAGGAACTTGGAACTTGGGGAGATCGGGCATCACCCCTCAAATCAAATCAAACCTCTAAATAGCCCAAACTAAAGCACGTCAATAGTTGACCAGTTACTTAAAATTTCTAATGAGACCCCAGAGTACCACGAAATCGCACTATCCCGAACTGAATCCGAGCGATTCGAAAGTGCACAACATTGTGAGAGAGCAATTGATTTCATTATAAACAAGTGACCGTAACGAGAACTATATCTGTTAACTGTTCACGTTCGCGATCTGATTCCAACCAGCGTGAACCAGCTGCAGCTTGTTTGAACTGCCACAAAATGGAATATCTGGTGCACCTGTCTCAATTTGTGCATTTCAACTTTCCTGATTTACTAGCAGGCGCTTCAAGGATCTATGACATGGTGAACATATGTTTTCAAATTGTTGACAGTTTTAACGGCTATGATTCCCCATCTTAATCCACTTTATTAGAGTTATTTATAAATGATAAATGCCTACCTAATTAGAACCTGAACTGTAACAACATACAATAACACATTTTTAGTTTTTGTCGTATTTGGTTTGTACACTGTCAGTAAATGCCTAATTAAGTGGCGTCTCCGCTCCGAGACAAAGGTGCGACTCAGCCGGCGCGCGGCGGGCGACACAGTAGTCGGCGCGCACTGCTCGTTATTTTTGTTTCCAAACATTCTCCTAATTTGCCAGCCATTAGCTCAGCCTCATTACTAACTTTTATTGTTCTTTGAAGGAGTTGTCCCATGCAGCACTCCGCCCCCCGCGCCGCACCCCGCTCGCGTCCGTCCGGAACGAAACAATCGCGCCGTTGTTTTCCACTTTTATTGAAAAGGCTGTGAAAAAGGCCCCCGCGCCGGAAATTATATTAATTAACAAGTATTGCCTTCCGGCACTCTACGGCTTCCGGGGACGATTCTCGTTTTGTTTAAGTTTTATTTTGTTATGTTTTTATTGTGACAAAATATTATAATTGAGTTGGGTGGTAAAGTGCTTCCAAATTAATTTATATAATTGGGTGTTCCTACAGTGTTCCCTGTCTATTAACATTTTTATCCCGGGAAGCAAAACCAACGCAATATTTACGCGATAAAACAGCAACAAGAATTGAAATGGAAACAAACAACTGATGGCCGATTCCTATACTTTACAGACCGTTATTAGTTCAAATTAAGACTCTTGTATCTGTACCAATAATGAAGCAAACTACTATACAAAACTATGAGGTAGTTTTGTATAGTAGACCCTCCAATATGGAAGTAGCTATCACAGGTAAAATTAGCTTACGAATCTATTTATATTCAGTTTGGCAATAAAAATTCTACAATTGGTAAGCAAAACGATTCGTTTTGTCTATCGGAACCGAAGACAAGTAAAGGTACGATTCCGTAGCCGACTGCAGGCAGCAGCAGCAGGCGACGTATCACCGCGTCACTACTGGTTTCTAAGTATTTCTATGAAATCGAATCGAATATCTATGAAGTCACCTGCTGTTGCCTGCAGTCGGCTACGGAATTGTACCGATACAATCTACTTTGTCGACAAGCGAGCTTTCTGATAAGTGAGTCATAGCTTAGTAAATAATTATAATTACGTCATTATAATTAATTTTCCTCGATTGTAATTAATCTAAATCATAATTTTACTTTATACTTGAATAAAATTTATTATTATTATTTCGTTTATTCGTTTTGTCTTCTTATTTATTTACATTTTTAAATATTTCTTAAAAAACTATATAAAAAAAAAACATTTAAAAATATAAAAAATAGATGTCCGCCGGTGTCGGGAGCAGGGTCCAAGCTACCGGTGGTTAGGGCTGCAGAGACAGGAACCTCCTCACAATGCGAGCCGTATCGAGTAGTACTGCCTTCTGAATCAGGCCCTTGATCCAACCGCCTAACGACAGCCTCGAGAGATGTTGGTCGAGGCTTTCGGCAATCAGGCCATTGGCCGTTACGACAATCGGCACAATGATAGCCGAGGTCACATCCCACATGTCGACAACCTCGTGTGCTAAGTCGAGATATTTAATTTGTTTCTCTTTCTCAGCTTTCACGAGGTTCCCGTCATGTGGGATGGTAACATCGACTATCATTGCGCGGCGCGCTAATCGGTCTATCACCACTATATCAGGCTTATTGGCTACAATAGTCCTGTCAGTAATGATAGACCGATCCCAGTATAACGTGACATGGTCATTTTCGAGAACTGGGTCGGGCACATACTTGTAATACGGTACCTCAGAGTCAACAAGTTTATATTTCAAAGCAAGTTGCTGGTGAATAATCCTGGCCACTTGGTTATGTCTGTGTAAGTACTCGCCGTTAGCTAGACGCGAACAACCAGAGATAATATGTCTGATGGACTCACCCGGACGATGGCATGCCCGACACACGTCAACCGTCCCGTCCTTCATAATATGTCTCCGGTAGTTATTCGTCAAGATAACTTCGTCCATAATTGCACAGACAAAACCTTCAGTTTCCCCGAAAAGGTCACCGAAACGTAGCCAGGATACGGACGCTAAGAAATCTACACCAGGCTCATGAAGAGCCCGATAGTAGCGCCCGTGAAGCTCCTTGCTCTGCCATACCTCCTTGCGGTCATCTGTAGTAAGTATTACAGGTTTGCGCCAGTTCTCTTTAGCCATGGAGAGCGGGGTGAGTCCCTTGTCCACTGCGACCACATCCCGGTGCATACCCACTTCGGCTTTACAAAAATAATCCCTGAGGCTGCACACCTCGCGGTTGTGGAGGGTCTTAGCGTTTAAAAAGCCTCGACCCCCGCACTTCCGCGGGATGTACAGTCTCATCACCGATGAACGTGGGTGATGCATCCGGTTTGCGGTTAGGAGTGTACGGACCCTTCTGTCCAGGGCGTCGAGTTCGGTCTGAGTCCATTTGAGTATGCCGAAAGAGTACATCAAAACCGGCATGACCCAACCGTTGTAGGCGCGCACCTTGTTTCCGCCCGAAAGAAGGCTAATTAAAACCTTCTTCAGGCGACCAAAGAAGCGCTCCTTCAACGATTGCTTCATGTCAGCAACGTTGATGCCTAACGCTTCCGACATACCCAAATACTTATAGCTTTCGGCTGAGGAGAGGGATCTAAGGTGTATGGAGTCCGAGAGTTGAGTTCCCTCGGATTCCATAATCTCCCCTCGCTTTACATGCATGACTGCACATTTGTCTACACCAAATTCCATCCTGATGGCGCTACTGAATGTTTCAGTTACCTTCAGTAGCTCCATCAGTCGCAATTTGTTGGGGGCAAAGAGTTTCAAGTCATCCATGTAGAGGAGGTGAGATATGACCTGACCACCTCTCCTTAACCGATAGCCTAGACCTGAATCCTCTAGCAGTGTGCTTAGAGGATTCAGGGCTAAGCAGAACCAAAGTGGACTCAAACTGTCGCCCTGAAATATTCCCCGTTTAATCCATACAGGCTCATCATTCCCCTGGATCTGTTGACATCCTGGGTAGCGAAGGACCGTCCTCCATTGCCCCATACACGACATCAGGAAGGTGCGCAGAGTTGCATCTATCTTGTACAACTCCAGCACCCTCATGAGCCATGTATGTGGCACCGAGTCGTAGGCCTTCTTATAGTCTATCCAGCATGTCGACAGATCCTTGCGGGATCGACGAACCTGTTGGCTTATGGCCATGTCGATGAGGAGTAGCTCCTTAGTACCGCGGGACCCATTCCTACATCCATTTTGAGAGGCAGACATAATTGAATTACTGTCAATGTGTGTGTTAATTTTCACTCTCAAAATGGATGTTAGAAGTTTATAGACCGTCGACAAACATGTGATCGGTCTATAATTCTTGGGTTCCGCAGGACTACCTGACTTATGGAGCAGGTGGGTAACGCCTGTTGTTAGAAACTGTGGTAGCGACCCAGACTCCAGGGATGACTGGAATTGGGATGCTAGGCGAGTGTGTGAACTAATCAGCCATTTTAACCAAAAGTTATGCAGTCCGTCCGGTCCCGGTGATTTCCAGTTCGGTAATGGACGGACTGCTATGGCTACGTCTAATGGCGTGATTACTACAGCTTCCATTTCTGGAATAGTTTCACACACTCGCTCGACATCCTGCATCCAGCCAGCCTCAGCGTGACAGACAGGCACCGACCAGATGCTGCGCCAGAATGCACTCGTGGCGGCATCATCCGGGCGGCTCACGTCCGTCACATTTTGTTCAGGTCGCTCCCAAGCTCTATATACCCACCTCTCATCGTTCTGGAACATACGATTCTGCGTGTATCGATCAACCCGCCGCTTATACCGCCGAATACGGCTCGCCCATGCACAAACTTTCTGCTTCAGGAAGTCGATGCGCTCTGTGACACGGGGCATGTATTCTCGAGGGCTGATTCCAGTCCCCGAGAATGCCTGCCTCACAAAGCGCATCACTCGCGGTCTCGTATTGCCCTCCCTGAAGCAGGATAGTTTGCCGATGAGTACCCTGGCCCCATCGATACGTCGCTCGATCCTGCACTGCCAGGCTGGTACGGCTGGTTTTGGTCGAGTAGCTCCGTCACAGTTTGGGAACTTGACGTTAGCTAAACGACATGCCGCAACAGCCGCACAGTACAGGATCGAGTGTGTATCAATGAGATCCTCGCTTCTCTCGAAGAAATTCTTAAGCTGCGAGTTCAAGGCACACACCAGCGCCCTATTTTTTTTGTGCATGGGTAAGCGTGGAAGTCGGGGCCTAAGATCGGTCGGAGTGTACCTATATTCGCGAAGCGCATCCTCCAGTGCGCTCCTCAATCGGACGTTGCACTGGCTACTTACTGTGGTAACCCTATCATCCTCCTCTTCAGCATCACGATTGGACCGCGGCGGGATTACATCAATAGGTGTCGCTTGTGCCGCGGTTTGTGCCGGAGTTGAGATGATATGGTTGCTCAGTACCTCTGAGCGCAGCCTATCAAGTGCGGTGTCGTCCAACCTATGATTGCGTTGGATGACCCGCACCTGATCCGAGAGTCGTTGTGCCGAGACGTTGACGGTTGGCTCTAGCTCCTGAAATAGAGACAGCATCCTAACACGGTACGCAGTGAGGTTAGTTCCTCCCTCTGTAGACCCGTAATATGCGCGCATGACGTTCTCGTTTATAGACTGAGTCCATCTCATGCGCTGCACACAACCACCGGCAGCGGGGACCCGGCTCGGGGCCGGTTGGCCCCCAAGTCCCAAGCTCCTCGGTGGCCGGCCTCTCCCCTGCCGGCGTACAGGTGTTGGCGACGTCGGCGGGGAAAAATACTCGTCGCTCGAGCTCGACGCAACTACCGCGGCCGGGGTCGTCACAGCGCTCACGGTGGGGCTGGGTACCGGCGGCGGCGAGGCGGAGCTGAGCGACGAGTCCGAAGGTGGTGGGCGTGCTCTTGCAGCTGATCTCGTCAACATTTCGTTTTCATTTCGTTTTATGAAATCATGGTTTTATTGGAGGGGTGACATCTGTCAATTCACCTCCGCTATGGCATTTTTTCATTAAAGTTTAATTCTGTGGTTCATTTTATTCTTTTTTATGTTTTATTTTGATTTATGGGGTTAAAGGTTTGTTTTCGGCTTCTGTTATAACATAAAAACTGCGTCTAAAATAAATAAAGTTATGGAAATTGAGAAAACGATTTTTTGATGTGTTGACGTTAGTGTTGCCAGCTATCGTTTTTATTATTATTATTATTATTTAGGTATAGAAATTTTGTTTCTTAGCTCTTTGGCTAGTTTAAGCTACATTAACGGGCCAAGCCAAGTCAATGTAGCGTGTGTGTGTGTGGTGATGATGAAGTTTTATGTGGAATTAATGTTATGAGGAGTGATTTCATTTTCCTCAATTTGCATGAACTTTCTGACTATTCTGCAGGTGTTTAAAATTGCGGCTTTTTGGAGTGTTATGTAAATTGAGTCTTTCAGGTCTATTAATTTAAGGCTGTGGTGGAGATGATTGGGTATAACACCCGTTGTTGAGACAACAATGGGTACTACGTAGACTTTTTCTTGTCTCCAAATTCTGGTCACTTATTATTATTATGTCGTTTATTTGCTTTCGTTCTCATCATTTACATTTTTAAATATTTCTTAAATAAACTATATAAAAAAAGAAAAAACATTTAAAAATATAAAAAATAGTGTTCCGCCGGTGTCGGGAGCAGGGTCCAAGCTACCGGTGGTTAGGGCTGCAGAGACAGGAACCTCCTCACAATGCGAGCCGTATCGAGAAGTACTGCCTTCTGGATCAGGCCCTTAATCCAACCGCCTAACGAGAGCCTCGAGAGATGTTGGTCGAGGTTTTCGGCCATCAGGCCATTGGCCGTTACGACAATCGGCACAATGATAGCCGAGTTCACATTCCACATGTCGACAACCTCGTGTGCTAAGTCGAGATATTTTATTTGTTTCTCTTTCTCAGCTTTCACGAGGTTCCCGTCATGTGGGATGGTAACATCGACTATCATTGCGCGGCGCGCTAATCGGTCTATCACCACTATATCAGGCTTATTGGCAACAATAGTCCTGTCAGTAATGATAGACCGATCCCAGTACAACGTGACATGGTCATTTTCAAGAACTGGGTCGGGCACATACTTGTAATACGGTACCTCAGAATCTGCAAGTTCGTATTTCAAAGCAAGTTGCTGGTGAATAATCCTGGCCACTTGGTTATGCCTGTGCAAGTACTCGCCGTTAGCCAGACGAGAACAACCAGAGATTATATGTCTGATGGACTCACCCGGACGGTGGCATGCCCGACACACGTCAACCGTCCCGTCCTTCATAATATGTCTCCGGTAGTTATTCGTTAAGATAACTTCGTCCATAATTGCACAGACAAAACCTTCAGTTTCCCCGAAAAGTTCACCAAAACGTAGCCAGGATACGGACGCTAGGAAGTCTACACCGGGCTCATGAAGAGCCCGATAGAAGCGCCCGTGAAGCTCCTTGCTTTGCCATACCTCTTTGCGGTCATCTGTAGTAAGTACCACAGGCTTGTGCCAGTTCTCTTTAGCCATGGACAGTGGGGTGAGCCCCTTGTCCACTGCCACCACATCACGGTGCATACCCACATCGGTTTTTAAAAAATATTCTCTGAGATTGCACACCTCCCGGTTGTGGAGGGTCTTCGCATTTAAAAAGCCTCGACCCCCGCACTTCCGCGGGATGTACAACCTCATCACAGATGATCGTGGGTGATGCATCCGGTTTGCGGTCAGCAGTGTACGGACCCTCCTATCCAGGGCGTCAAGTTCGGTCTGAGTCCATTTGAGTATGCCGAAAGAGTACATCAAAACCGGCATGACCCAACCGTTGAAGGCCTTGTTTCCGCCCGAAAGAAGACTAGTTAATACCTTCTTCAGGCGACCAAAGAAGCGCTCCTTCAACGATTGCTTCATGTCAGTAACGTTGATGCCTAACGCTTCCGACATACCCAAATACTTATAGCTTTCGACTGTGGAGAGGGATCTAAGGTGTATGGAGTCCGAAAGTTGAGTTCCCTCGGATTCCATAATCTCCCCTCCCTTTACATGCATGACTGCACATTTGTCCACACCAAATTCCATCCTGATGGCGCTACTGAATGTTTCAGTTACCTTCAGTAGCTCCATCAGTCGCAATTTGTTGGGGGCAAAGAGTTTCAAGTCATCCATATAGAGGAGGTGAGATATGACCTGACCACCTCTCCTCAACCGATAGCCCAGACCTGAATCCTCCAGCAGTGTGCTTAGAGGATTCAGGGCTAAGCAGAACCAAAGTGGACTCAAACTATCGCCCTGAAATATTCCCCGTTTAATCCATACAGGCTCATCATTCCCCTGGATCTGTCGACATCCTGGATAGCGAAGGACCGTCCTCCATTGCCCCATACACGACATCAGGAAGGTGCGCAGAGTTGCGTCTATCTTGTACAATTCCAGCACCCTCATGAGCCATGTATGTGGCACCGAGTCGTAGGCCTTCTTATAGTCTATCCAGCATGTCGACAACTCCTTGCGGGATCGACGAACCTGTTGGCTTATGGCCATGTCGATGAGGAGTAGCTCCTTAGTACCGCGGGACCCGTTCCTACATCCATTTTGAGAGGCAGAAATAATTGAATTACTGTCAATATGTGTGTTGATTTTCGCTCTCAGAATGGATGTAAGAAGTTTATAGACCGTCGACAAACATGTAATCGGTCTATAGTTCTTGGGTTCCGCAGGACTACCTGACTTATGGAGCAGGTGGGTAACGCCTGTTGTTAGTGACTGTGGTAGCGACCCAGACTCTAAGGATGACTGGAATTGAGATGCTAGGCGAGTGTGCGAACTAGTCAGCCATTTTAACCAAAAGTTGTGCAGTCCGTCCGGTCCCGGTGATTTCCAATTCGGTAACGGACGGACTGCTCTGGCTACGTCTAATGGCGTGATAGACACAGGTTCCATTTCTGGGATAGCTTTACACACTCGCTCGACATCGTTCATCCAGCCAGCCTCAGTGTGACAGACGGGCACCGACCAGATGCTGCGCCAGAATGCACTCGTGGCGGCATCATCCGGGCGGCACACGTCCGTCACATTTCGTTCAGGTCGCTCCCAAGCTCTATATACCCACCTCTCATCGCTCTGGAACATGCGATTCTGCGTGTATCGATCAACCCGCCGCTTATACCGCCGAATACGGCTCGCCCATGCACAAACTTTCTGCTTCAGGAAGTCGATGCGCTCTGTGACACGGGACATGTATTCTTGAGGGCTGATTCCAGTCCCCGAGAATGCCCGTCTCACAAAACGCATTACTCGTGGTCGTGTATTGCCCTTCCTGAAGCAGTATAGTTTGCCGATGAGTACCCTGGCCCCATCGATACGTCGCTCGATTCTGCACTGCCAGGCTGGTACGGCTGGTTTTGGTCGAGTAGCTCCGTCACAGTTTGGGAATTTGACGTTAGCTAAACGACATGCCGCAACAGCCCCACAGTACAGAATCGAGTGAGTATCAACGAGATCCTCGCTGCTCTCGAAAAAAATTCTAAGCTGCGAGTCCAAGCTACACACCAGCGCCCTATTTTTTTTATGCATAGGTAGGCGTGGTAATCGGGGTCTAAGATCGGTCGGAGTGTACCTATACTCGCGAAGCGCATCCTCCAGTGCGCT
The DNA here is from genome assembly GCA_916701695.1 of Agrochola macilenta. NCBI lineage: Eukaryota > Metazoa > Arthropoda > Insecta > Lepidoptera > Noctuidae > Agrochola > Agrochola macilenta. The sequence goes on along the minus strand of OU753557.1, from coordinate 23,886,257 downwards.
CCTCAATCGGACGTTGCACTGGCTACTTACTGTGGTAACCCTATCATGCTCCTCTTCAACACCACTATTGGACCGCGGCGGGATTGCATCAATAGGTGACACTTGTGCCGCGGTTTGTGCCGGAGTTGAGATGATATGGTTGCTCAGTACCTCTGAGCGCAGCCTATCAAGTGCGGCATCGTCCAACCTATGATTGCGTTGGATGACACGCACCTGATCCGACAGTCGTTGGGCCGAGACGTTGACGGTTGGCTCTAGTTCCTGAAACAGAGACAGCATCCTAACACGGTACGCAGTGAGGTTAGTTCCTCCCTCTGTAGACCCGTAATATGCGCGCATGACGTTCTCGTTCATAGACTGAGTCCATCTCATGCGCTGCACACAACCACCGGCAGCGGGGACCCGGCTCGGGGCCAGTTGGCCCCTAAGTCCCAAGCTTCTCGGTGGCCGGCCTCTCCCCTGCCGACGTACAGGTGTTGGCGACGTCGGCGGGGAAAAATACTCGTCACTCGAGCTCGACGCAACTACCGCGGCCGGTGTCGTCACAGCGCTCACGATGGGGCTGGGTACCGGCGGCGGCGAGGCGGAGCTGAGCGACGAGTCCGGAGGTGGTGGGCGTGCTCGTGCAGCAGATCTCGTCAACATTTAGTCTTCATTCCGTTTTCATAGCTTTTATTGGAGGTGACATCTGTCACTTCACCTCCGCTGTGGTATTTTTTCATTAAGTAGGTCTATTTCTGTGGTTCATTTTGTTATTTATTTTTATGTTTTATTTTGATTTAAAGGTCTTGGGCTTCTTTTCGGGTTCTGATATAACAGAAAAAATACTGCGTCGTGAATAAATCTATGAAAATTCAGGGAACTATTTTTCTGACGTGTTGACGTTTTTGTGTTGCCAGATTTATTTATTATTATTATTATTACCTTTATTTCATTTTAACAACTTATAAATTACATTTTTAAATATTAGAATATAAAAATACAAACATTTAAAAATATAAAAAATAGTAGTCCACCGGTATCGGGAACAGGGTCCAAGCTACCGGCGGTCAGGGCTCCAGAGAGAGGAACCTCCTGACAATGCGAGCCGTGTCCAGGAGTACCGCTTTCTGAATCAAGCCCTTGATCCAGCTGCCCAACGAGAGCCTCCTTAGGTGTTGGTCGAGGCTCTTGGCAACTAAGCCATTGGCTGATACGACTATCGGCACAATGATCGCTGAGTCCACATCCCACATGTCGACAACCTCGTGAGCCAAGTCAAGATACTTGATTTGTTTATCTTTCTCAGCTTTCACGAGGTTCCCGTCATGTGGGACCGTTATATCAATAATCATTGTGCGCCTCTCTACTCGATCCACCACCACTATATCAGGTTTATTGGCAACAATAGTCCTGTCAGTGATGATGGATCGATCCCAGTACAATGTGATATTTCCATTTTCGAGAACTGGGTCGGGCACATACCTGTAGTACGGCACTTCCGATTCCACAAGATTGTATTTCAGAGCAAGTTGCTGATGGATAATCCTGGCTACAAGGTTGTGTCTATGCAAGTACTCTTCGTTAGCTAGACGAGAACAGCCGGAGATAATATGTCGGATTGATTCTCCCGGACGGTGGCATGCCCGACAGATGTCAACCGTGCCGTCTTTCACAATAAATCTACGGTAATTGTTCGTCATGATAACTTCGTCCATAATTGCACAGACAAAACCTTCGGTTTCCCCAAAGAGGTCACCAAAACGCAGCCAGGCTACGGACGCTAGCAAATCTACATCGGGTCCATGTAGGGCCCGGAAAAAGCGTCCGTGAAGCTCCTTACTCTGCCATACCTATTATTATTATTATTTTCGTCAATTTTCTTTAACGAAAACCAAAACAATATTTTCTGACAAGAGAGTGAGCTAGCACATTACAGTCAAGCCCAACTAATGAACACGTCGCACGTCGTCCACTCGACCAGCAGGAGCGCCACACTGTCGCAGCGGATCAGCCGCCCTGACACTGTCACTGTGACAATAATTAGCCCCCTGTTAGCATCCTGTTAGCTCTGTGTCAGACGGTAGAGTACACAACACGAGCTATACGTGTACTCCTAGGACACGACGTTCTCTGTGATGATGTCTGTTAATATTAATATAGGTTTCACTACTGATACACTTTTTAACTCATCATCAAAAAACTTCTCAAACCAATAACAAAATCTCTCGTTATTTCGATTGAATACATTTGTATTATATATTATACCCAGTAAAAATCATCTTAAAATTAAATATGTAAATCCTAACGCAATTCACGTCCTTTTTCGGCATTCAAAACGTAGTCATTTGGTTGGTTATGCAGATCGCAGAAATGCGTCACTTCGGTGACAAAAGGAGAGTGATCTAGAGAGTGAATGCTCAAATACACAGTCTCATGCGAAAACTCAAAACTAGCGAGTCTCATGGGTATTGAACCCGTACACATTATTAAAAGATGAAAGGCTTTTATTTCCAGTCCCCCAGTAAATGGGTCGTAGACGCCAGATGGCAGTCGCTCCGCATTGAATACTGATTGAAACGCATGGAAACTTCCGTCCCACATCTACTCGCATACCAGTGATCTTCATAATCTTCATCACGACGCAATGAGAAAACCAAAATATATAACGATCAATCAATCTGCCTAGCCTTTCCGTTTCGTTGGGGTCGGCGTCCAGTCTAACCGGGTGTACCTGAATACCAGCATTTTCCATGAAGCAACTGCCACTGGGTAACACGATATCCCTTGGTAAGACTGGTTGTCAGACTTTCGGGCTTCTGACGACTGTCAAAGATGCAAGAACGACAGCCGGGACCAACGGCATAACGTGCTTACCGAGACACGGAGGTATGTTATGATGTTCACCCCTCCACGTATTGACCACGGCAGCAAATGAAATTATTTATCATGTAAATAGGATATCAGAATCACTTTTACAAGTCATATAAAAAAATTAATAAGCTAGATGGAGTCGACATTTCCTATCTGACTGAGAAGACCCTGAGAAGAAATGGCAAAACAAACTCAAGGTCAAAGTTTATTTTAAAGTCCAGACATAATTCTGGTCAGGCCATAGTAGATTAGTGTCTGAAATGGTATTTTGAGTAAAGAACCGATACAAACACGATGTACAGATTTGAGTGGACCTGTCCAGTCAGTGCAAGCATTGGCTTGCACTGACTGGACAGGTCCACTCAAATCAATGTCAGTAATCGTGTAGCTCAGCTCCGACCTTACGGAGCTGAATGACTTGACAAACAATACCAAAGAAAGGTCATTTGGGTAGACCCATAGATATATATATTTCTATGGGTAGACCGCATAAAGTACACAAACTGCCAGACCATCATTAAAACTAACTGAGAAAGAAAGAAAAATATTATCAGAAAAATATTATCTACATAATCCCACAATCCACATTCACAATAATAAAGAAAAGTAATATAATACTTTACAAAGTAATCATATCTTTTGTATATAACATTCTTCAATGACAATGTGTATAAAAAACTGGTATATTATGATGATTTTGCATAATGTTTATGGTTTTATATCACAAATGTTAGCAGAGCGAGCAGTACGTCGAGTGTGAGTTTTGTCACATAGAAAACGCTACTACCACGTTTCTGTATCGAGTAAAAAATTTATGAAAACGTAAAAAGCGCCCCTGGCGGAAAGTATTGTAAACCGAAACAGCGAGTGTAAGATTTTAACGATACTAGAATAGTTCGGTATTTTAAAACGTAACTCACGAAGTAGCGTTTCGGACAAAATTTTGCGGGTTACTGCGAGTGTCAGTTAAAATTTGACGTTTCCAAACGGTGTTCAAACGTTTGTAAACGCAAACTTTGTAGTAAACTCACTCACTTGGTGTGTGACAAGTGAATTGTTGTTTATAATAGTTACGTTCGTAATATTTGCGTGTAATTTTGTGGCAAATTGTGTTTATAATGGCAGCACGTAATTATTTCGCATGGAAAATGATGATGACTGCTCATCAGCAAGATGAACGGAATCGTCTCCGAAAAAAAAGAGCCGGTTTTCGTGCCTGTTTTAATCCAGTGGAAGATCTCAACGATACTGAATTCAGGAATAGATATCGTTTGTCAAAGGAAGCCTTTGTATTTCTTTGTCAAGAACTAGAAGAATTGACAAATTTAAGTTCGACCCAACGAGTTAAACTTCAAACCAAGGTATTGTAGTTGGCAATAATGAAATACCTAATGAATTCCTTGTAGGCACTTTTAGGTAAATGCGTACATCGTTTAACATTTTGTTCATATTTTTTAGGTACTCGTCGCTCTATTCTTTTATGCGACAGGCTCGTATCAACGTCCTGTGGGGGTGGCCAAAGGTCTGTCGCAAAAGATGTGCAGTGTGTACATTCATGAAGTGAGCCAAGCTTTGACTCATGATTTAGTGTTGGAAAAGTATATACAATTTCCAAAAACTCGTGCTGCTCGACAAGCAGTAAGTCATAGGTTAGTATTTATTTTATCACATAAGTACCTACTCTATTACAGAACAGCCTACAATAATAATTTGAGTTATATTATTAATCATTTATTACAGATATTACTCAAAATTTGGAATACCTGGAGTAATTGGGTGTATCGATGGGAGTCATTTTAGAATACATGGCCCGCCTGTAGAAGAGGAACATTTATACTACTGTAGAAAACATTATCATTCAATAAATGTACAAATGGTATGTAAGCAATAATTACCTATACCAATTATGGGTACCTAATATACGTGTTCATTAAATAACAATTTGCGAATCAATATACAATATATTTTACACACTAAATTCTCATCATTTTTATACAACGAATTGACATGTCAGTTTAACATACTTTTTGTGGTAGTCATCATAGACTCTCACCAGCCAGTGTTCCGCCTGTTGTGCAGGTCGGATATACGCTCGCTGAATGCGTTGTCCCACAGTATCCCCCTTCAAAAAAACCGTACGTTTCTTGTAGGTTTAACTGTCCTTCCGGAGCGAGTAATGTATGGGACATCTTCCATCTTTTCATCTGTGGCTACTGGTAATACGTGAGCAGGCTTCAATCGATCCAATGACACCACTGCTTCTCGGTTGGGTAATCGTATCTTGAAATACTTGTCGTATTTCTCTATAATTTCATACGGGCCTTCGTACGGCGGTGTAAGAGACTTCCGCACGCGATCTACACGCATAAAGACATGCGTGCATGTAGATAGCTGTTTCGGTACGTAGGTGTTGGTCATGCGGTGTCGCATTGATGCATCTGTAGTGACATGCTCATTAAGCGATTCCATTGATTCCATTAAATGACGTAAGAATAACGGGTCTTCAGTGTTTGACTTTATCGGTGCGAAAATATCTGCCGGTAATCGTAATGAGGTGCCGTATATCATTGTAGCGGGACTGTAGTTTGTTTCTCTATGAATAGCTGTGCGTAATCCCATTAATACTGTTGGTAATTCTTGTACCCATTGTTGACTATTTCCTCTTGCTGTTATTGCTGTCTTCAGAGTACGATGCAATCTTTCAACAAGTCCATTCGCTTGAGGGTGGTAGGCAGTCGTGCGAATTCTCGATATACCCAGTTTGTTCATTAATTTTTGAAATAATGTAGACTCGAACTGCCGTCCTTGGTCTGTAGTAATACGCAGTGGACAACCGAAGCGAGTAATCCATGTGTCGTATATGACTCGGGCAATTGTTTCCGCATTTATGTCGCTAACTGGTACTGCTTCGGGCCATCTGGAAAATCGGTCGATGATTGTGACTAGATATCGGTATCCTTCTGATGGAGTGAGAGGTCCGACGATGTCCATATGTATGTGTTCGAACCTTCTCGACTCGGGAAACTGTACTAGTGGTGTAACAGTATGACGGTGAATTTTAGCACGTTGACATGAAGTGCAGCATCGTGTCCACGATAAGATAAGATAAAGATAAAGATATATTTATTTTGTAAAACATGAGTACAATATTTAGGTCTTATAATTATGTAAGTTAGGTAGCTACATGTTTTGCCATGTGTGGCGTACAAAATTAGTCGCACTAAGCAGACAATACAATAAAATAGAATTTAAATTATAATGGCAAAATTCAAATAATACAAAAAAAAAAAAAAAAAAATTAAAGCAACACAAAAAGAAAAAAAAAAAAAAAACAATGTCAATATGCAAACAATACTAGAAACATAATTAAATAATAATGTCATAGTCCAAACAAATACCAGAAATAAATTAAAATTACAATGTCATAAAAATTCAAAGAATTCCAAAAATAAAATTAAATCATGTCAAAATCGAAACAAGACCAGAAATCAAATTACATCATAATGCCAAAGATTCAGTTACATTACACCAATAGGAGACACACAAAAATAAAAACGCATAATCAGACTTTTAAATAACAATGTCATTCAAAAATTCATCCACGCTGTAATAGCATTTGTCAATTAATAACCCCTGAAGGGAGTTTTTAAATTTATTTATAGGCATAGATTTAATAATGTCAGGTATTTTATTATAAATATTTGGAGCATTACCGAAGAAACTCTTTCTCAATAATGCAGTTTTGCATTTATACTGACATAATAAGTTTTCATATTGGGCACGGATTGGTGTTCTCTTAGCTGATGAAAATTTTCCAAATAAATGTTGATTCGCTCTTACAAATATTGCAGTTTCCAATATGTACAAAGATGGCAACGTTAATATTTTATATTTTTTAAAGTAAGGAACGCAGCTATCCGTCGTTCTCAGACCATACATCGATCGTATACATCTTTTCTGCATCCTGAATATGAGTTCCCTATTTGTTGATTGTCCCCAAAAAACAATACCATATCTCAGAATAGATGCGACCAATCCATGGTAAGCTGTTAATAAAGTGTCACTATTGACTTTCTTGGATAACTGAAATAACAAATACGCAGATTTACTCAGACGCTTGCAGATTTCCTCTGAGTGAGGTTTCCAGGTTAGTTTACTGTCTATGGTTATACCCAAGAATTTTGCATTTGTTACTTCTTCTACTGTACAGTTATTATAGGCAATGTTAATTGGTGGATTCTTACGGCGCTGATGGAAATGTATAACTTTAGTCTTACTTAGGTTAATCACAAGATTATTATTGTCAAGCCAATTTATAATGTCACTTAAAGAATTATATATGTCATTTTGATAATTATTAGGATTAGTACATTCCACAATAGCTGTGCTGTCATCTGCAAACAATACCATTTTATGATCTATGATTTTTGGGAGGTCATTAATATATATTATGAAAAGGGGTGGCCCCAGTACGCTACCTTGAGGTACACCATATTTTACATGTCTTGGTTCAGATATGTATTTTGTCTCTAATTTAGTGATAGGACAAATTCTAGTGATTTCAGTACATTGGGTTCGGTCACTCAAATATGATTCCAGAAGCTTCAGGATGTTTCCTCTTACGCCATACCCATGCAATTTTTGGAGTAAAATCTTGTGATCAACGAAATCAAATGCTTTTGTCATATCTGTTAGTAAAGCACACACAGGATTACCTTTATCTACTGATGCCATTACAGTAGATAGCAGGTCAAATAGAGCCATGTTAATATTTGTATTTTTCCTGAAGCCTTTCTGTTCATTACAAAAAAGATTGAATTTTTCGAAGTAAGAGTAAACAGAATTATAAATTACCTTTTCAACAATTTTAGAAAACACAGATATTTTTGCAATCGGTCTATAATTTTGTATATCAGTTTTATTTTTTTTTTTAAAAAGCGGTTTAATAATTACTTGTTTTAGGCTAGTTGGGAATAAACCGTCAGAAATGCATAGGTTAATTATATGTGATAATACTGGCGCTATGATTTCCTTAACGTATTTTATTACCTTAGTAGATATATTATCAAATCCTACGGTATTTGTGTTTTTCAGGTTGCTAATTATTTTTATTATATCTGAATCTGAAACAGGTAGCATATATAGTGATTGTGAATTCAAATGTTCAATCATGTAATTATTGGTTGAAGTTCCTTTATCTTTTTTTATGTTATTTTCAATGACATCTATAAAATAGTTGTTAAATTCGTTAGCAATAGTCATAGGATGTGTAATAGTTAAGTTATCCTTCTTTATTGACACTATTGGCTCTTGGGGTAAATTGAACTGTGATTTTTTTATGACTTGCCAGGCAGATTTAGATTTATTTTTTGACGTATTAATGTAGTGGTTGTTTTGGGCTTTTTGGGTTAATCTTATTATTTTTCTATAAAGAGAGGAGTAATTTTTGAAAGCAAGTTTATTTTTTGTATTAGGGTAAAATCTATATGTCCAAAGTAACTGCCTTTGCTTTTGACTACACAGTTTTATACCACGAGATATCCACTTATTCTTTCTATTAGTATGTACAGTCACAATTTTAATCGGAAAGCATAACTTATACAATAATGAAAAATCATCCATAAAGTGTTCATAAGATTCATTCGCATCTTTGGCTTTGTATACCTGAGAGAAAGATATGCATTTCAGATGACTCTTAAAATTTTCCAAATTACCCACTGAGATATCATGTTTCTTAGTTTTCCAATACTTTAGTGCACACGTTTGTTTAATAGGAACCTTAAGTAACTGAGACGTATGATCTGAAAGAACTAAGTCGATTATTTCACCCTTGCATTTTTTTTTGTAGGAATGAGCAAAATTATCAATGCAGGAGTTACTACTCAATCTAGTCGGGTTATGAAGTTCTAAACGTAAATTATATTGTAAAAGAAAATGTTCGAATTCTAATGTTATTTTATTCCTTTTTAAGACATCTATATTAAAGTCACCGGCCAATATAATATTTTTATTTCTGAATGAACAATATTTGCGTAAGATACAGTCTAGCTTCTCGTAAAATATGGTGTAATTATATTTGGGTATCCTATAAACACATATAACAATAATATTAGAAGATATCAGCTCAACACCACAACACTCAAAAACGCCTGTCACTGACTGTTTAGCAATATCCAATAATTCGCGATACTGCAACCCTGCTCTAACAAAAATGCAAGTACCACCACGTTTAACATTTCTAGTGAAGAAAGCTGCTGGGCAGAAATTAGGTATATGTAAAATATTCTCATACCCTGTCTCAATAAAATGCTCCGTTATACAGATTACATCTATACTATTTCCGTTACTGTAAAGCTCTTCTAATTTTACGACTAGCGAATCTGTTTTGTTTACAAGTCCTGCAATGTTTTGATGGAGAATGTTAAGGTAACAATTATAGAAAAAACTGAGACGGATTTTGAGTTACTTCAAATTGATCCTTCTGGGAACAATCAACTATTGGTTGCGCGGTGTTAAAGGTATCGAGATCTAAGATGAGGTCCTGTAAATCAGATATTACGATATTAAAGCCTTTATTATTGAGATTACTATGCCAATTGCTATAAGTGTCATATGTATAGGGCAGATTTAAATTTGAGTCTAAGATAAACGCATAGTTGTATGTTTGAACATCCATATAAATTAAATTGTTAAAAGTATCAATCCGGCTATTAAACATGATATTGTAGTTATCCATGTATTTAAAAGTAGGTAGACATATAATAAAATTTGTATGATTCAATTGTAAAAGTTTCTCACGTATTAAAGATACTAGTTCTATATAATTATTTGTTTTTTTGAAATCCTCCTCGCCAATCAAAATAATACAATAGTCTGAGCACGTAAAATTACAAACTTTGTTTTCAATATTTCTTAACATATACTCAATTCCACATCTAGGCGTATGATAATGACACATATTATAATTACGTAGGTGAGTACCCTCACTCATAGCATATATTCTATTTGACAATTCACTGCTTATGACACATATGTTTCGTTTCAAAGGAGTGGATGATGTACTAAGACTATTACTTTTATTACAATTTTGTGGGGGAGTTTCTTGAATAATTCCGCTATCAACATCAATTTGAAGTGTGTTTTGAATAGATTGGATATCTTCCGAAGTTGAGGAGGTCAGTTTTGTTTTTATTTGGTTCGTAGTTATATTTTTCCTCGGAGTCTTGACTTTGAATTTGGTTCTAACGGGACTGTTACAAATAACTTTATAAGTTTTATTCAATTCTAATAATTCCGCATTACACTGCTTCAAGTTACTATTCTCTAAAGACAGTTTATCTATTTCTTCGTGCGCGCCTTGTAATTTAATTTTTAAACTTTCTATCTCTTTCTTTAATATGTGTAATTTTTCTTCATCCTCATCTTCGGACATTTCTGGCAGGGAATTTGCGGTACAGTCCAACAGTTGGGAAGTTACATCATGACTGTTGTCAGCATTGCATTCCGATCTTGTGCGTGTTCGTCGGAATGTGATATTTTCCAAGAAATTCATATTGCTAGGTTAAATTATCAGTAGAATGGTGATAAAATAAATCCTAAAAGAATTTCAAGTTGCTGGATTCGAACGCTGGACTCAACGATTTTGTAGGCGGATATCTTAACCGCGAGACCAGCTGTCAATTAAGATTATTTTCCAAAATAGTGATATATTACCAGTAGCCACGTTAGCTCGTTGTATACATAATAGATGTCAGTTTCATCAGAAATAAATCAATAACAGGTAATTTAGTAGTCTGACAACACTATTATAAGTTTGGTAACACAAGTTGTAACTTTGTTTACTTGATATGTACTAGATGGCAGTGTTTGCAACTTTTTTCAAATTTGTTGAAAAAAAACGATTTATTTTGCGGTCAGTGTTCAAAGATTGCAACTTACAGTTAATTATGAGTGTTATTTCACTTTTACTTGGATATAATATGCACAGGGAACAAATGTGACTCACTAAAGATCTTGGATAAAAATCTGTCACAAATTTGAAAATTCACTGTTCACTTAGTTTTTATAGTACGTTTTTCTTTGTAGTCTTTCACTAAAACTCGCTAATAACACTGTCACTATTATTTCGCAAGCTAGGCTTAATAATTATATACTGTACACAACTTATAACTTAAATTATATATTTTTAAATTGGACTTTAGTAGGAGCACAACAGATCGCAATGTTTACTTAACAGCGCCACCTCGCGGATGATGAAACGTCCTTGTTCATTCCAGGCCAGAAGTACTTTTCACTGACCATCTTCCTTGTCGTGCGGATACCAGGATGACACAATTCGTGTAATGCTTTGAAGGCAATCTCACGAAATGGTTGCGGTAAGTACGGACGTGGAAATTTGGTTGAGTTTTCACAGTAGATTTCTTTTAGTGATCCAGGTAACGATATTTTGACGAAGTGAAGGTTGTCTTGCTTTAACAGGCGGTTTAGTTCTTCGTTTATCTTTTGCTTCTCAGCCACGTCATTAAAATTGATAACCGAGGGGCAATCAATGGTACTAATGCGCGATAATGCATCAGCAACTACATTATCTCTTCCATGGATGTACTCGATCTTGCTACAAAATTGAGATATGAAATGAAGTTGTCTCTCTCGCTTAGGTGTATCGCTTGAGCTTCCAGACATAGTCATGGCGTAGGTGAGGGGCTTATGATCCGTATACACCACAACATCGCTCCCTTCTATTAGTCTTCTAAAATGCTTGACAGCCATATAGATCGCTAAGAGCTCGCGATCGTATACGCTGTATCTCGCCTGTGTGTAGCTGAGCTTCTTCGAGAAAAATGAAAGCGGTTTCCAGATGTTGTTTACTTTCTGTTGTAGGACTGCGCCTACACTAAGACACGAAGCGTCGGTCATAATGTATAGTGGGGCTCCTTGCACTGGATGTGTCAACTGAGCAGCCTCCGATATGCTTTGGCGGCATTTATAGAAAGCGTCTTCAGTTGCCTGGTTCCAGATGATAGGCGTCTTGTCATTCTTCTTCTTATTATGTAGGAGGTTATTCAATGCTATTTGGATTTCAGCTTGCTTAGGTAAGCAATCATGGTAAAAATTAACCATACCCAGGAAGCGTCGAAGGTCTTGCACGGTTGTCGGTTTCGGGTAATTAAGTATTGTTTCTATCTTCTCTGCTGTGGGATTGATACCGTCTTTTGTGACTTCGTAGCCTAAGAAATTGAGTGTTTTCTCACCAAAAATGCACTTCTCTATATTAATCCCGATTCCGTAGTCAGACAAACGTTTCAGAACAAGACGTAGGTGATCGATATGCTTTCCTTCTGTGTCAGAGTATATCAAAATATCGTCGACAAAACAGTAACAGCAGTAGTCCAGGCCTCTCAAGACTTCATGCATAAATCGTTGAAATGTCTGTGGTGCATTTTGAAGACCAAATGGCATGCAACGAAATTTGAATAAACCAAAAGGTGTTGTAATTGCTGTTTTTTCTATATCTTGTTCTGCGACTGGAATCCAGAAGTATGCTTTTTTCAGGTCTATTTTAGAGAAGATCGTCATACCACTCAATTGGTAAGTAAAATCTTGAATTCTGGGTATTGGGTAACGATCAGGAAGCGTTACTGAGTTTAGACGGCGATAATCCCCACAGGCGCGCAGACCACCATCCTTCTTGCCCACGACATGTAACGGGCTGGCCCATGGACTCTTTGATGGTTGACAAATTCCATTGGCCATCATTTCTTCAAATTCTGCCTTTGCTGCTTTGTATTTTTGCGGTGGTAGCGGTCGAGGTCTTGCGAAGAGAGGAGGTCCAACAGTTTCAATATGATGTCTCACATTATGCTTGATTTCCTTCGTAAGTGTCAGAGGCTTGAGTACATCAGCAAACTCGTGCAATAGTGTGTGGTACCGGTGGTTTGGTTCAACTACGTAGAGCGTTGTGTCTTGAGCAGTTCGTATTGCCATAGCGTTTACTGAGAGTTCAGTCACGCTGTCTATGAGTTTCTTGCTATGTAGATCCACAAGCAGTCTGTGATATTTGAGAAAATCAGCACCGATGATCGACATCTTCACATCGGCCATAATGAATGTCCACTTGTAATTGCAGCGAAGTCCCAGGTTCAATTGTAGTGTTTTTTCTCCATAAGTGTTGATCGGTGTGTTATTTGCGGCGAATAGTTTGAACGACGTTGATATCGGTGTTCGCTTACTTCGTGTAGCTAGCACTGATATATCTGCTCCCGTGTCAACTAGGAATCGTTCTCTCGTGATTCTGTCAGTTATGCATAGGCGGTTATTTGTATTCGCAACACCGACGTCCGCCACAGTCGATGTGGTCTTCAGTTTTCCGCCGGCTTCCGTGAACAAGGAGATTCACATTTCTTGGCTTTGTCTCCGAATCGGTAATGATAATAACATTCCCAGTTTCGATCTCCCGGCTTCTTCCCAAGCCCAGTTCTTGAACGAGAACGAGATCTTGAGTGAAAATTGTTTGGACGGTAAGGAGGTCGGCGATAATTATTGTAATTGTGCTTCTGTAGTTCAGCAATTTCGAGTGTAAGCTTCTCTATTTGTTTCGATAGTAGTTGATAATGCAGGTTATGACCACTACCGCTGCTTGTAGAAGGTGTGTTTTGGCTGAGTTCCGCAATCGTATTGTCTGTATGCTCCATCATCTTGTCTGCCATCATTGCTAGAGTGTCGAGCGTTGATTCTGTGTTAACAGATAACACAGCGCGAACTTGAGCAGGTAAATGATCGGTAATAATCACGTCGGGGTCACCAAATATGGGTACCTAATATACGTGTTCATTAAATAACAATTTGCGAATCAATATACAATATATTTTACACACTAAATTCTCATCATTTTTATACAACGAATTGACATGTCAGTTTAACATACTTTTTGTGGTAGTCATCATAGACTCTCACCAGCCAGTGTTCCGCCTGTTGTGCAGGTCGGATATACGCTCGCTGAATGCGTTGTCCCACACCAATTTAATCTGAAATGCATTAATGATCTAGTATTCAAACATTTAAAAAACTAATTTTTATTTTTATATTTTAGGTGTGTGATAGTGAGTGTAGAATAATAAATGTCAATCCTAAAAGAGATTGACCATTTCTGGTATCGCTATTTGTTCTGTGGTGACTTAAGTTTATAATGTTGATTTTAAATATAATAATTTTATCTAGTAATGCGATTCCTTAAATTCTCCGTATAAAAAACTCCATAAAATTATCAGTTTTTATTTCGATTTCCTATTTTACCTCTAAATTGTTTTTTTCACCCACGTAAATGTCACATGTCATTGGCTTCAAAGATTATGTAAACAATAAAACCTTCTTGACTTACGCAAAATAGTTAATTTACGCATCCAATTATTAAAATTATAGTTGAATAATTAGTAACAACAGATATTAATAACAACGAATTATTATTATTACATTGTAATAATAATCTGTTAAGATGTTAAAAGTACATAGGCAAACCTTTTGGTTATGCGAAAGGCAGAAGGTTTTAGAGACCTTTGCCTGTTCATTCATCAAAAGAAAATCTTTGAAAACAGAACAAACATGTGCTAAGATTCTATGCGCGCGCATCTTGAGCAGAATATGCTGGCGACAGAACGGCGGGCTTTCTCTTTCTAGCTTATATGCACGTCCCATTCGTTTAGTTTTAAATACAGTCTCGACCGTTTTTCAAAGTAAATACCTATGTATTCACTTTTAAAATTGTTTATTATTATTGTATAATTAATTGAATCATTTCATTTATATGTTTTGTTTTAATCTCTACTACTAGGCCATTATTATTTTGCAATTTGTATTTAATTTAATTAGCTATGTTTATAAGTTTATGTCACATAGATTACTGAAAAATGTTCAGCACTTTGATCTTATGGTTTTAACCATGGTGTAACGTCCTATACGATACACCATTATCCCATTAACGTGAACGTTTTATGATTATATAAACATTGTCGGAAATGAATGTCGGAATTGACGAGCATTGAAAATTCTTAAACGTTATTTTGACTAATTCGTATTTTGAATGTAACAGCATACATAGTGACAAAAAAATCGAGAGATTCGATTCTAAACCTAGATTTTGAGACCTAATTACCGTGTAATGCCGAGAATTATGGTAAAATGGTAAATTACATCTGAAAGCCCTAAAGTTTTCCTTTTAATTAAACCATAAATCTGTGAGTCACTGCATGTTTCATACCGATACTAGGTTCCTTAGTCACTTGGTCATTGTCCTTTGGTGGTGCTAACCATGATTCATTTATTTGGGAGAACAGTCAAGTCAACAATTTTATGCAATCTTTACATGCACAAGGAGAAATATGTTGGCTGCTGGGTATGTGTTCTGTTTATTTTTAAAACATTAAGTATTGTACCTACACCTGTTGGTTCTTTAATATCTGTAGGAGTGACATTTGTTCCAAGTAGGAGTGTTTTGGCTTTAATAATATTATGTCTGTTAACACTACCATCAAAAAAAAATAAAAAGGGAAAAATAAGTTTTTTTTAAGTAACTTAACATACAATTTTATTATTTCAGGTGATTCTGGATATCCATTGCGCCCATGGTTAATGACCCCATATTTAGAAGCCACTGCAGAATCTTCAGAAGCTTTTAATCAGAAACACATTGTAGCGAGAGTTCTAATTGAAAACACGTTTGGTCGACTGAAAAATCGGTGGCGTTGTTTATGTAAAGACAGAGTTAGTACTCTGTCTTTACATAAACAACGCCACCGATTTAACCGATTTCGCCATTTTTGAGGCTTGTAATGTAGTCATTACAAGCCTCAAAAATGTGCACAAATTATTCAAGCCTGTTGTGTGCTCTATAACATTGCATTAGATTATGGTGTACCTGAACCAGATGATTGTGGTAAGAATATAAATATTTAATTGAAATTGAAAAAGAAATCTGCTGTTGCATAGATTTATGTTCACATTATCTTGACAAAAGCGATTTCAGAGTTGATCCCATTCAAATAACTTTTATGTTCATATTCATGTGTACTTTCACCCCCTAAAAGATTGCTAATAAATTCAGTTACTATTATATTCAATTAGCCTACAACCTCATCTTTATTTTCAGGTCAAATGGAATGTGAACAACCAGAAACAGGTCATATAAGATATGATGACAGAGATCCAAGAGCAACCACAGATTTAATCCGAGGATGAGCTTTGCGTGATCAAATAGCCCGACAATTACATCATTAATTTCCAAATTTTCCATCAAAATTATACATATATTTTTTCTGAGTCTTTGTTTGATTCTATCCATGTGTATTCATGAACTATATTTATATACTTCTTAGTCCATACATAACACATTTAAACCATTACAATAATGAAACACCTATGTCAAATAGAATTGTTATTTGGTAAATAAAACATGGTAAGGTACTTTAGTACACACATAGTAATGGTAGCCTTTATTTACAACCAAAATCAAGTCATTTATAATTAAGCTTAGAAACAGTACTTGTCGGACGTCAAAATCAAAACTACATAAGACAGACTCCCAAAATGCCCGCCCTTACCCACTTCCTAATGCTTTAGCTGGGAAGAAGTGGCGCAACAAACTTCCCAGTAGCACAGCTGTCTGTCTGTTCATTTAGAAAAACATGATTCCATACAATAGTATGCAAAGTACATTATGAAACACAAACATTAAATTAAATTATTTGCCATAAGACAGCTAGCACACGCCAATATACTAACAAAAAAAAATAATTCGAAACTAAGCAGAAAAAAAATATAGGTACCTAAATAAAAGCCTCCACGCATAAAGTGAGAAACTATTAAAAAAAATTACAATATAACATTAGACACAAAAAAGAAAACACTCATAAAAAAAATGGCAAAATGCTGCTGTGCACAATGTAGAAGCATAACTTAAGATAATAAATAAATCATTGATCTCTGCATAATGTTGAATCAATCACCTTATTTAATGCTTCTACGGCAAGCAATGCAACATCTTGCCATTTCCTATGAGTTTCCAACTCAAGCTCCCTTATGCATAGCTTTTCCCTCTCTATATTGCAGTCATCACTATGTTTTTTTCTTAAAAAATTCCTCCATTCCTCATCAGAGTTCAGGAACTGCTCTGTTGCTCGTTCCATCTGATTAGGTTGTCTGATAACCCGACGTCGCGGAGATATTATTCGACGTGAAGTTATACCACGTCGCCGACGCTGTGGAGTGTGACCCGCTTGTGTTGGTCTTAGAGAGCCTGGTGGTGGTGGACTGTCCAAGACAATTTCCTCTTCAACTTGTGCTGGGTACGTGTTGGTGGTTGGTGATGGTTGCGGTAAGGGTGTTATGATGTGGGATGGTCCAGCTTCATTCCATGCATCACAATCCACTAAAATAGAAAAGAATAAATGAAAAATCTGCATTTATAGATATGACTGTCGGACTGTCAAGTCACAGGTCTCAATTTTGAACCATAAACAATAGGTACTTACTTAAATTAATAACTGGACTTTCTTCAACAACTGGAACCTCATAACTGTTAGCCAGCACAGGTGGTGTTGGTGACAGAGTTAGAGTTCTGTTGGGACTGTCAATTCAGTTCTGAAACATTTTATAGGTAAATTTTAATAATTTCGTGGAAAATTAAAAAAAGTATTTTACAGATGTAGGTACTTGAAGTACTTATATACCTATATTTTTTGCAGTTATTAAATAATATGAAAGCACCACAACCAACCTCAGAAAAGCCCGCTTCCCTTACACCTGTTAAGCCTGTAGCTGCCTGAGGTAAAATTATTTTGAGGACACGTTGCTCCAAATCAGTTAGCTGTAAATTAAGTGCAGGCCCACCACCAGTCCCACCAACAGCCCTATTTATTCTGCCTGCCTTTTTTTTTGTGTTATTTTTTAAATCGCTCCAAACCTTTGAAAGACAACATTACCATTGTAGTATGTATATTGAATTAATAAGTACAGTCAAATATAAAAATATTCTAGGTAGCTAGGTATATTTGTGAATACATTAGACCAAAATTAAATATTCACTTAAATTATATAGGATATGATTAATTATACTGTGCTAGGTACATACCTTCTTCCATTTCTCTGTATTCTTAGTTTCCCCAGTGGGATCACTATTTAATAAATTTGTTAGGCGTTCCCAATCTTGGATTGTCTGTATTCTACCTTTTGCGTTTTTATTCAGTTTGTTTATGTCCCCGTGTCTGTAAATTTTAGAGAAAATATTTTTTTATATGAAAGGTTCACAACTAAGTTTTTATTTTCAATATTATGCTCAAGTGTACTTACTGTTCCATGAAGTTAACTAACATTTCAAACTGTGATGGACTGGTCTTCATTGTGATAATTGAATAATCGAAATAGAATAAGTTTTAATGTAACACAAAGCACGAAAAACTTTGGAGACAGAAGAATTTTTTTATTGACATGGCGCTCGCCACTTGAATTTGACGCCACACACACCTAATTTTACATCTCCCTTACTCACTGCTCGTTAAAACGAAACAGGAATATCTCATTCATTATCAAAATTATTCGTCTAAATTACGTAGAGCACGCATAACGCTTGTTAACATGGTTGCGATAACATTTGTATTTTAGTCGTATTATTTCGCCGAAACCATTCTAAGTTCAAGATAGGCAACATTAAGAAAATAACAAAACTTTCGGCATACTATCGGACAAGTGACGATACGAGCTGATGTTAGTTAGACATACTTCGACTCACACTCGCATCATTTTTAAATACCATTGCTCATTAGTTAGCTCGATTAACTTGATCGTCACGTATTTCGTGATACGGCAAGAAACTCACACTAGGGGTACAGCTCAATCCCAAGCTTTTTACAAGCTTTTACTGAACTTGCAATGTTTGTATGTTAGTTATTAATTAGTTAGAAAAAATAAAAAATATCCACATTATCCTCACATTCACAATGGGATCCTGCCGTTTTACCGAAAAGATTTTGCCCAAATTTCACTACCCAAACAAATTTTAGCAACCTTTTGATATACCAATGAAATGTTTGGAATGATTTTAGTACCTACGCACATTTTCATTTGGTCAAATTTTTACTTGGCAGAATATTATCACGGATAATGTCATTTAGCCATTTGGTCTTTAATGAAATGATTTATTACAGCAAACAATCTTTAGACAATAAACGTTTGGTCAGTTAGTTATGGAACTAGTTAGAGTAGGTTAATTATTTATTAAAAATGGTTAGGTTAGGTTAGGTTAAAACGGTGACCTCCTACGCACGAGCCGAGCGAGCGTAGCGAGCGGTGCCGCGACAGCGGTCGGCGAGTGCCAGAAACGAATAGATTATATTTAAAAAAAAAAAAATTATTACCTGTTTAGAATTTGTCCCAAGTGGAAAAAACACCCTTGTAATAAAACGTCTTTATTTTGCGTAAAATGAGTTATTCCAACTGAAATATTAGACTAAAAATAAAAATTGGTAAAAGTATTAGTTGGTAAACAAGTTATTGATTAAACGTTCACTTGCAAAACATTACGTTTGCGTTACAATTATTTGGGAAGAGATTTTTTGCTAAGTAATAATTTGGCAAATGAAATTATGCGGAAAATTGTTTGGGAAGTGATAATTTGGCAATTTCTTTTCGATGAAACAAGGGAGACCCATTCACAATAATTAAAATAATATAATATTTTACATAGTAATCATGTCATTTTGTATATAATTTTCCACAATGTCAATGTGTATTTAACACTGGTTTATTTTGATGATTTTACATAATACTCGTAATTAAAATGTCAAGTTTTATGGTTTTATCACAAGGCTTAGCAGAGCGAGCAGCTCAATCTGAAGCTTTTTTATGTGTTCAATAATCAGAAATGTTATAGTAGTTTTTACAAAGTTTGGTTTTAATACAGCTTTTAAATCGTTTAATGGGTAAGTTTCGAATGTCAATGGGAAGTTTGTTGTAAAAGCGTTTATATTGACCCATGAACGAGTTGCCTACTCTGAGGAAACTTGTGCGATGTACAGCAAGGTTGTGTTTATTCCTGGTATTTAAACTATGAACATCGAAGATTTTATTTATTTCTTTGAATTTCTCTCGAAGGGAATCTCTTGGACCTAGGTCGTATATGGCTCGAACAGCCCTTTTCTGCAGAACAAAGATAGTATTAATGTCCGTACAGATTCCCCAGAGAAGAATCCCGTACGGCATAAGGCTATGATAATAACTAAAAGAAACAATTCTGGCTGTAGTTTATTTATTTTATTTTATTTTATTTATCATGGGACAATAAACAGCTACTAAATAAAATGTTTACAAATAACAATATTAAAGGTTCATATGTAGTATTAACAATATTGCAACCCACTACATTATCCGCATACAGTAACAAAATTAAGATAAATTAAAAAGTGCCACTAGATTAGCATTATTCAGATATACGTTGTATATAACAAAAAACATAATTCATTATTAAAATCACTTAAAATACAACAATTAATTTCATCCGCAAAGGAGATTGACCATTTTTGTATGGACGTTGGACCAAGTGCTGCCCAACATTGAATCATAGTGCATAATGTTCCTTAGACTAATACTAGTCTGTAACCCAAAGCGCTTCAGAATCTATCCGAGGAGTATTGAGAAAAAAATATCTATTGTATAGGTTTTACATTGACGAAAAATCATAATCAACAGCTTATTTTTTAAATAAAAGACGGTTTAATATAAACAATGGATAATATTATTATAACAACACTTAGTTAAGGATGGTCATTGATGCCCGGTTTCTGAGTCACTTTTAACGGTGGTTTATCTATTCGTTAGCGCTATTGGTTCGATAACTCGTGAAAGTGCGTTTCCGAACACCGCAATGTAAGATAAACTCCGTTTAAACGTAGGTTAACTTAACTGACCAATGTGTGCCGTTTATCGGTTCCATAACTATAATTTGAAGTTTCATTTCATAGACTACATCAACTTTTAGGTTATACTAGCGTATATTATTGAATTAAATTGCCAGTGAAAGCTAAATATATTATAAAAAAATAATTATTAAAAAGAGAATACAACGAGTTTTAGTATAATGAATACGAGCAGTTCGTCAGAGTCTGATGCGGAAGTACTGAAGTTTATTTTTAATATATCAGTAAAATTTAATATGAGACATCGCTTTGTTAAGAAGACTGTGATACACTTATGTGATACGTTATCAGCCCTGCTGTAACTCCCGTTACGCATCGCAAAATATGCATCGTCTGTTTTGGAATACATTTTTATCGCATTACGATTGTACACTACTTTCATTCCATTATGTTATTTAAAGAATGGATAAAGTGCAAATAATTTTATTGGAAAGACAAATAGACTCAAGTAGCTTAAAGAGAAATGGCACAGCAAAAATAATACCATGCGAAACAAAAACAATGAAGTGAAACAAGAGACTGTAAACACGTGTTGTTTAAAAAAAAATACAATGATCCGCCCATAAATAACGACATAACATATTTTTTTAACTAAAACAGTCTAAAGAAATCAATTTTAGACGCGATCTTCTATACAGAGCCATCTAGCGGCAACTAAGAAACTAGTTATGGGTTCCATAGTTATTGAATGGTCTGTTGCGTATTCAGAAACGCAGTGACAGTTAACCGACGTTTATCTTAAGCTTAACTTTAATGAATCAATAGCTATTGAGAATTTATCTGGGGAACTCAGAAACCGGGCATGAATCAATCAATTGTTATTCGTTACATAGGTTTACAACTTAATAAATTATCTTTTATACGGCCTCATGTAAACATTAAAATACCTAATCAATCGTCATCCTCATCGTCGTCTATAATTATTGAATTTAAAAATAAAGCAGGGCGCCTCAAAACGTCTTGGTGCCTAGCCCACCCCAAAAACCAAACTAAGCAAACAACGTGGGCACAACTGCCGATCGTCCTTCGCCCAGTAAAACATGAGCAGCAATAATTTTGAACGGAATCGAGCCCATAATTGTTCTCGTCAATTAAAATAAAGCAATGATACACTTTTGAAGATGTATGTCTACTCTTTATGTGCGCTCGAATTAGTTGCACATTGCTGGTGGGCATCGAAAAATCGGAGAGGTCGTTAAGGCGACCGTTATAGTTATGAATAATAAATGTGTCCGTGGTGCGTATATGCTCGCTGTAATAGCTAGGCGCAAGTTTGATTTGGTACGTTTCTACTGTAAAGAGATTTAATTCCTCCGGTGTTAACATGGGAAATGAAGCAACATTATCCCTACCCACTGAAATATTTTCGAAGTTGACTCTGTTCCGGTTTAGCCTTCTTTCAAACTCAAACTCAAAGCATTTATTTCAAATAAACCAATTACAGGCACTTTTGAACTGTCAAGGGGTCCGTCAGTCAGAAAGATGAAGCTAGATGCCCATTCCAAAGCGTAGTAGGTACCTATGGAGAAGAACGGGCAAGAATCTCCACGGACACTCTTTTAAATCATAATATGGTTACAAAAAATTGCTTACATCATTCATGTTGAAGTTATACATGTGAGAACGATGCAAAACGTTAAAAGCGTCCGTAATAAAAATAAAAATTCAAAAATTAAATTAAATTAAAATAAGCCGTGGTAGCTAAGAGATGACTAGTCCCTACTGACGGCGCCCGTTCACGAACATGACGCATGGATTAGCACCATTCAGCTCAACCATTTTGAAGGGAGCTAAATGATCCAAAACACGCGCCACCGTCAGCGAGACATTAGAGTGAGCATGACATACTCTCAGCCGCCAAGGCACATTCAAGTCAATGAAAGACATATCCAGTACCTAAATGGTAGCTTTATAGTCGGTACATAGTACTCAACATGTGCTGTATATACACGGTTAACTCGGGTTAATTTCAAAACTAACAATTAATAAAGAAATTAAATAACGACATTCTTTGTATTGTCAAGAGAACTGACAACACAAAAAAATTCAATAAATTATCTTTATTAATAAAAAAGTTATCACATTTTTTCTTTGAAATACCTCTGGTGTAAAATCGACTTTTTCAAGTTAGAGTTGTATTCATTGCTGGTTTCGAGATATGAGTTTTCATAGTAATTTATTTAGCCGCTAAACACGCCAGATATCGCCGGCGCTCGAATGAATGTTCGAATTTCCAAGCATATTTGAGAAAATGCTATTTGTTACTATAGACATATTGTCAAGCTTATCTCTTTTTCTGTAAAATTTTTGTTTAGAGTTTTTAAGCTGTTTGTGTTTTTGAAAAATAATCCGATAGTCGTGACGGCCAATGGCATAATTGCTAAGAGCCTCGACCAACACCTGAGGAGGCTCTCGTTAGGCTGTTAGATCAAGGGCTTGATCCAGAAAGGGCTTCAAGTGCTTCTAGACACGACGCGTTTCGTCAGGAGGTTCCTCTCTCAGGAGCATAGATAATACACGAGCCCTGACCACCGGTTGCTTGGACCTTGCTCCCGTAAAGGATATAATAATATACCAATAACCTATTATGCTTTTTGGGTTTCAACCTGATTTAGGAGATGGTCAAAAGTCGCTCGAAATGGTTCGTCTAAGCGTTACCTTATAAGAAGTTTGTCAACAAAAGTGGGGTAAACGAATTTGGATCTTGAGTTAATCGCAATAAGATTTAAAATTTCCAGCGCAAACTTTCAAATAAACGTGGAACTGCCTAGTTGGCTATGTTGTAAATTTTCTCCGCAAGAAAATTGACCAAAAGCTTAGAGTATATAACACTGGAGAAGCCATAAGCACAATATTCCGAACAAAACTATCAGTCACTTTTTGCGGGGGACGCGGTAGCGGAAAGAGAAGTCCGTACCATTAATTTTTATTTTATCGATATCGATATTCATTCGAAATTTTGCTTGAATCCATGAAATAAAACAGCTGTTGCATAAACTAGTTACATTTTAATAAGAAGATAAAATAACTTCAATTAAATAAAAGTAACTAAATTTGTAATAAGTAAGTAATCTCAATAAAAAATTAGGTCAACTTCAATTTATTTTTATTTTTACATAAACAAATTATAAAACATTGAACAATAAAAACAAATAAACAAAAATAATTACCAAGTAATTTTTACTAGGAAATTATCGACATGTCAATTTTGGTTTCAAACATGACCGGTAGTGTCGTTAACATTTTTACTACAGGTCATAATCGCATGTCAAGTGCGTGTAAGTTTTGCTGATTTGACGCATATTTTCGTGCAATGCAAAAGAAAAGTATTTTGATCTTTACGAACATAAAAACGAGATGTAGCGAGACACGGTGACGTCACAGTAGCAACATGAGGAAAATACTCGATTCATGCTACGTTTTATATTGAATCATGGTTGAATCGAATGAAAAATCGAATTATAATATGAGGTTAGGATTTTAAATTTCAATAAAAACATGACTACATCTTAGAAAAAAAAAAATGCATATGGAAATTTATTCAGTTCTTTATGTAAATTTGACGTATTTGAACGCTTTTTACACCATTTAACAACACAAATAGGCATTTTCACGGAGCTCCGCGCGCCTTTAAAACGATTTACGAAGTGAATTAGAATCGATTTGAAAGTAGTTTTTATGAACGTACTAGAACATTTGTTCTTGTACTTTTACAGAGGGGAAGTGTTCGTAAGGCTTCTCCAGTGTTATATACTCTAAGACCAAAAGACAGGACAATGGCGCTAGTTGTGCTTTAACAGTCATAAATTTGTCAAATAAAATGTATGTCATCTTGAGTTTTCAAATATCAACATTGAATTTTATATTTTTATTTAGCCTCGGTATTTAATTAGTATATCAATTCTTAAAGCTTTTAATAATCGTTTTGGAAGTAGTTTTAGTGTTTTTTCATGTTTTCTATTTCAGTTTCTTTTCTAGAATGTGATAAATTACGAAAATATTATTTACGCAAATAAATTATATCACAGCGCGGCCAAAAATTTGAGCGCAGTCCTCTCGTCTCAACAGAGCGCCGGCGACTGATTTGTGAAACAAAAATATGCTTGAAGTTCCCGCAACGTGCGACGGAAGATGACTTCTTCCACGAACTAAGAACGTCGTAAGTGCTAAAAACTATAAGGAATAAATAAAAGCCTACACAATTATTTTCGCCATTTATTAATACAAATAATTATCTAATTTTTATCCAATTAATCATTACCATATTAAGTACAAATCGAAAATACGGGAAAATTATAGGTAACTTCGTGATGTCTTTTTATCGAGAAAAATTTAATGGTTTGTGTTTCTGTTACACAAAACGTTTGGAAATATCATGTAGTTACTCGTATTATTTTTATTTTATACCTAAGTCTTATCAATTTCCAGAAAAATCAAATTGAAGATAGGCAATTTTGCTTACTACCCCCTCTTAAGGTGCTCGAGCGACTCTAAGGTCGTTTTAGCCTGGTTGCAGGGCGATATAAACCGATGGGAGAAATATGTAGCTAACAGAGTGAAACAAATAAACGGCATTATCTCGGCAAACAGCTGGAACTATGTGAAGTCAGAAGAAAATCCAGCTGACTGTGCATCTCGACGGCTCACACCTGTTCAACTCCTAGATTTTAAACTTTGGTGGAATGGACCAGATTGGTTAAAAATAAACTTGCCAAAAATCCATCAAGACAATCGCCTGACCTACACAACAAACACTGAGTTGCTAGAAATAAACTGCTGCGCAGTCACATACAAGAATTGTGAAATAATTGATACATTACTGAATAAAAACAGTAATTATAAACGCGTAATACGAGTGCTTGGATGGATTTTACGACTGAGCAACATTCGTAAGCAAAAACGCACACTAAACTCAAACAATAACTGACATAACAAAAAGAACATAACATAACAGAAAGAATAACAAAAAGGTGGCTATGTGTTTGTCACCACAAGAAATTATGGGAGCAACAGAATTGGTCATCAAGAACGTTCAAAATGAAAACTATAGCGAAGAAATTGAATGTTTAAAGAAAAAACGACCAATATCAACAAAAAGCAACTTGCTGAAGTTTACCCCATTCCTTGACGACAGTGGAATACTGCGCGTGAAGGGGCGACTAGGCTATTCAACTTTATCTCCCGAAGCCAAACATCCTATTATCCTTCCGGCTACCGGAAGATGAACAGAGCTTATTATTCAAGAGGCTCATCGCGACACTCTCCACGGAGGCGCCCGGCTCACTTTGGCCCATTTACGTCAACAATTTTGGGTCATTGGAGGTAGCAGAACAGTCAAGAAGGAGCTGCGACAATGCGTCCGATGTCATCGTTTCAAACCAAACCGAAACGTCCAACTGATGGCAGACTTGCCAAAGGAGCGTGTAACTCCATCAAGACCGTTCACAAACACGAGGGTTGACTATACCGGACATGTTGATGTGAAAATCAACAAAGGAAGACCGCCGCTGGGCTTTAGGAAGAGTCCAGGAACTACATCCAGGCGCCGTTGGTCGAGTACAGGTTATGTTTCATGTTATAGTAACACAATATGTTATTACCACATCATTAGTCAGAATTATTATTAAAGTTATTAACTCGTCCACACCTTTAATCGTGACTTATTGCAATATTTATATTTGTAGTTAACATTGTTTTATTGTTACTAGGAATCGTAGACAAAGGATTAATGTTATACTTAGATAAGTGTTATCATTGGTAGTTAATGCCTAGGATATCTCTAAGTATGCACACTATAAAGCTCTGTATATGCTTATTTCTTTTTACAAAAAAACAGCCGACTGCCAAAAAAAATAAACTACAGAAAAATAACTTTAAGAAGTCGGTTTCGTTGGTTTTGTTTTTTAAATTTTTGCCTCCGACTTCCGAAATAACAATAATCTAAAAACAAAAATAATTTTCCAAATCGGTCCAGCCGTCTTTGAGTAATCGGGAACCATAAATTTGAACAAATCTGTTCAGGCATTTAAAAGTTATGGTGGAACAAAGAAACTCACATAGATACCTACATATATACCTATATGGTACACACATGAACCCTGAAAACATTACACTCCTTTTTGGGCAGTCGTGTAAAAATAGATCCTTCCGAGGGACTGAGAACCTCATCCTCCTTAACAATAGCTGAGGTCACAAGTTCGATACCCGAGCGAATCAAAGTGGTTTTCAAACAATTCCAGCTTATCTACGGGTCGATCAGTAATTGTTTCTGTGGTAAGACAAAAAAGCAAACATTACAAAAACCAAAAACCAAAAACCTTGAAAACTAGAAAAGGGTCACTTAAACGACCAATAACGAAGCTTTCACCATTACCGCTGAAACCCGAAGAACCAAGAGTAAACTAAGGGGAAGAGAAAAGTCCACCTACTCCAGAAACTAAAAAACGGGGAGGCACAACAAAAAACAATAACAATTGGACGTCACTGGTTCTCCTATCCATACTTGCAATGACGGGATTTGCACAATCAGCGCCAACGACGAATAACTTGAAGGTTACACCTATACCGAGCAATCATCCGATTTACTTCGATGAAGCTGAGAAAATACAACTAATACATGACGAATGGACCCTACTAGTTTACTACAACTTAACGTCATCTGGCGGATCAATAATTATGTGAACCAAATAGATGATTATGCCAAAGAATATCACATGAGTGCCATGCCTTGCGAAACAATTGTCGGCCACCTACGTCATATGCTGAGTCACCTAGCCGACTACAACTATATGCTGCTCACTCAACACTCAAGACCAAAACGAGGTTACTTTGATGGAGTTGGGAAATTAACAAGAACTCTTTTCGGAGTGCTCGACGCAGATTTTGCCCAAAAGTACGAAAGAGACATACTGCATCTACAATCAAATGATGACTACCTACTAAAACTTATGAAAAACCTAACATTAATTGTAGAGGCTGAAAACAACATTATAAAAAGAAACACTGCCTTTATGGATGAACAATTCAAAACATCTTCAAAACGTCTACATGAACCAAATTTGCAGCGATATCACAAAAATAGTGAACAAGGCGCAAATGCTATTCACGATGAATGACAAATTCCGCTACCGTGACGTCAACTCTGATTTTAAGTGATTTAAATCGAATATTGGAAATGCTGATAAATGCTCTCGCCAACATTAACAGAGGACATTTAGATACCTATCTATTTCCGGCCAACCAACTGATCGAACAGCTAAACATAATATCCGGAAGGTTGCCACAGGGATTGACGTTACCTGTAAAAGACATTCAAAGGGATTTGAAAAATATCTATGATCTCATCCATGTGAAGGCTCGAATTACAAACAACTATATGCTATTCGAAATACACATTCCCTTGCTGAGCGATGAAGACTACAAGATATATCGAGTCATACCAATACCGTTCCTTAGACAAAGACATTTAAAACTCATACAACCAAGTTCAAGCTTCATCGCAATCAACTTAGTAAAAAACTCTTACATAACAATGGAAGACCAAGACATGCGACCATGTACTTCATACGGAGAAGACGAATTCATTTGTGTCTCATGTAATCCTGTATACAACATGCACGATACGCCCCATGTGAGGCCCAAGTCTTCAACCAACAAGAGCTTTATCATGCGTCCTCAATGACGTAACATGCAAAGAAACTTGGACAAAGCTTCACAAATCGAACATGTGGCTATTTACATTGTGCGGAAAACAGTTGATGCGCGTCATATGTAACGATCAAGTTACACCAGCGGTCACTGACGGGACTGGAGTGATTTCCTTGAAATCAAAGTGCTTACTGCAGAAAAAGGACGCCATAATATTTACAAATAATCAGCTGGGAAGCAGTTTTAACATGGAACCAAACATAGAAATACCAACCATAAATTCAACAGTCAACAACATCTTTGATCTCGGCTGGAAAAATGCAAAATTAAATATAACAGAGCAAGAAACGCAAACTGCAGTAGAAATAAGAAAAATAGACCAGCAGTTGGAATTCCAGAAAAACAGAGAAATATTACCGAAGCAAGGCGTCTGACATGTCAAGTCACGACATCTATCTCTACTCGGTTACTTCTTTGTTGTTGGGAGGAATCGCTGTGCTTGCCCTCTGGATTATCATTAAACGATGGTGCAAAACTAAGAAAGGCGTCAAAACAATTGCTGCCAAAACAGGAGTGACACCTAGAGGAAGGGATAACTTTGAAGGGGACATCGAGCTACAAGAAATACATTCAACAGCAGCGGAGCCCATTTACAGCGAAGCAAGACAGCCGAAGAAAGCATTTCACTTTGACGAACTAAATTGAGTGTTATGTTACATATACCGACTTGTACATATACTTTTACACATTCACTTTTCTAATATTATTACTTATTTTGTAATCGATGCTCATCCCACTTTTCCCTCGGGAACATGTACAGTTCACGTGCAGGCAAATTGCGAACGCCGCGACCGACTTATCACTACTCGTTTGATTTACTTTTATAATTATAATACTTTGGTTGACCAATAGCTAAACCAATACCAATAGCGCTATAACCGCAGATTAGCATCCAACGGAACTTATCCTGTACAAATAAACTGAATTATCGTGAAGTCTGTGGTTTTCGATAACTCACATCCAACAACTCAACTGTAGCTAACTGGCTACCTCTGAGCCATACATAGGCCGTGTCTTGAAGTAACATTTAGTCAGTATTTTATTAGGTAATATATTTAAAAAAAATCCCATTGAAAAGTTTTTGTTCTTCAATCCAGATTTGGAAATTCGGCCAGCCGAGCACGCACAGCTTTGAGACGGAACCCTCAGGGCGCTAGTCCTAATCACGATTAAAAGGTAGCGATGCGTAAGCAGGTGTTAATAAAGGCAGTGGCAAAATCGACAAACAGCCTATATATAAAAAAAAAATAAAAAAAAACATTAACATTCGAATTGATAACCTCCTCCTTTTGGAAGCCGGTTAAAAAAACACAAAATAATGTATTGAATACGCAAAATAAGGTTAATATGAAGCGAAAAATATATAATTTGATGAAATATTATGTTAACATATTTTATTTATTTACACAATAGGCATAAAAAGGCCGGTCTCATTGATGAGATTAAACAAAGCGCACATCTCTGCTCGGGTGAAATAGAAAACGCTCATTTAATAGAATAGGATAGTTAATACTAATTCCATGTTTAGTACCTACTGCAGCATTCCGCTGCCAAATAGGCCTCGTTACACGCGAAAAAGGCTGAACATGTTTGATTCTTAAAATGTTGTTACGACTGAAACATTTTTGACTTCGGTTTTGTCGAAGCAGGAAAAAAGATTGGCAGTTGTTTGAGGGCAGTCGCCAATCGCCCGCTGACCTTAATGGCGTGAATCGATTTCTTCCATAAACTTTCCTGCTGGTATTGAGCAGACACGTAGTTGTCTTATTATTAGTAGTAGTACTTCTATTAAGGTTCATCCTAAATACCTGGGCATATTTTTAGATAAACAGGTGAACTGGGCAAAACACACCAACTATATTATTACAAAAGCCACCAAATCCCTGTAGCAGTGCAAGCGACTGCTTGGCAGGAACTGGGGAATTAGCCCCAGGGTCACCTACTGGTTATATACCACAATCATCCGACCAGCTATCACATACGACTCACTGGTCTGGTGGCACAGGACAGACCTAAGCACAGCCCAAAGGAATCTCGAAAAACTGCAACGTTTTGCTTGTGTTGCAATCACTGGCAGTATGAGAACTACACCCACTGCCGCCCTACAGGCAATGCTTGGACTGCCACCTCATCGTGCGGGAGGAGGTGACCCCAGCCACCTTTAGGCACCATGTATCAGGAACCCTAAGCAAAGACTGCAGAGTTAAGCACACACGTATAAAGGAAGATGCGATCAAAAGACAACCAATGATGGCATCACCCTGTGATAAAGCCGCGAAAACACACCACTTTCATAGGCACTACAACATAATACTTACAGAAGAACAGTGTGACTACTCAGGCTCGAAAGAGATAAGAGTATACAAAGACGGATCGAAGATCGACTCCGGGGCTGGAGTTGGAGTCTTCTCACACGACTTCAATATAAAGATATGCATATGAATATGGATATAGATATGCCCGCTGGGTATGTTCAACACCATCTATCAGGTGGAGTATGTAGGCATCATACAGGCGGTCCACGCCCTAAAAGCTAGGAGAATTACGGACACACACGTATACGCATACTCTCCGAAAGCGCCTCAGTTCTTTAATCCTAACGGAAAAAAAATATTACCTCAAAGCTAACACTAGAATGTTTCAATGCACTAGAACAAATAACGGTATCTAGCCGCAACACGGTGACACTGCAATGGATAAATGGACACAGCGGTTTGCTAGGTTATGACGAAGCTGACGAACTTGCTAGATGAGGATCCAGCACGGTGATCTGTGGACCCGAGCCTATCGTACCCATCCCCTTCAACCAGATACGCAGGTGGCTACAGGAGTTCACCCACACTCAAGCGGAGCACTGGTTGACCTCGACACCGGGCAGGCAGGCAGTCCAAGGAAGCAATGCCATCCTTGGATACCAGGCTAACCTGTATAGGAATAGTTTACTACACCTGGATAGGAACGGCCTGCACCTGGTGACGGGGACCATCACGGGCCACTGCTCGCTGAACAAACACTTCCACAGAATAGGCATAACGGACCTCTCCTCTGTGCAGGGCGTGCATGGAGGCTGAGGAAACCGTCACGCACGTGATTTTTGAATGCACAGGCGTCACCCAGATTAGAACAGAGACCCTCAGGACACCCAGATCTATCACAGATGTTCTGAACAGACTAGGAGATTTAATTAAATTCTGGAGGGAGGTGGGCTGTTTAGAATAACCACCAACGGCCGCTATGGCCCACGCACAGTGGTCCACTGAAAGACGGAAACCAAACCCCATAACATAGAACATAGAAGGTTCATCCAGGGACCGGGATATTCATCCCGTAAACATATAATCCGTACCGACATGTGATGTTTGTGTATTATTTTTTTCTACCTTTTTTTTTCAATAAACTTTGTGTTCTTCACCTGTATACTGCGTTTCATTATACGACCTACGAGTATGTCGTACCGGGTTCGACCCCCGGGCGACTTTTAACTCAATGGTAGCATAAACATCTTTTTTTGCTACACTACATACATACTAATTCCATGCTGCCATGATAGTACATACTAATTCTATGCTGCCATGATAGTACATACTAATTCCATGCTGCCATGATAGTTCATACTAATTCCATGCTGCCATGATAGTACTTACTAATTCCATACTACCATGTCATTACTCCGACTAGTAAATAGTTATCTGTGGCGCATATTACCGCGCTAGTGCGGTAATGTAAAGTAAAAAGTACACGTGTTTAATACATAGCATTATGAACCTAAAAACGGTCCAATAAGAGGCAATTTACGAGCAAATGAGTGGAAAAATATTGTAAAACATTTTAAAATAAGTTACATTTTATAATATTTCTGAGTTTCTTGCCCATTATTCTCCATACGAAACTACCTTTTGGAAAGGGCGACTAGAATATATTCTATTTTTTCTTGTAAGTTTATGACGTTTAAAAGTTCCTTTTATGTGCCTATTTAAAATAAATTATTTGACTGTGTATATTGATTTTGTTTATTATTATTATACGTACACACAACATACAATTTTATTTTAAAACTTTTGGTAACCACCTGCAGCAGGTTACCAAGAGTTTTAAACAATATTCTATTCTAAAACGATGGATTGTACACAGTGAGCTTCTAACAAGCACGTCTTTCTACATTGTTCTCACATGTTTAATTTCAACATGAATGATGTAACCAATATTTTGTAACAATTTATTTAAAAGTGTCCGTGGAGTTTCTTGCCCGTTCTTCTCCATAGGTACCTACTACGCTTTGGAATGGGCAACTAGCTTCATATTTCTGACTGACCGATTCCTTGACAATTCAAAAGTGCCTGTAAATGGTTTAATTGAAATAAATGGTTTGAGTTTGAGTCAGAGCTATTACCGTAGTTATCATCCGATACATCACTGCGATACATGCGCCAACATCCAACTAAGCCGGTGTCGGAGTTAGCGCGTGAAGTTGCCGCCACTCGAATCAATCTCTGTCGCGCCCGCTGATGTTGATATGCACTATATTAATAATACTAAACTGATATAAGCGATCACTCCCAGCATCTACATGACTGTTCAAACTTCAGCTACCGTCTATCTCTCCCAGTGTTTATTAGATTTTTCTAACTCGATATTAAGTCAGGTTCTTGAGGAATTTTGGAGATAAAAAAGCACTCATTACTTTTTAAATTAATCGAAGACATCTTTTTTATTCATGTAAACAACACACTACCAATGTATTTGAACCATAGAGTAATTTTACAAATGTCATAGATTAAAAAACATTAAGGTTTTCCACATTCTCCACAGGCAGAAAAGAGATCAAATTATACAATAATAATAAAATTAACTTATCAACCATTTAAGAGAATGTGACATATTGTGTACATAAGTGCTTATCAAGTTATGATCCAAATTTTACTACACTGTCATATTTTTACTATAATGTTACATTTTTAATAACATCTATCGCATCAAAAATTAACCCTTTCATTATAATGCTGAGATGCCTAACTATACATACAAAGAAGTATATCACATTATTATTTTATTTATAATAGCATCATCAATCATACTGAGTTTCTAACATCAATACAATTTGAAGTACGCACATACCCTATTATTATTAATGCTCATAAACATCGTGAGAAACCGGCATGCCTGAGAGATATTTCTCGACGTATGTCGTCATGTAAAGCCAAGTCAAAGGCACATGGGCGGTTTTAAAACTCTGACAGCAGGTTAGTCACCAAACACACGAAAAGAAGAAGATTAATGCTCATTATGCAATGGAATATTGCTATTACATAATAACAATCTCTATGGAAATTAAAATCAATGAATACTGCCTATCTTATACAGAGTGGATTTTTGAGATGGGGCAGTAAGGGCAGCCACCGTAAACTGTCTATTTTCTTGCTGACTGAACAGTTTTTTCTAAATTTGTGAATGCAGTTCAAAATGTCTCAAAAAGTTAAGGAAAGTCTCCTAAGACCGTTTCTTGTTGCCACGACCGTTAAGGAACCTGTCCTCACTGCCCCATCTCAAAAATCCAGCCTGTATATTATGCAATACAAAATAATTCGTTGCTGTTGACCCATAGAACAGATATGCAAGTCATAATAATAATCAAGTTAGGTAGTGCTGAGTGTGTGTAATATGTATGTTTTATGAATAAACCAAATCAACAAGACATTCAACTTTCAAATCAAATATCTGCTGGGCAACCTAGCAACCCGGCCAGACCGGGTCGTCTGTTTTTTGACCTTATCTTGCTCTATAGGCCGGGGAAGTTATGTTTGAACCCTGCACTAAATCTTAACAGCGATTTTTTTCTTGACTCGTATATTTGAACTTAGGTCTTCAAATAATATTAGAAAATTAAACATTTTCCAAAAACAAAACAAAAACGCGTTTTTGTGAATAAAAATTGAGGCAAAATAGCTAACAGGAAAATTTTGGTCACAATATATAAAAAATTGGTAAAACCAATATATTTTTACTGAATTAAACATTTTCGTCCACGGAAAATTCGATAAAAATAAAATTACGATTTTTTTTTTATTGTACTTTAAGCAAAAATATTAACAGCGGTTTTTTTACATTAAATTACCTAATTAAATATAATAATACGCTATCGAACAAAATTAAACACATTGTACTAGCGCAAGATATTAATCAAAGTTTTTTTGCAATAGCGGTTCAGGCAAAAATGTAACGGCGTTAAATTTTGTTTAAATTTTATTTATATACGTAGGCTCTATATCATTTAATTACAATAAAATTAAACACATTAAAGCAACCGTAACATTTAAAAAATATATACTTCAGTATTGCATACGTTTTATAGTTCGTCTTCATTCTACTGCACGGTCACACGGTAGAAAGATTTAAAAAAAAATTGCAGTCACATAATAGACGCCTAAGTGTCCTTTTGTTTTTTGTATCTATTTGTATAGTTAGTTTTATTTAGTACCTAGTGTAAATAGTAGTCCTGTTATGACATAATAGAGTAGTTTTTGAAGAGCTGTTTAATAAGTAAACATAAACAGCTGAAACATCAATGTATTTTAAATGTTCGCTTGGTGTATCTAATAATTTAAACGGCATGTTTGAAGTTTAAAATCTTATATTACCTATCTATGAGGACATGATACCTATTAAGTCGTAAAGTATTTAAATCAAAATTGAAATGGGTCATTAAGAACCAAGAAAAAATTGCAATGGATATATTGGCCTCGCTCCATTCTAAGAAATGTTTCTCGTCATTCTGGAAAGGTACTAAAAAGCTCAATGTCTCTCCAAGCTTACCAGTTAGAGTGGAGGGTGAGAGTGACCACACTGGGATAGCTAATTTATTTAAAGAGCAGTTTATTGTGAGCTCACCTCTTGAGTCTGTGGGAAGGGTGAATGATGCTGAGTCTTATCAATCAGGAACACCCTTTAAGTTTACGTGTACAGAAATAAAAGCAGTCATTAAATGTATGAAGCGGGGAAAGTCTCCTGGCCATGATGGACTCAGCATTGAGCATCTCCAAAATGCTGGTGTGCACTTACCAAGAGTAATAACCATGTTTTTAAATCTTTGTGTGGGCCATTCTTACCTTCCACAGGAGATGCTTGATACGTTAGTTGTA
This sequence comes from Agrochola macilenta, assembly GCA_916701695.1. Classification (NCBI taxonomy): domain Eukaryota; kingdom Metazoa; phylum Arthropoda; class Insecta; order Lepidoptera; family Noctuidae; genus Agrochola; species Agrochola macilenta. Next base: position 23,850,601 of record OU753557.1, on the reverse strand, counting down.
CCTATTGTAAAGAATCGGACGGGAGACATAGCTGACAAAGGGAACTATAGGCCAATATCATTGGCAACCGTGATAGCCAAAGTGTTTGACAGTGTGCTTGACACGCACTTAAGTAACTTTACAAAACTACACGACACACAGTTCGGTTTTCGTGTGGGGCTGTCTACAGAGAGTGCAATACTTGCGTTAAAGCACACTGTCAAATATTATACGGACAGGAAGACACCAGTGTACGCTTGTTTCCTAGACCTTTCCAAGGCTTTCGACCTGGTTTCATATAAGGTTTTATGGGAGAAGCTTCGGAAGGCGGGAGTTCCGGCTGCATTGGTGTCAATATTATCTATCTGGTATGAAAAGCAGAGGAACTTTGTAAAATGGTCCAATGTATTATCAGACCCATATAAACTGAAATGTGGTGTGAGGCAGGGGGGTCTGACTTCCCCGAGAATATTTAATATTTATGTTAACAACTTGCTTGTTGAGCTCAGCAGTACTCATGTCGGTTGCCATGTGGACGGAGTTAGTTTAAATAACTTAAGTTACGCAGACGATATGGTGCTGCTGAGCCCCACAATCGGGGGAATCAGAAAGTTACTCACTATCTGTGAAAGGTACGCTGAACAGCATGGCCTAAAGTATAATCCCACGAAAAGTGAGTTATTGGTTTTTAGAGGAACAAATAAATGTCCCTCAAATGTCCCACCCGTAGAACTGAACGGTTTACCCTTGAACAGGGTGTCGCAATTTAAATATTTGGGCCATATTGTTACCGAGGATCTAAAAGATGACTTAGACATGGAAAGGGAGCGCAGGGCGCTGGCTGTGAGGGGAAACATGCTAGCACGCAGGTTTGCTGGTTGTTCAGCACCGGTTAAAATAACACTTTTTAAGGCGTTTTGTCATATATTTTACACCAGCAGTCTGTGGGCTAATCATACCCAAAAAGCAAACAGCGCACTGCGCATTCAATATAATAACGCCTTCAGGGCGCTGTTGAGGCTTCCACCTTACTGTAGTGCGTCAGGGATGTTTGCGGATACGCACACTGACGATTATTTCGCGATCATGCGCAAAAAAGTGGCATCAGTGATACGTAGATTGAGGGGAAGCAGCAATAGCATTCTGAAGGTGTTTGCAGAAAGGCTAGAAGGGCCTACTATGGATAGATTTATCAAACTGCATGTCAGACATGGGACTTGATGAATCTTCCTCCTCTTATCTTGGCTGTATTTTTGTGTGTATTTGTGTTTTTATTGTTGACTATGGAACCCTAAAAACTATGTTAGTAGTAACACTTAAACACACATGAGTACTCGTACGTACTCATGTGTGTTTAAGTGTTACTACTAACATAGTTTTTAAGTTTGTACTGATTACTAACACGCTATGGGCCGTCGACGCCTGAAAATAAACGATCGATTTTTATTTTGATTTTTTATTTTATTATTTTATTTATTATTACTCGTATTATTGTGTTCTCTTTTGTTCGTTTTTAGGGTTCCATAGTCAACGAGGAACCCTTATAGTTTCCCTATATCCGTCTGTCTGTCTGTCCAAGGTTTAACTTAGAGACTCTTAGTACTAGTAAGCTGTAATTCGGCATGGGTATACAAGAAAATTAAACACATTAAAGCAGACAGTAACATTAAAAAAATACGATGATGCGGGAAGTACTGAACTGGTCGAAGTGGCGGTCTTTGGGGGAAGCCTATGTCCAGCAATGGACAGTGGACATTCTTTCGGCTGAAATGATGATGATGATACTTCAATATTGCATCCTCGCAATATTAAATACGTTGTCTTCGTAGTCCGTCTTTATTGTACTGCAGGACCACACTGTTCAGAGATTTTTAAAAATGTCAGTGACATAATAGAGTTCGCCTTTTGACAGAGCATGCACATAGGCAATCGTTTTTTTCTCAAAGAAACCACAACGACGTTGGACTTGGATTTACGTGACGATTTCACGCGTAATGGAATCGACTACGTTTTATCATCTGACAGTCATTATAAAAAATATTTGCGTCATTAATAGACTCAAATACAGCTCAGACCATAGACCAATGCGTGCAAAAATCAAAGTAGACTTTAAAATTCACCGAGCCAAATTGTTTACGAAACAAACCAAAAGACTTTCTAAAGAAACACTTATTACAACTTTTACTGATCAAATTATTTTATAGAACTGAAAGTTGACGAAACAGACGCAGAAGAACAATGCAATGCAATAGTGACTGGAATACCCAATACTTGTAAAATCATAAAAAACAAACCCAGAAATAGAAATAAACTAACAGCTCATAGTATTGATATGATAAAAACTCAAACTAATAAAATAATTTAACAACAGAATACAGGACAAAAGATAAAGAAGTTAAAAGGAGCATTAGGAAAGATTTGAGAAATATTAATACACATTTGATTAAAACAGCCTTAGAAAATCATACATCCCTAAGACTTTTAAAACAAGGAGTCACAAAAGGAAAAAGTTGGATTACCAGTTTGGTAGATAATGATGGCATAAAGCATTACAGCAGAGACAAAATCATGGAAATAGCAACCTAGTTAGATACCACCACATATAGATAACCACTATAGATTATTATATTCCGATCACTCAACACCCGATGTCGATATCGAATCCAATCCTTAAGATTCCATTCCCCCCAATAAACGGTTATGAAGTGCACAAAGCACTTACTACCTACAATGCACTATGATAGAAGTTCTGGGGAAGGTAGAATCACGACTGAAGCGTACAGACCTTGAACCAGCTACTAGAAAAATATTCAGAACATAATAAACCATTAAACTTAGCCTTCGTAGATTATGCATTCGACAGTTTCAAACACTCCGTAATATTCAAATTATTAGAAAACAAAGAACTGGAACAGCAATATATAGATCTCTTAAGAAATATATACTATAACAGCACCGGCACAGCACCTGGTCCTCATGGACCAGGTGCTGTGCCGGTGCTGTTACGTTAGACGCCAATGAAGGGCGACCTACCGATCTCCCTGAAGCAAAACTCATTGATAAGTGTATTCTACGCGTCCTAACTTACGGGCCTCAGATCTCAGGTCGTTCACCGAGTCGCAAAAGTTCCGCCTTGGGGTTTGCCAAAGAGTAATGGAGCGCAGAATTCTGGGCGTAAAACGAACTGACAGCATACGTAACACTACGCTGCGCTCCAAAACGGGGATCTTAGACGTAGGCAAAAAGGCTGCCAAGCTAAAATGGGATTGGGCGTTGGGAGTCATGTCAGCCGCCTGCATAGTGACCGTCGGGCAACAGTCTCCACGCGGTGGGTGCCTGAGGATGGGCGGGGCCGCTGACGGTGGCCCAGAAAGAGGTGGCGAGACGACCTAGACGCGAACCGCAAGGGTTGGATGGAGGTCGCCCTGGAAAAGGATGTTGCTTATTAGCAATGGTTGTCACAATAGCTGGCAGGGGCCACACTCGAGTCAAACAAAAATTAGCACTTTAAAGCAAAAATTTGCATTTTGCAAACGGATCCCAAAATCCAAAGATGGTTTTCACACACTCAGAATATTTTTTAACGACATTACCAACGACACCCCACACCATGGGATAAACGAGAAAATTAAAACATCCCCACTTTACATGTTGTACCCTAAAAAACAAAAAAAAAACAAATTTGTACTATATACGTATATTATTATACTCGTATATCCTACTATCCTACTAATATTATAAATATGAAAGTTTATATGTTTGTATGTCACCCAATCACGCAAAAACGGCTGAATGGATTTGGATGAAAGGGACACAGTTTATAATCTGGATTAACACATAGGATACTTTTAATCCCGGTAGTAAGTACGTCCCCGTGGGATAATTACCAACCTCCACACGGGCGAAGCCGCGGACGAAAGCTAGTTTAAAATATGTACATTGATGTTTCAGATGTTTATGTTTACCTATTGAACAGCTCTGCAAAATCTACTCTATTATGTGACTGACATTTTTAATATATTCTTTTTTTTTTTTTTAATTTTTGAACAGTGTGGCCGTGCCGTAGAATGAAGACGTACTGTTTAACGTATGCAATATTGAAGTATACCTAATAAAAAAATGTTACGGTTTGCTTTAATGTGTTTAATTATCTTGTAGTTAAGTGAGATAGAGATTTTTATCGAAATTTGCGTGGACGAATTTGTTTAATTTTCAAACCTACTTGTAATACCTCATCTCAAATACTGCATACAAATATATCTGTTAATATTTTTTTCTACCAAGTAAAATTGAAATACCATGTTTTCTTAAAAAAAACGTACACGCGGGGGTGAACTTTGAGCGGTATACATTTTATTTGCGGGGAAAACAAACCAGTTTACGTTGACGAACACTTACCTCCTGCAATCAAAAAGCTGTTGTATGACGCCCGCCAGTTTGCTAAGGCAAGGAGTTACTACAGCTGGTCCCCATGCTGGTCCCGATCAGTTGTGTGTTCAGCTTATCATTTATGGATCTTTATGAAGAAGAGAAAATATTGCGTAGCTTCCCGATCACTGCCCAACCGAATCGGATTCGACGATTGACTTTTGTCTCAAAATTGGACCTACCTAACTGGACAGTTTGTCCTAGGTAAACGTAGTCATCCACAACTTCGAGTGTAGAGTCTCCGATCTTCATGAGGGTGGGTGTTACAAGGGCATTTGATAAAAAAAAAAAAAAAAAAATGTTTATTTCAATTTCAAAGGGCATTACGATACATTATTATTGGAGATCACCTTTTAAGCAAGGGGTTGCTTGTGTTAGGAGACTCCGCACTTCCACTTATCATTATCTTATGCAATTGAAACGTAGACAATGTAACATGCAAAACTAAACATAAATGGGTAACTTAAAATTATACAAAATGAAATGAATGGCCAAATGATTTGGAAATGCATGAGTATTATGCATAGAAAAAGGGCCAGATCGCGCGTGTAGTGTGATATGTGTAAGTATGGGTGACGATGTGAAGAGTGAGTGTGTAGTGTGTGTGTTATAATGAGCATATTTAGTTCTCCTATCCTAATTAAGATCCTGTACATCCTATTTGATATGAACTTAGTTTTGTCCATGTTCATTTTAAGACCTTCTCTTTCGGAAGCTCTACTGCGGTCATCGAGCATTGTACTTAGGTCCTCCGATATAGTAGTCATGGCTAAGACTACCTCAGCCTTGACTACTATCTCGTCGGCAAACCGAAGGTAAGTGACGTAGTTGCCGTTGAAGTTGATTGCTACCCCTTTCCAGTCCAGAACCTTGAAGACATCTTCCAATGCAGCGGAGAAGAGTTTTGGAGAGATAAAGTCTCTCTGTCTCACTTCACTTTGCTGCACAAGGATAGGTTTTAAGGTCTGTCCTGGAGTCGGAAGAACATAGCAGTAGTGTTTTCATATAGACACTGCAACACCTCGATTTACTGATAGTGAATCTGGCACCGTTAAAGAGACGGCAGTACAGCCCAAGTCTCGATCGAATCGAAGGCTTTCTTGTAGTCCACAAACGCTAAGCAGAGAAGCAGGTTATACTCTTCGATCTTCTGTATAACCTGCCACAGAGTATGTATGTATTCTACGGTGCTAAAGCCTTTACAGAAGCCGGCTTATTCGGGAGGCTAGAAGTCGTCCAACCTGCGTGCGAGACGGTTCGTGATGACTTTTGAAAACAGCTTGTAGACATGGCTCAGAAGTACGTAGATGGGCCTATAATTCTTAAGCAGGGCATTGTCGCCCTTTTTGAAGAAGAGTACCAGCACACCTCTGTCCGCCTGTGTCTGCCTGTGGCGTTTTACCCTCGAGTATGACGGAACTAAACAGCCAACCAAACGGCTTAAGAAAGGATTTTCCACCGGCCTAGCTGCCTGCTATTGTATAATAAAAACATTTCCCTCAATCTTTTAATCGTAATTTTTTTTATACTTATCATACTTTATTATACCTAACGCTCAATGCTCATTTCTACAAAGGGCAATAAATGTTTGCGTCTTTAAACGAATGTCCAAAATATTGTTGGCAAAAATATTATAAAAATATTTTTGGTACTTACCTACTTTCAAACTCAAATAGCAGCCATGGGGTTAATTGTAGCCTTTCGTTGTAATATAAAAAACACGCCAAGTGCGTGTCGGACCACGCACAATGAAGGGTTCCGTAGTTCGGATGAATTTATCCCAATAACAAACTTAACATTGTAGTTGAAAAACGTGTTCTCCCATACGGAATGTATGGGAGATCATGTTTTTCGAACTGCAAATTTAAGTCAAATCAAATCAAATCAAATCATTTATTCGCATAGAATGTAGGTACTGTACAATAAAGTTGTTATAAAGGTATATATACCTTATACCGTATATATATCCGGCTCACTATAGTGAGCCGGATACGTTCTGCCTGAGTTTTGGCATGCAAAATCTAACAAACAATGTCATCATCATTAAGCTAATGCGCAAAATTATGAAATACTCGTAGATAATAAATTAATAAATCATTTAACAAGTCCAGATCATGCATAAAAAATGTTACAAATAATGTCAATAATATTAAATAGTTGAGATGTCACACATGTGGTCATTCAAAAAGTCACTTAAGGAATAATAACATATCTGTATCAAAAAAGTCTTGAGTTTATTTTTAAATTGTTGAAGGGTGTCACTTTTTATGCTGTCCACGGTAGTTTATTAAATATTATTGGACCCATGCAGAAAACACTTTTTCTAAGTAGTGCTGTTTTATAGCCACCGACAATTAAGAGGTTTTTGTATTGACTTCTCACGGGACCTTTCTTGGTGTCAGAGACCATAAAAAACAAATTTTTATTACTTTTTACAAAAATTGCCATTTCCAAAATATATAACGACGGAAAAGTAAGAATTTTCAAAGACAGAACAGAGATTCACAACTAACTCTAGGTTTAAGGCCACACATAGCTCTAACACAACGTTTTTGTGCTTTAAATAATATATGTTATCTCTTAGACTGCAGTTACCCCAAAAAAATATTCCAAACCTCAAGACCGATGCGACCAAACCATGGTATGCTACTAAAGCAGTCTTTATGTCCACTTTTTTTGTTAGGTTAAAAATAACATAAGCTGCAGTGCTTTACTTTTTGCACACCTCTTCTACTTGCGGTTTCCAAGTTAGTTGATCGTCTATATAAATTCCTAAAAATTTCGCAACCTTTGTTTGACTGATCACCTGTCCATTGTACTGTGCTTTAACGTTCGGTGGAATTGTCCGTTGGTGAAAATGCATCACAGTAGTCTTTGGTAAGTTTATTACCAGGTTGTTTTTATCTAGCCAATCAATAATATTTCTAAGGCTGGTGTTGATATCCTGTTCATAATTATTAATATTTGTACACTTTATCAGTGCTGTGCTGTCATCAGCAAATAGAACCATTGGACTTAGTATCTGACGGGGCAGATCATTAATATACAGCAAAAACAGCGGGGGACCTAATGCACTACCTTGCGGTACACCGAATTTAACAATTTTACCATCAGATTGATATTTTTGTTCACATTTTGACTTATGACAAATTCTGGATATCTCCGTATATTGAGTTCGGTTACTGAGGTAGGATTTTAAGAGATTCAGCACGTTTCCTCTTAGACCGTAGCTATTAAGCTTATTCAATAAAATATCATGATTGACACAGTCAAATGCTTTACTCATGTCTGTAAAAATGGCACAGATAGGTGTTTTATTATCTACATTTATCATTATTTCGCGTAATAAATCATATATTGCTGTATTAATGTTTTTGTTTTTTCTAAAGCCTGCTTGTTCATTACATAGTATGTTGTATTTTGTCTGAAAGTTGTTGATTAATTCATATATAATCTTTTCTATCACTTTGGAAAACACAGGAATTAAAGCAATCGGTCTATAGTTAGCTATATCGTCCCTGCAATTCTTTTTGTGCAGCGGTTTGACTATGACTGTTTTTAAACCGTCAGGAAATACACCAGTGCTGATGGCTAAATTAATAATGTGGCTAAAATGTATGGTTATTTGATACAAATTTTATAACTTTCGTTGCTACCTCATCATATCCTACGGTATTTTTATTTTTTAATGATTTTATTACCCTGAGTACGTCTTGAGGTACAACTGGTCTCATAAACATTGTGTTAGGATTTTTGTGTAGGAAACTTGTTTCTAGTGATGTTTTAGGTGAGTTTTTAATCTGATTAATGAAGTAGTTGTTGAATGCGTCTGCAATTTCCTTGGGGTCATTAATAATTGTATTATTTATTTTTACCTGGGAAATGGGTTCATAAGTACATGCTTTATTGTTGATAACTTGCCAAGACGCGTGAATTCTTAATAAAATGGTTATTTTGAGCCTTTTGAGTTATTTTACAATTTTCCTAAATCGCCGGGAGTAATTTTTAAATTTATGTTTGTTTTCATTTGATGGCCTAAGTCTGTGCTCCCATAGAAGGTGACGCTGCTTCCTACTACATAATCGTATTCCCCTAGGAATCCACTTAATTTTTTGGTTTTATTTTAACTAACTTGTAGGGAAAACAAAGTTTATATAACAGACCAAACTGCTGCATAAATATGTTATACGCTTCATTAACATTTTCTGTCTCATACATTTCAGTAAATGAAAGGCATTGTAGATAGCTATTGAATTTTGTTAAGTTTTCCAATGATAGGTCCCGTTTTTTTACATGCCATGAATTTTGTCTATAGGTTTTGTTTACTTTAATCTCAAATATTTGTGCAGAATGATCAGACAAGGCAAAGTCGATTACTTCACATTTACATATTATTCTTACAATTATGAGCGAAATTATCCAGACAGCTGTTACTAGATAACCGAGTTGGTTGATCAAGTTCTAGTCTGAGGTTAAATCCCAGCAGAAAATATTCGAAGTCTGATATAATGATATAAGTCTGAATAGTCTTGCATTGTGAAGTCTTTTAGGTTGTCTTCGACGGTGAGTAGCAACTCTTCTGTAGTACCGTTATGCAGCAAATACATAATGACAGTAGTCAAATTCATAAGTGAAGACTTCTTCAACTAACGGTAGTAAACCTTTAGTACACCTACTACTCATTATAGCGATTCTATTTTTAGGTTTTGGTAGAGATGCGCCTACTGGTTTTTTTAAGGCAACTTTACACAGGTGTGAGGGTGGTGTTAGGTTTTGTTTTTGCACCAATGTGTCATAAGTCGCCTTTTATCTCCTTGCAATAATTTAACGAGTGTGCGCTGAGTGTATTTTCCATACTTTCCGAAGTCTGCATCTGTTTTGTTTTTGTACGGGCAGTGTTCTTAGTTGGTGTTTGGACTTTGGTCTTAAGTGGACTACTGGCAATTACCTTGTAGGTTTTATTTCTTTCCAATAAAACAGCATTTCTCTGCTTCAAGTTATTATTTTCTAGCGATAATAGTTCTATTTCTTTGTGTGCACTTTGTTATTGAGTTTTGAGTTCTTCTATCTCTTTCCTGTATATGTTTATTTGGCTTTCATCTTTATCTTCAGATAAAGCTGGCACGGAATTCGAGGTACCGTCCATCGTTTGCGCTATTATGTCGCTGTTATCTGGTTCCGATCGCGTGCGTGTCCTTCGGTAAGTTATGTTCTCCAAGAAATTCATAATTTGTAAATTAATTCAAATAAAGAAATTAAAATAATACCCAAAGAATATTTTTGCCTTGTGAGATTCGAACTCTCGTCGTCCAGAGGTTTAGACGAGAGTATTCACTAGTAGCCACTAGGCCAGTCGTACTTGTTCAATTGTGGCGAAAGTTTCTATTTGTTTAGAGTTTGATCGATGTTCATTTGTGTCTCAACCGATACATGTCAGTTTTGCCAATGGTAAAATAATGTATTAAGCTGTTAACACGGATATTAGTTTGGCAACACAGATTGGCATATTAGTTTCTGCAGTTTATCATAGATGGCGTTGTACTTGTCTTAACATTTGAATAAAAAAAACGATTTTTGGCAGACAAAGTTTGAATAAGGATCACATCGAGTCAATTTTTGTATAGGTTACGAATGTTTCAAGTGTTTTTAACTGGAGTCCACAATTATATATGCTTATGGATGACGCACGTAACTCACTGAGGATCTTTAATAGTTTTAAGTCACTGTTTTTCAAAGTCACTGCTAATATTTCCTGAATTTAAGTTGGTTGATTATTTCTGGTTAACCAGTACAGCCTACTTAGCTTACATTTTTTTTTTTCTTACCTACATTAATTTTTGGGTACGGAATGAATCATGTCCTTTCGTATTATATGGAAAGAGCAATTCGGAGGACCGATGCCTGCCGGTGTCACGGGAAAGTCCGAAAGGGATACCGTGGCCCCTGGCAACGTACAGGCAACTGAAGGAACACGGGTGGGTTTGAGTCAGTAAGAGTACGAAAAGCACCATTTTATTTGTGAAATAAAAAAAATATCTGTTAAATTATCGCTTATTCAAACGCACTGTGCCATGGGCCTAAACAAACAAGCTTCGTTCGCACCGCAGCGTATGCGCGCACTCGCTATAGGTACACAATCTCCACTAACATTTTTAACATCTACTCTACTAAAAACGCTAATCGGTTATTTTTGTTTACTTATTATTGTATTTTCTCTGTAAGTGATTGATGTAATCTTTTGAGAAATAAATGTCTTAAACCGTAAGAGTCTGACACGCTCTCCCGCTTCGCCTAGAGCAGGAGAAGTTACTTGATAACTTCCCAAACTAAAAAAAAAAAAGAAAAAAGACTTGTGAACGTGACTTGTGAATGTGAGTGACAAACAAGCTCACAAGACTTGTGAACAAATATGTAGGAGACAAACAAGCTCACAAGACTTGTGAACAAATATGTGAGAGACAAACAAGATACAAGACTTGCGAACAAATATGTGAGAGAAAAACAAGCTCACAAGACTTGCGAACAAAATAATATGTGTTAGAGACAAACAAGCTCACAAGATTTGCGAACAAATATGTGTTAGAGACAAACAAGCTCACAAGACTTGCGAACAAATATGTGAGAGACAAACAAGCTCACAAGACTTGCGAACAAATATGTGTTAGAGACAAACAAGCTCACAAGACTTGTGAACAAATATGTGAGAGACAAACAAGCTCACAAGACTTGCGAACAAATATGTGTTAGAGACAAACAAGCTCACAAGACTTGCGAACAAATATGTGTTAGAGACAAACAAGCTCACAAGATTTGTGAACAACATTCGATATCACTGGAAGAAAAGTCGCTCAGTAAACCAGTAAAGTTCTTAAAGATAAAATTATTCAATCATCAGATTTTAAAAACAGCTTTTTGGAAATGAAGTCAAAGTAAATTATTATTCCGAGCACAATATGGAACCAATTGTCATAGTAAGCACCTCAGTGCACACCACGCGATATTTCAGCCGACGCGGCACGTCGCTATCCGCGGATAAGCCGTCGCGTTCGATACTGCGCCGCCGCCGTCGTGACATATATCCCGCCATTCGTCTCACGGCTGCGGCGTTTGTATGCACGCTCTCAAATAAGTCGCGACTCGTTCTCCTGCTTTGAATATAATGTATCTAAATTTTATATGGACCTTGCAGTTGTATATCAATTTGGATTGCAACAATATCCTAAACGAAAATCTGTTTGTAAAAGAAGTCTGTTAATAATAGTACAGAACTAATACTACACTTGTGGATGGATTGGTGCTGGTATTAAGTCAACGTCATGATTATTCATAATTTCGTAGTTCCACACCGGCAGCCTGGCCCGCAGCCGGCAGCCGGCAGCCGAGCGCAGGTCGCACTCGCTTCACAACATTAATTTATCTTCGTGGCACGAGTTCAACTCGGCGTTCCTTAATACTCGTCTGACGTAACAGTCCCGAATATTAGGAAGACCTATTATCGCGTTAGTAGGATTAGTAGGATATATTGTATATATTATTGTAATATTATAGTAGGATAGTAGGATTACTAGATTTATTTCCTTAAACGTAAATAAAATAAATAAGTTACAGCAGCATGTATCGGCGGCTGACGGAAGCCTCTGCGGCGACAAATAGCAGCCCCCCGGACGTGTCCTTTACTAGCCGATTGCGGAGCCTGTTGCTACACACACACTCTCGTAACAACTACCAATCGCTCCACGGCCCAGGGGAGGCACTAGCTATAGAGAACTGCATGAGATCACGCTAACTCGACCAGCTCAATGTACAGATACCAGCTCCTGTAGGAATATGTGTTCCTTGTAATTGTACAGCTGATTTGAACAGACGCAGAAAATATAGTAAGGTAAGCGCTTATATCACAAACGCTTGCCTTACTATATTTTCTTTTTATCTGGACCAATGAACAATGCCATTCTATTACTGAAACCTCAGCAAAAATACCTGTTTATATTTCCAGTTGTATTGAAGTGAGTTCAGCTCCATTTGTGATGGCAATATTGCGGTAGAAAACAATAAAGCGTGCACTAACTCAATAATTCCACAGGACGTGATTTTTTGAGCGTCTGCCAACATGACCGCCGCGACGTGCGCGCTTGTCACGCAGTAGGCAGCTGCCGAAGATCCAGTCTTCATGATGAATGTTAACTCGCCACGCATCATATTATGTGACTATTGAAACAAAATATTGAATCGACATTATCTAATAGCAAATTCGACTCCGTTTTACCGCAAAAGTGACATTAATGTTTGAGTTTGTTACCGTGCGGTAGGAGCCTTCTGTCCCTTCTTATTTCACGGGTACACGCCACACGGCCACAGTCGCGCACCGTCGCTTGAAAGGAAGCCAAATATAAATGGAGGTAAGTATATTATTAATAGTTAGCCGGACCCGCCGGCGGTTATAAAGAAAATCGTTCGGGAAGCGAGGAAGCGAAATTGCCATCCGATTGAAATTCGACTCGAGTAGCAAATTCTAGCAGAATAGCCGCCGTAACCACTACCAAGAAACTTTATACTAACTGTGAAATATATGCCGATAGGATCGCCTTGTGCACCTATCGGATTACTGACCCCGAAACGATATGAGCGCCTCGTGCACCGAACGGATTACTGACACCTTGGCGCCCCGAGATCACTAGATGTATGATAACTATGATATCGGAACTAATGCCGTGAAAAATTTTGGTGTAAGTGATGCACGATTTTTATTTTATTTGTGTTCGTATGGCATATCCATAATTACTGGGCATACAACAATGGCTATATTAGGAGCCAATCATTGCATTTTGATTTGGCAAAAGAGCATACCTGATTCAGTTTGGAAGGAGGCGTAAATCATTTGCGTGGGCAGAACGCGGGCTGGGTGTGGGCAAAGGGGGCAAAGCGTGGGTATCGCGGGGTGTCTCTGGAGACGAAGCCGTAGTACATCACCAGATGAGCGCCATTCGTTGCGCTAGCTGGACGCACCTGCGACTTATACAATGAGAGTGCTATCGTCCACTACAGACCGCGATGCGCGAATAGACGTGCAGAAGGACGAGGAAGGCATATAATTGAATCCATGCATTAAACTTAGTTTCTCAGTAGGGACGGTTCAGGTGGATGTCCATGTTGCTCATCGATATACTTTACTAGACAGAGAAGGAGAAAAGTTAACTTAGAAACACGCAAAGCAGCTCACTGATTCTCAAAACATGAAAGAAGTCAATGGTATGACACAAGGTGTTAGCTGAAGCGAAGCGGCGCGAATTAAACTTTCAATTCAGTACAAGTTGCAATTAAAAATTTCCAATCGGGCACTCTCAGGGAGAGCGTGGGGGCAGGCCGGGGGCGCAGCACCACCGCGCCGGCCACCGCACTCACCGACCACAGGTTCACATTGAGAAGAGGTAAGAATTCTAAAAGGTAATCCGAAGTAAGTTTGATTACTATATTTTATGCGTTCATTCAGAGAGATGCTTCCAAGCACGCGGTGAATTGTGTAACAAGGAGCGTGTTAGATTGCTCTTATTTATAGTAAAATAATTATTGCTTGTTGTTATTGTAAAACACTGACTGAACTTTAGTAATTATGAGACCTATGAGACAATATCAGCTGTCAAAATGTCAGGTGGCATTGAATTATGGTTACGTTCCATTTCAACATATTTTATTAAAAAATATTACATCATCTATTAAACTACATATGTATAACAATACCCCAATTTTTGAAGATTTCAATTTTTCACTCCAACATACAATATTTATTCATTCTATCCTTTTTTATTTAAATGGGTACAAACAACTTATAACTAATCAATTATTAAAAGTAGCAAAATTATATACTAACTTAAATAAAACTATTTACAAACTAAAATATAGCATCGAAAAATTCATTCGCATCGCTGTCGACTGGTAATGTACCCAAGAGGCTGGCCGCATTGCCACATTGTATGGCAATGCTTAGCCTCTGCCCAAGTTAAAAACCAGCCCTTGGGTCACGGGAAGTGTCAAATAGCCGTTTGGAGATTTCTTTAAAGAGGCCGTGCACAGCACTCAGACCCCACACCCCGAGAATTTCAACCCCAAACGGCTCGAAAATATAATTACCAATGAGGTTATTATACTTACGCCGCTTGAGGTTTTCTGCAGGCGCAGCAGCAGCACCAGCACAGCACGCTGAGCCAGGAAGATGGGATGGCGCAAAAGTGTCGACACAGGTTGCATCCCACACTAAAGGCCTACCCACCTTCCATGGAAATAAAGACATGCCGTCCGGTCTCATGCAATCGTCGCGTGCCAAGCCATTGGGTTCTAATACAAGTGGAACGCCGGCGGTGATAAGAGCTCGTCGGATGATGTCGTTAATGTTCGCGTGCCGCGCTAAGCGACCCGCACTTCGGATGCAAGACAGGCCGCGATGTCCGAGACTATTGACAACTTCGCCACAGTGACAGCTATTAGGAGAACAACATGAAGCTCCTCGTAGGGAAGCAGCGAGGCGGAATGTAGTGTCGTCGAACAAGGTACCTATGTTTGACAACGATAGTACATAAAGCCACAGACCCGATTCCCAGTTACCCACAGCCAGCAGGCGTGCACGCTCAGCAGACGTGTTAAGTAAATTGTTCTGTACTACTCTGCAGAGCGGCTCATCCCACCGTCTTTGGGAAAATGTATAATCGGGTACATCTCAGTTCAGGCAAGCGAGTTTCCAGACATCCATAGCCTCGGTGAAGCACGGCACATCAAAATTAATCAGTGTGGAGGCTAGAATTTTCCTGATTAGTTTCTCAGTGCCGTGGACAGAGGATATAAAAGCCGGTAAACTAATACTAGAAATTGAGCGGACGCCAAGGCCTCCCATACGAATGGGAACAGTAGCTTGCGCCCAAGCTCGGTCGTCCATGGCCACATTTAAAATTAAAGTTAATGTGTGTCGGATAGTTCGGTCCATTTTTTCTAAAAGGTGAAGGTGAGGTGCTTCCATAAATGGGAAATATGTTAATTTAGGGCCGAAACAGCAGTAACGAATTAGGGTGATGGCCGAATGCATATTAATTTGTAACAATCTTTCCGAAACGCCGTTGAAATTTTGTATTTTTTCCTCAATAAAAAATGTTATTCTATCATCGCTGTAAATTTATATTTTGTGAAACAAGAGTTCTGAATTAAAATACATGTAATTATCACTTCCTGAATCAATCTTTTCAGAGACAGATAATTTGTGTTAATAGTAAAGTCAAATCAATGATATGATGAGATATATGATGGGGATTTTAAAGGGGATCGAAATTATCATTATTTTTACTATAGGACGCACCATTTTCAAGATATAAGCAAAAGAAAAAATAAATACAGTACTGTTTTTGCACATGAAGTCGAGATGTTAGTGTGAATTTTAGTTCATGACAACTTATTTATCTCACACCTTTCTAATCGCGATAAAAAATTGTCAGGTTTAGTCTGGTTTGATATTTTACAATCAAAATTTTAGGTGAAAAATTTCAAATTCAGAATATAAAACTTGCCATTTTCACTAAACTAAAAACTCAGTAAGTACTATCTTTGTGCTGTCAAACTAAAATATGGTTAAGTTGTGTCACTTTAGTCTATTTCAGAATGGGAAATCGTCGTTTGACAGGAATAAACTAAATTTGAGTGATTTTTTGTCTAGTTTAGAGGCATTTGTGACAAGTGAATTGGCACCAATGAATAATACGATAGTTTAATATTTCTTAGATTTTATATTGCAATTTCTATGTACCAAGTCGTTTCTAAACAGTTCTCGGAGCTTTCCAATGATATTAATATTTTATCAACTTTACATAAAGATAAGAATTATTTAATTACTAAATTTCTATATTATCTTATTAAGTTTTAAAACAGTTCCACTATAAAACATTTATTTAATTTATATAAAAAAAATATTACTCATGTAATAAATCATTAAGCCAAGACTGTATAACGCTCTGTGATTGGTGGACACCAATACACTAAAACAGACTAATATCTTATCAGATCTTATATAGACATTCTAAATAAACACTAGCTATATTGCTAAACTATCATTAAGTTTTAAAGTAGTCTCACTACATAAGTTTTGTTTATTAATAACTGTGATAATAGATATTCAGCCAAAACTATAAGGCACTTTGTGATTGGTCGAAAGTGGCGGGATGTGTTGAGATTTGTGAAGACTATAGAAGGGCATGTAACGGTCAGCTCGGTGGACTCCTTATGCTAGTTGTCTACCGGTAAAGGCCCTCTGGTGTCTGCCGTAATATTAAGCTGCTAAAGAGATCCCCTGCCACAAGGAGAAAGTACACTGCAAAGTGGAAACTCTGGCTGGTAAGCCACAGAGAGTAAGTACGCTATCACGCGGAAGCTCTGGCCAAATCATCCAAGGACCTTCTGTGCCAACGGTGCTGAATCGAACCAGGGGCTTATCTCCATAATTTTAAGCTGCTTGAAATCTCCCGCCACTGCTGTTGAACCTTATGTATATACATAAGGTTATCTCGCCTAGAAAACTAAGTACTGGGTGTCGTGTGAAGTTGTGAGGCAGAAGCTCTGCACACATTATATAAAGATGAGTATTAACTTTTTCTAAACCTTATTCCTTAGCCATTTTATGTAAATTCTGTGTAAAAGGTAACATGGGTATCGTACCCTTGCCACTAAGTACTGATTTAATAATTATATCTAAACTAGGTATAAAATGTGTACCTATTTGTGAAAATAGAATACCTAACGTAGGTATAAGGTTCTGTCCTATTTAAATATGTTCAAAAATGTAACTTGTAAAAGGTAAAATGATATCAGGTTTTTATTGAATATACCTTAGTAGGTGCTAGTTCCATTGAACTAGTTAAAAGTAGGTTCGATTCCTATTTTAAATATTGAATGCTGATAATTTAAAAGATTCCATTCGTTAAAGGTTCCATTTTCTTTTAAGCGCATTACAAATTCACAGGTAAAAAGTAAAAACCGGCCGAGTGCGAGTCGATACAATATACAATATTTTCTTTTTAGAATAATTTAGTTATAAAAACACGTTTCTTCTAAGGCCGCCCCTTTTAATTTTTAACTGTATTTTATTTCTTACAAGCTTTATATTAGCTTGCTTCGTCCGTTTTTCCAGTTACTCCCATTGTCATCACATTATTCAAGCACTTCCTGGCGTCCGATTGAGCTGAAACTTAGCATACTTATATAACTACTGTGACAACGCAAAAATATGATACCATGGCGCTGGTCTGATGATGGAACTCCAAGATGGCCATAGGAACTCCTCAACTTAGAATAAGATAGCGTCGTTGAATTTGAACTCGTTGGATGTGACTTAAAAAGAACTATAGCTTAAGATGGTGTCTAGGGTCTGATGATGGAACATGAAAGTGGCCATAGGAACTCCTCAATCAATCAAGATAGCACGATCGTGTTTGGACTCATTGGTTATGTATTGACAAGTGATATTACAGTAGGTGGTGTCCAGGGACTGATTATAGAGCCAGAGGGTGGCCACAAGAACTCCTCAACTTTACAAGATAGCCCTGTTGTGTGTGGCTCGTTGAATTTATCTTGACATAAGTACCTTACAAGTAAAGGCGATAGAATTTAAACAAATTCTATGATGAAATGTACAAAATAAAATAAAGGAAAACATCTTTTTAGGAACAAGCTTTTAATTAACTAAAAAGTACTCAATAAAACTTACGTAAACATAGAAGTTTAATAAATATTAAACTTTTAACGTGCACCACTACAGTGCACACTTCTACATTGTTCTCACATGTATAATTTAAACATGAATGATGTAACCAATATTTAGTTTTTTTTTTATATTTAAAAGAGTGTCTGTGGAATTTCTTGCCCGTTCTTCTCCATATGTGCCTACTACGCTTTGGAATGACAATAGAATAGCTTCATATTTCTGACTGACCGACTTCTTGACAATTCAAAAGTGCCTGTAAATGGTTAAATTGAAATAAATGCTTTGAGTTTGAAATAACTCATTAACAGGAGTTGGAGTCGAGCCAAGGAAAACCGCTAAGGTGAAAAGAACAAGAAATTATTATAAAAAAACTTACGAGCTGTTCTGCTGCCAAAATACTGAAATAAAATGCAGTTTCAATTACGTTCATAAAGACAACGAAGAATAAATCAGAAACGAAAACCTCGTTCAACACAACGCGAACGTGGCGGGCGGAGCGGAGTACGCCGTCTTCATCGATATAACTGTAAGACAACGATTCAATTTTCCGTGCCACTACCCGCCATGGCGATAAAATCCTTCCGTAATGTTGGCGACTCCTTCAGAGCTCGACTTCGCTAATATAGTCGCGATTTCAACTATTCCCATTACATTGCTCACGGTTATTATACGAGAGAGTTAATTACCCAACTTAGATCGCCTCCCAAATGAACTGAACTTCGGCTTTCGTACGCGCCGATATGTAAAACTGGGCGTTATTCATTACATAGAACTGCGCTTTGAGTAGGAATACGACAGTATAGAGCGCACGGAATATCTCCTTGTGTTTTTGTGTAATATTCTGACATTGTGGCGGCATACGTCATATCAGACAATTTTTTGGTGGCAAAGTTCAGCCGGTTCTGAGTGTATAAGCAAGTATAATTTGAATCTGCTGTGACCACAATACATTCATTATTCTCTTGTGAAGCATTGAGTTAAGCGAATAAAAAGTAATTTTTTTAAACCTTCAAATCATGTTTAGACCTATTAAAGGTGCAGCTACAACATTTGAATGTGCTTGCTACTTGAGCTACTGCCGATTCGCGCCCGTAACATATGCACCCCACTACGAGTTCATACGGTAAGGCAGACTGTCTCCAGTCTCTCGTTACAATAACGAGTGCGGCACATAGTTACCAAGTTATCTGAAGTTAGTGGAGGCGCGCACAGTTATAAAGACAGCCAACTTTGAAAGGAATATCAAGTTAGATAGCAGGCAGCTTCTACTTACACGATCGCTCTGATAGAACAGCAATGTGCTGCCCCTGACTCACGTGGCGAACGCTTCCGTTCCCATTAACAATGTTCTTGTTCCTCTGCCTGCCCGTGTTCCATGCTACTTAGGGACCTTCCATTCTATCTTGTTAGCCGTCATTTCATCATCCACTCGTGATTCTCATGATTAATTTTTGCCGTCACTCAACCTATCTACAGATAATTTTCTCGTCTGTTCACTAAGATTTTCATGTTTGTTTTAGACATAAGTTGTGAGTAGGCATCCATAATGAGCACATAATATTGCCAACATCCTAATAAAGGACGCGGCAGATCCACGAACAAAACTAATTAGCTTATAATTATGATGATATCGTAATGAAAGGTATTTTTAAATAAACGCATTAATTAAACATTTAATTATCTTGACGCTTAGCTATTTAGCTGATGGCGTTCATTGACCGACACTCATTAAAATTGACGTAATTAACGTAACATTTCAATAGAATCAATATGATTCCCACTCTGATGAACTGGAGCAGAAACAAAATTCAGGCTCATAACTGCTGAAGTAATGACAATAAACGCGACATTTTCTTGTTAATAATTACGTGTCATAATTAAGTTAATGTAAACCTTATTTGTTATCCAGTCGTGCTGACTGCGGTCATTGAGACTCATTCCTCGTCCATTAAGAACTTCTACATTAACTCTCAGATAAATCTCACAGATTCCATTACCACCGATTCTTTCGCTTTTCAAATTCAATTTTTACCAAGTCATCGTGAGGAGGGAAATACTTCGTTTAGAAAAGTTGAACAAAGTCAATTTGTTTAGCGCAAGTTTGAGTGTGCGGTACAAGGAGAGTTGTGGGGGATGCGGAAGGGGATCTATCAGCGTTTGTCGCGTAAGATTGATGGCACTCTCCTCGTGCCGCACACCTCGCGGAATACAAACACCGCGCATGTGCGGGGTACACACGACGCATACAGGAACAGGCCCATCAAGCAACACAATACAGAAGACCTAAACTATTGAAACGACCTTGCTATCAGGAAGACAGTCCTATGATTTATAACTATGTATAAGTGTATGGATTTACATACTCATTGCTTTAGTTTGTCAGAACATTATGAAATCGAGGGAAAGTAGGTACCTACTTAATAAGCTGAATGAACCGTGAAAAATCGCTGCGACCTAGGGTAGGTAGGTAGGGTAGGTAGGTAGGGTAGGTAGGTAGGGTAGGTAGGTAGGGTAGGTAGGTAGGGTAGGTAGGTAGGGTAGGTAGGTAGGGTAGGTAGGTAGGGTAGGTAGGTAGGGTAGGTAGGTAGGGTAGGTAGGTAGGGTAGGTAGGTAGGGTAGGTAGGTAGGGTAGGTAGGTAGGGTAGGTAGGTAGGGTAGGTAGGTAGGGTAGGTAGGTAGGGTAGGTAGGTAGGGTAGGTAGGTAGGGTAGGTAGGTAGGGTAGGTAGGTAGGGTAGGTAGGTAGGGTAGGTAGGTAGGGTAGGTAGGTAGGGTAGGTAGGTAGGGTAGGTAGGTAGGGTAGGTAGGTAGGGTAGGTAGGTAGGGTAGGTAGGTAGGGTAGGTAGGTAGGGTAGGTAGGTAGGGTAGGTAGGTAGGGTAGGTAGGTAGGGTAGGTAGGTAGGGTAGGTAGGTAGGGTAGGTAGGTAGGGTAGGTAGGTAGGGTAGGTAGGTAGGGTAGGTAGGTAGGGTAGGTAGGTAGGGTAGGTAGGTAGGGTAGGTAGGTAGGGTAGGTAGGTAGGGTAGGTAGGTAGGGTAGGTAGGTAGGGTAGGTAGGTAGGGTAGGTAGGTAGGGTAGGTAGGTAGGGTAGGTAGGTAGGGTAGGTAGGTAGGGTAGGTAGGTAGGGTAGGTAGGTAGGGTAGGTAGGTAGGGTAGGTAGGTAGGGTAGATAGGTAGGGTAGGTAGGTAGGGTAGGTAGGTAGGGTAGGTAGGTAGGGTAGGTAGGTAGGGTAGGTAGGTAGGGTAGGTAGGTAGGGTAGGTAGGTAGGGTAGGTAGGTAGGGTAGGTAGGTAGGGTAGGTAGGTAGGGTAGGTAGGTAGGGTAGGTAGGTAGGGTAGGTAGGTAGGGTAGGTAGGTAGGGTAGGTAGGTAGGGTAGGTAGGTAGGGTAGGTAGGTAGGGTAGGTAGGTAGGGTAGGTAGGTAGGGTAGGTAGGTAGGGTAGGTAGGTAGGGTAGGTAGGTAGGGTAGGTAGGTAGGGTAGGTAGGTAGGGTAGGTAGGTAGGGTAGGTAGGTAGGGTAGGTAGGTAGGGTAGGTAGGTAGGGTAGGTAGGTAGGGTAGGTAGGTAGGGTAGGTAGGTAGGGTAGGTAGGTAGGGTAGGTAGGTAGGGTAGGTAGGTAGGGTAGGTAGGTAGGGTAGGTAGGTAGGGTAGGTAGGTAGGGTAGGTAGGTAGGGTAGGTAGGTAGGGTAGGTAGGTAGGGTAGGTAGGTAGGGTAGGTAGGTAGGGTAGGTAGGGAGGGTAGGTAGGTAGGGTAGGTAGGTAGGTAGGGTAGGTAGGTAGGGTAGGTAGGTAGGGTAGGTAGGTAGGGTAGGTAGGCAGGGTAGGTAGGCAGGGTAGGTAGGTAGGGTAGGTAGGCAGGGTAGGTAGGTAGGGTAGGTAGGCAGGGTAGGTAGGTAGGGTAGGTAGGTAGGGTAGGTAGGTAGGGTAGGTAGGTAGGGTAGGTAGGTAGGATATCGGAATCACTTTTACACGTAATCTAAAAAAATATTAAAAATAAGCTAGATCGGTGTTTCCTATCTGACTACTCTGAGAAGAAAGGCCGAAACAAACTCAGAGGTCACAGTCTCTTTTAATGTCCAGACATAATCTTGGTCAGGCCCTAAGAGGACCATGTAGATTAGTGTCAGAAATGATATTTTGAGGAAAGAACCACACAGATTTGAGTGGACCTGTCCAGTCAGTGCAAGCATTTGTCAGTAATCGTGGAGCTCAACTCAGAACTGAAGGAGTTCAACTCGACGAACAATACCAAAGAAAGGATCAACTACTCAAACTGCCAGACTATCATTAAAACTAACTGAGAAAGAAAAAAATTATGAAAGAGAGAAAAAAGAAACAAAAAAAATATCCACATACCTAGTCCTTTTTTTTTTTTTTTTTTGATGGTGGGAATCATCAAATGACTTCTCCCGCTCTGGACAGAGCGAGAGGGCGTGTCAGACTTTTACTGACTAAAACCCACCCGTGTTCCTTCCGTCGCCTGTGTGCCGGGGCCGCGATATCCCTTTCGGACAAACCCGCAACCCCAGCAGGCATTGGTCCTTACGGACCCCGTCAGTATCGGACGGCGAGCTGCCCATTGCTCACCGTCCGCAAGCCCGCGCCTACGGTGGCCGGAAGTCGGCTCGTGACTCCCGACGCCCGGGGCGTCTCCTGCGGCGACTAGGGGCGCAAGGGCGTGTAGCTTGCATCTCCCTCGCGCGCTCCGCCTCCTTCTTCGCGAGCATAACTGCTTCGCAGAAGGAGGTGACGGCCTCCCATGCACTCTCGCTCCGGACCATGGCCTGAACCAGGGCCGGACGCGAGAGATCGCCGCCGCCGATCGACGCCGCCGATCGCCTCCGTGAGGACACGGCGGTGCTCCGCCCAAGCCGGGCAGACCTCCACCGTATGCTCCACCGTGTCCTCCGGGCGATCCACACAATGGTGACACCCGGGCGTTTCCTCCCGCTTTATCCTGAACAGGAACCTCCCGAAACAACCGTGTCCGGTGAGGACCTGCGTCAGGCGGAAGGTGAGGACGCCGTGACGCCTCTCTATCCACTCCTCAAAGGGGGGACTTATCGCCACAA
This sequence comes from Agrochola macilenta, assembly GCA_916701695.1. Taxonomy (NCBI): domain Eukaryota; kingdom Metazoa; phylum Arthropoda; class Insecta; order Lepidoptera; family Noctuidae; genus Agrochola; species Agrochola macilenta. The sequence goes on along the minus strand of OU753557.1, from coordinate 23,827,392 downwards.
TTGTGGTTTGCCCAGCGCTGGGTTGCGACAATCGCACTCTCCATGCCGCCATGAGATCCCGCCGAAGCTCTGTCCGCTGTGCCGTGATTTCTCGCGGCAGCGGAGTTACGCCCCGGCGTTTCGCGACACTCCCACATGTGCGCGAGGACTTTTGCCTCCAGATCCCATGGCGGTAGTCCGGCAAGAAGGCTCGCCGCCTCACGGGAGACCATGCGGTATCCTCTGACCAGCCTAATGGCCATGACCCTTTGGGACGCGTTCAATCGCTGGGCTGGTCGCAGCCTTAATGAACGCGCCCACATCGGTGCCCCGTAAAGGGCCATGGACCGCACGATCCCCGCGTAGAGCCTCCGATCCACATAGTCCTCACATTCGCAATAATTAAAATAATATAATACTTTACAAAGTAATCATGTCATTTTGAATATAATTTTCAACAATGTCAATGTGTATAGTGATGAATAATTAAAATGTCAGGTTTTATGGTTTTCAAAAGGCTTTTAGCAGAGCGAGCAGCTCAATCCCAAGCTTTTTAACCGACTTCCAAAAGGAGGAGGTTATCAATTTTATTGTGTATATTATTTTTTTTTATTTTTTTATTTATGTTCGGGCATAACTCCTTTATTTAAGACGGATTTGTAAAATTCTTTTTTGTTTCAAAGGGTTAGGATCTGATGATGAGATCCTGGAGAAATCGAGGGAACTCTTCAAATATTATAGGCAGACCTATAGCGATTTGGGTATTTTTTATAATAACACGTGCAGTTGCTCTTGGAAAGCACCATTTGGTGAAGTGAAACTGATGATGAAGACTACAGATGGCCACCAGAACTACTCAATAATAAGTATTTCACGGGTTGCGATTCGATTATATTAATATGAATACCAAGCAATTTATGCTCGTCACAATGTATATGGACAAGTGGAGCTGATGGTGAAGTACCAGGAGAACTCCTCAACGATTAACGTCCCTGTTTCGGGAAAAGCAATATTTTGTAAAAGGTGATAAGTAGTCAACATAAGGCTATTGTAACTTAGATAAATTACAAACTGACCCACTAAAAAGCGAAAAATTAAAAATTAAAAATAAAATCGGTGTCTTTGGTTTTGAATTTTCGTTATTTGCCACCGACTTCCAAAAATTTAAGTTATTTTTCACTATGTAGTGTTTTTTTGGAAGTCGGTTGTTTTTTTTCGTAAAAAAGTTTTTATTTTTCGCTTTTTAGTGGGAACTTACCCATTAAACGATTTAAAAGCTGTATTAAAATACAGCTTTTAAATCGTTTGATGGGTAAGTTTCGAATTTCAATGGGAAGTTTATTGTAAAAGAGTATGTTACATTGACCAATGAACGAGTTGCTTACTCTGTGGAGACGTGTGCGATGTACAGCATGGTTGTTTATTATTCCTGGTATTTAAACTATGAATATCAGACATTTTCTTAAAATTTGATATATTTTTGTGTACATACAATTGGTTTTCAAAAATATATTGTGAGGCTACAGTCAGAATATTTATTTCTCTGAATTTCTCTCGAAGGGAATCTCTTGGACCTAGGTCGTATATGGCTCGAACAGCCCTTTTCTGCAGAACAAAGATAGTATTAATGTCCGCACAGATTCCTCAGACAAGAATCCCATAAAACATAAGACTATGAAAATAATTAAAATAAACAATTCTGGCTGTATCGACGTAAGTTATCTGTCTAATTTTTTTAACAGCATAGGCGGCCGAACTAAGCCTTCCTGACAATGTTTCTATGTGTGGGCCCCATTGTAATTTACCGTCAAAAGTTATTCCAAGAAAAACTGTTTACTCAACAGGATCCAACTCTATTCCATTAACTTGGAAACGGTGTGCATCGATGTTGCGGCGATTCAGGGGTAGCCCTAACAGTATTTTAGCTACACTGGCGGACAAGGTTGATGACCATTTATCAGGCTCTGGGCTAGCAGACATGTGCGTGCACATGTTCATGTAGCCAATTAATGTTCCTGTATCTTTATTTTATTTTGAATTTGTGTGTTTACTAACATAGGCTAACTTCATACTAACACTATATGGATCTCTTGATCTGAAATAAAAATTTGAATTTGAATTTGAATGGCCTACTAGCGAAAAGCCTCGACTACCACCTCAGGAGGTTCTCATTGCGCGGCTGGGTGAAGGGCTTGACTCAGAAAACAGTACTCCTGGACATGGTACGCATAGTGAGCATTAAATGATTTTTGAATTTGAATTTGAATTGGGAAACCAAATTCAAAGTCCTTATTAGAAAAAAGTTATTTACGAGAAAAAGACGATATTATAGTCTTAGCATCATCACTTGAAATCCGTAGAATAAAATTATAAGTAAAGAGTGCAATATTAGTTTCTGGTCAGGCTGATACGGAGAATAAAATGAGAATCGACATTACGCAGCTTAGACGATGATTACGCCGCGATATTCTTACGTCCGTGCGCAAGAGGGTTCTTGCGCACGGACGTAAGAATATCGCGGCGGTATTTTATCGCGCACTGAATTTTCAACTCTCGGTGTTGAAAATCCTGTGCACGAAAAAACATCACCGCGAGAAAAAGTTGTCCGTGCGAACCTGAAACCGACGGTGCGCAATATCGCGCACGCACGCGCACCAGCCCGCACGACGCACCGTGGGAAGGGTAACGTGCGTGGTAGCGCAGACGCGTGCGTGGCGGTGCGTCCGAGTTTGGGTACATTCCCTTTGAAGTTACCGACTCGCCGCGGATAAGCCCGCACGGACACGCACCATGGGAATGGTAGCGTGCGTGGTAGCGCAGACGCGTGCGTGGCGGTGCGCCCGATCCGCGGAGAGTCGGTAACTTCAAAGGTGCCCGACGTATGCTCGGTTCCTATAAACGAAAATGAATCGTTTAGCTTACCAATGGTAGCTTTTATATTGCTCAACTTGGCGTATAACTACTTAAATAGATTTGTAAGCAAATTTTTAAACATGGGCGTTTTTGGATTTCTATGCAAACGGTTAAATATTCGATTTCAGATAGTGAAATCGTTTTTATCATCCGTTTTTAGAAATCGAATTCTGGAGCGGCTCTGGCGCTTCCGGCTCGCAGTTTCGATCGTCTCTAGTAATATTACGAGTATAATTCGATTGTAAATGCATCGATCAAAACTATCCAAACATAAACAAATACTTGCTTACGCAAATCTACTCTTGCTGTGGTTTTGTGAAATCGGTTTGTCTAGTTCGGATTATCGATACGATACGATTTGTGACTGAAATCGGATTTTAGATACGTTTTGATATATCTGACGCATATCTACTAATTTTACCTGTGATAGCTACTTCTATATGGGAGGGTCTACTATGCAAAGATATGGTCTTTGCTTCATTATTGGTAAAGAAACAAAAAAGTCTTAATTTTAAATAAATAACGGTCCGTAAATTACAGGAATCGGCTTTCAGTCGGCAGTCAATCAGACTGACAGACTGTTAACTCATTTGACTAACGCCGCATGTGCGTCGAAGGAGATGGCTCCGCTCGCTTAATAGCTCTAGATATGAAAATTCTGAACCTACGTTGCACGCAGCGACATGCATGTCATTTCGTCAAAACAACCGAAAAAGTAATAAGTACTAAGTACTGTTTGTTTTTATTATGACTTTACGAAACAACAATCAAAATAAAACAATGCATTTCCTTTTGATAATGTGCAAAAGTATTTTCTACTTTAACTTACTAACAATAAAGGCGTATGTCGTATGATAAGTTTACAATGACGTATTGAGTCGGAGAGCTATTCGGACAGCCGAATAACTCTCCGGCACAATACGTCATACGACTTAAAACAAAATTTTGGAACAACCTCATTGACAAAATTCTAGTAACTTTAAAGGGTATGTAAATAAAACAATGATTAATTGAATACAAAAGTTTATTAATTCATAAAAACTGGCCAAGTGCGTGTCGGACCACGCACAATGAAGGTTTCCGTAGTTGGAATGAATTTATACCAAGAACAAATATATCATTGTAGTTGAAAAACATGTTCTCCCATACGGAATGTATAGGAGATCATGTTTTTCAAACTGCAAATTTAAGTTGGTCCATTATTACTCGGTAACCTGTAAAGCCTATTTAGCTGTGATAGTTTTCCTTTTAAATTCGTAATAAATACTACTGCTGTGATTTTTTTCACAAATCTAAGTACAATCATTTAGCTGGCAGGGAGGGGCGGGGGTCTATACTTGACTCTAACAAAAATTGGCACTTTAAAGCTTAATATTTCGCAAAAAGATTCCTGAATCGAAAAATTATTTTCATACACTCGCAATATTTTTGAACGACTTTTCCAACGATACCCCACACTAAAGGATAGGCGAGAAAAAAAAAACATCCCCACTTTATGTGTTGGAGAGGTACCTACCCTAAAAAAAAATATAGTTGTTTATTTTATTTTACCACTTTGTCGGCGTTATTAATATGTATACCCATACCAAATTACAGCTTTCTAGTACTAACTATCTCTGAGCTAAGTGTGCTGACCATAAATATAAGAAAGAAGTATTTATATTTCTATGGTGCTGACGAACCTGAATGGTCCTTTTATAACTTAATGTCTACTTTTTTGGACGATGTTTATAACCAAAAACAACGAAGAGTTCTGAGGTATTTTAGATATTTATTTTAATTCAACCATTACATTATCCATACGCCATAAAATAACCATAAATTATCACATTATAATTTGTTACAAACAAATTATAATGTGATAATTTATGGTTATTTTAAAACAAATTTGCCAGTAACAATTTTTTTTTTTACATTTATCAAAATAAGGATTGGGGGATTAAGTAAAATAAAACATAAAGCCTTGGGCAGACTGGTGCGACGTGACGGTGCGACGTGACTCCGATAATTATTGTTCCACCGTAAACTTTGCTTAGAAATTGTTTTGTTAGCGTCGCGTCGCGCCAGTCTGCACGGGGCTTGATCAATGCTTAAGGGCTCATGTAGAAGGCACTGCAGCCGCGCCGATACCGCTTCGCGTAACCATGTAGACTGAACGGTGAAGCGCTGCTACCGCATCGCCGCACCAAAACCAGCGTCAGACAGCATTTGTCTGGCATTAATGCTGAAATGAACCTTTTTGGCGCAGCCGTGAGGCACACACTTATTGTCAAAAGATTACTGTCAATTTTAGTTAGTTTGTATTTTGTGTTTCACGAACTGTGTCCAAATAAACGTTTTCTTTCTTTTCTTTACACCGTCGCGCGTCGCCGCGCCGTCTCCGCTTGATTTTGACATATCACTATATAATCTGCGGCGGCGGTGCGGCGCAGTAGCGGCACGGCACCGGTGTGGCAGCGGCACTGCACCGGTGCGGCAGCGGCGCGGCATTGGTGCGGCAGCGGGCTGGCAACGTTGCATATACACAGCTCAAAGGCGCGGCGACCGACGCACAGCGTTGTCGCCCAGAGCGTGTGCGCCCCTTACATTTAATAATGTAAACAAACTACGAGTATATTCCATTAGTTTAGGTAATTAACTAAAGGTACAAATCGTAAAAAGGGCTTTTATAGACGACTGATGATGATGATGACTTGTTTAAAAATACAATAAACTTAACCAAATTACGTATTATTTTTTAGATTTTTACCATTATTTCCTTTTTTATTAAGGTTCCGTGGTAAACAAGGAACACTTATAGTTTCGCCATGTCCGTCTGTCTGTCTGTCTGTCTGTCCGCGGCTTAGCTCAGAGACGGTTAGTACTAGAAAACTGTAATTTGGCATATGTATACATATTAATTATGCCGACAAAGTGGTAAAATAAAATCAAGAAAAAACATTTTTTTAGGGTGACGTTTTCCGTGGGGGTTCGTTTCGTTTTTCGTTTTTTTAGGGGGTGGGGTTCCCTACACGTAAAGTTGGGATGATTTTTTTTTTCTCATTTGCCCCATATTGTGGGGTATCGTTAGAAAGGTCGTTCAAAAATATTGCGAGTTTGTGAAAACCATTTTTGGATTCAGGGATCCGCTTCGAATTATTAAGCTTTTAACTGTTTTTTTTGTTAGAGTCAAGTGTCCTTCCCCCCTCTCAGCTCAATGGTTGTACTTGGATTTGTGAAAAAAATCACAGCAGTAGTATATTATATAACGAAATTAAAAGGAAAACTATTAGAGCTACGTAAGCTGTACAGGTTAACGAGTAATAATCAACCAACTTAAATTTGCAGTTTGAAAAACATGATCTCCCATATATTCCGTATTGGAGAACATGTTTTTCAACTACAATGATATATTTGTTCTTGGGATACATTCATTCCATCTACGGAACCCTTCATTGTGCGTGGTCCGACACGCACTTGGCCAGTTTTTATGAATTAATAAACTTTTGTATTCAATTAATCATTATTTTATTTACATACCCTTTAAAGTTACTAGAATTTAGTCAATGAGGTTGTTCCAAAATTTCGTTTTAAGTCGTATGACGTATTGTGCCGGAGAATCATTCGGCTGTCCGAATAGCTCTCCGGCTCAATACGTCATTGTACACTTATCATACGACATACGCCTTTATTGTTAGTAGGTTAAAGTAGAAAATACTTTGGAACATTATCAAAAGGAAATGCATTGTTTAATTTTGATTGTTGTTTCGTAAAGTCATAATAAAAACAAACAGTACTTAGTACTTATTACTTTTTCGGTTGTTTTGACGAAATGACATGCATGTCGCTGCGTGCAACGCAGGTACCTACCTATAGTTTTTCAACTACAATGTTAAGTTTGTTCTTGGAATAAATTCAACCCAACTACGAAACCCTTCATTGTGCGTGCTCCGACACGCACTTGGCCGGTTTTTAATGTATGTTAAACTTTATCATTCATTCATAAACTACTCATCGTAGCGTAGATGTAACTGCTTGAGCATTATTTTTTTTGTTAGGTTTAGGTATAATAAAAATATACTGTCTATTGTAAAGAGCCCAAAAATACTGATTCTATAAAAAAACCTCAACGTTAACGTTGTTGAAAAGTACAACTGTGATGTGGCATGACAACTGAAGTGACAGGTATTACGTTTAGTCGGTTAACCAGACGCCTTTGACAGCTCTCTCGTCACATGCTTTTTAGGGTTTCATACCCGAAGGTTGCCAAACGGAACCCTATTACTAAGACTCCGCTGTCCGTCCATCCATCTCTCTGTCAGCGGGCTGTATCTTATGAACCATAATAGTTAGACAGTTGAAATTCTCACAGATTGTGTATTTCTATTCCCGTTATAACAGCAAATAATAAAACCGGCCAAGTGCGTGTCGGACCACTAACAATGAAGGGTTCAGTAGTTGGGTTTAATTTATCTAATAAACAAACTTGTAGTTGAAAAACATGTTCTCCATACATCGATATACCTACGCCACGATCAATTCTCCAACTGCAAATGTAAGTTTGTAATCGAAAAACAAAAGTGATATACTACAAATTAACACTTTTCGGACTTTTTTATTTGTTGAGCTCAAATCAAATTTCATGATTCTAGGTCAACGGGAAGTACCCTATAGGTTTTGATTTATTTGGAGTATCAAAATATGTCGCATAAGTGGCCGTATTTTTTTATTGCGTAGAGTAAAAAAGAAGCTTGATTTTTTTTTAGAGCTCCATGGTAGATCTGCGTATTTGATATAGATTTCAACTTAATTAATACTTCCATGCGTTCGTGAGAAGAAGGGTCTTGACAAACGGACGGACGGACAACGAAGTGATCCTTTATGGGTTCCGTTTTTTACTGTTGAGGTACGGAACCGAAATGAAAGGGCCATTCAACAAACATTCGATATTTTTTTTTTAATCATGCCCTGGAATGTGAGGTGTTATTGTCTAGAAATCATCGAATAGAGTACAAATATAAATATAATTTAATAGAATAGAGCAGTGATAGCCTAGTGGTGTGACCGTCGGACTGCGAAGTCATAAGTCTCGAGTTCGAGCCCAAGGCACGTACCTCTGACTTTTCGGATTCATGTGCGTATTGTATAATTATCACTTGCTTCAAAAACGGTGAAGGAAAACATCGTGAGGAAACCGGCATGCCTGAGAGATATTTCTCAACGGCATGTGAAGCCAAATCAGAGGCCCATGGGCGGCTTTAAAACTCTGACAGCAGGTTAGTCACTAACCACACGAAAAGAAGAAGAATATAAATATAAGTAATTTTTTTCTTCATAAATTATGAAAAAGAAGCCGCTATAGTTGTCAGTTTTAGACCATTTTTGTACGAGTTCTATCGCAACAACTAAATAAGTTAGGAATTTGAAACTTCTGTATATGTATCACTATATTATCACATAATATTATTATTTTTATACAAGCTTAGTTTTTGTTTACCCTAAACCACTTAAGGGGTCATTGTACTCATCATTATGAACAACTTTCACTATGGGCCCACCGCAGAAATCGCAAAAAATAATAAACTGTTCCCTACATTTATGTTCGCATAGTTCGTCGAAATGTAGGGAAAAACTGTTTTTTTTTTCGAGATTTCAGCGTTGCTCCCATAGTGAAAGTTGTTCATAATGATGAGTACAATGACCCCTAAAGAGATAAGCAAAAACTAAGGTTGTATATGTACTGTATTTTATCAACAAATAAAAAAACCCCAATTTTTATGGTATTTTATTCCAATAAGGGCGATTTTCCGCAACTGCAAAAAAAACTTTATAATTCACTGTATCATTATGATTAACAATTTATGCTTGCGATTTTTTAAATCTTAAGATTAAAAAAAACATCGTTTAGAATTTTCATCAGGCTAGGTGTGGGATGTGTAGCTGTCCGTGGTCGTCGGCCGTGTGGGCTGATGCGCGTGCGTCCGAAATATCGAAACCGTGGAAAGATGTCGTGCGTGGTCGTGCGCCATTCGGGCTGGTGCGCGTGCGTGCGCAATATAGCGCACCGTGGGAAGACCTCGGTGCGCGGTGCGTGGTCGTGCGCCGTGTGGGCTGGTGCGCGTGCGTGCGCAATATCGCGCACCGTGGGAACCCGCCTTGAGCTAAGTTCGCACAAGCGGTGATGCTGCCGCGGGCCGGTGTTCAGTTATATAACAAAGGTGCGCCGCTGTCATAAGCCGCCGCTTTGTGGCGCCGCCGCCCTTTGTCACAGATAATAGTTTTTTAAAGTACAGCCGCGCACCAGTGTCAGTGCCTGCAGCGAGGATATCGATATTTTATTTCTGTTTAAGCGCCGGACAAAGGTTCATAGATATACATGTTTTGTTACTGAAACTTTGCATACATTTTACATAGACACAGTTTTTTCGTATTCCGTGAATAGGAACATTTTCATCGCATACCTACTTTACAATCAGAATACGAGTATTAACGAATCGCTTTGCACAACTAAAACGAAACAATTTATATCGTTTAAATAATAAATTATGTTGTAGTGCAGTTTCGGTGAATATTGTTTGATAGTGCTGCAGCGCTGAAGCAATGCGATACTTAACAGTCTCCGCAGCCGGCTGCGAGCAGTCCGCGGCGCTCGCGGTCTTCGCAATACCTCCCCAAATAGGATAATTTTAAGATATTTAATTGACTCAGGCGTGATTTTATAGGATAATGTTCAAAAATAATGTTAGTTAACCTTAGCTTGTTTTTATTTAGGGTTGCGTACGTCGAAAGGAAAAACGGAACCCTTATAGGATCACTTCGTTGTACATCTGTCTGTCTGTTAGTCTGTCAAGACCCATTTTCTCAGGAACGCGTGGAGGTATCAATTTGGAATTAATATCAAATACGTAGACCTATGGTCTCTCGGCGCTCAAAAAAAAATCAAACTTCTAGGTCAACGCAATAAAAAAATACGGCCATTTATGTGACATATTTTGATACTCGCAAATAAATCAAAATCTACAGGGTACTTCCCGTTGACCTAATTTGTAGTTTTATCACATTTTTTTTATTTTTTTTTCTATCGCAAACTTATATTTGCAGTTGGAAAATTTTACTGTGTCGTTTAACAATGTATGGGCGAACATGTTTCTCGACTACAAAGTTAAGTTTATTTTTGGGATAAATTCATCCCAACAACGGAACCCTTCTTTGTACGTGGTCCGACACGCACTTGGTCGGTTTTCAAAAAGACAATGACCCGAGTTTCAAATTATCTGCATTGTCATCTCCTGCCAGTCGCACAAGTCATTGTCATCTCCTGCCAGCCGCACAAGTCATGGTGTCATCAGAAAACTGTGGGAATCTTTGTCTTTGGCTCATAACAATCATAACCATTTATTGCATATAAAATAGTAGTCGATAGAGAAAAGTGGAAAGAAATGGAGGAGGCCTCTTGTTAATGGGCACACCGACTAAAACAGCCGGTGTCAGTAATATAATTATTTTGATACCAAGGGCCGAGGCCAGCTCGTAGACGCCCGTTAGACGTTTTAAATTGAATGAGGCACCAACCGACGATTATCCCTATTCGCACTAGATGCAAGTGCAGCCAAGGACAACCCCCGGTTGGTGTAGGATTATTGCAGGATATGGAAATAAAGATATTGGATTATGGATTTGGGTGTTTAAAATGAACTGGTGACCGATGTTTTATATTCAATACACAGATAAAATCATCGGCAGGGGGTGACTTGCACACTCAATAGTGGGCCCCCGAAAACTGTCGCTAGCCCAAAGTATCTTAGTGACAAGGGGGCAACATGTCCTGAGGTGCTTATGAGAAGTGGTAGTGGAATGGTATTCCACGGCTACTAGGACATTCCCGGAAGTACGGTCAAAATCCCTACCAATATCTTACTGGAATACTTCCTTCCTCGAAGCATGTTTGCTCTTGCAAATCTTTACTCAAACCGGCCAATAAAGGCAAGAAACATGTGGAACTTCTGTTCCCCGTCAGTGTTCACTCCAACCGGCCAATAAGGGCAAGGCAGAGGTGAGGAATAAAGACTTCTCCGGGAGATAGGGTCCGTGGGGTCGCTACTGCCCAACAGCCCGTCACATGCTGCCCTGCGGGTTTCTGTATCTCCCTTGGCCATTGGTTTCTGTATCTCCTGTGGCGCCGGTGGCGGCGGTGGCGGCTGTGTGGTGGCGGTGGCGCCGGTGGTGGCGGTGGCGCCGGTGGCGGCGGTGGCGGCTGTGTGGTGGTGGTGGCGCCGATGGTGGCGGTGGCGCCGGCTGTGTGCACGAATACTCGATCACTTTGCTTTTATTGCGCTTTTAATTAATAGCATTTTCCATTGATTATGGATTGCGGCTTTTAGATTCAGATAGTGGATTTGGATCAATAAAATTAAGGGATAGAACCTTTGATTAAGTTTACTTAACAATCAAGATGAAAGATATAATAACTATTATAAAATTATAGTTCAATCAACACCAACGTATAGCACAAAAGCTGCAGTTCACAAGTTTGGAACTTCTACGTGACAAGCAGCGATTCATATTCGGGCATCGTTCATCGGCGCGGCAGTATAACTGTCGCAAAGCCGATGCGGTTTATTGCCGGCGATGGATATTGCAGTTTCATAGTTTACGGCAGTAATGGGCGGATTGATTCGCGCCGTGCTGTGGCGACAATCGGAGCACATAAACCAACGCTTAGCGAACCGATCGTTTATTAGAGTTACTGGGGGCCGACTGGGAGCCGACAGGGAAGGAAGTTCACGTCATGTTCTTATAGGACGACTACATGTGAGAAGGTACTTTGGAAACTTGTTTCTAGTAAGCTATTATATCTCGATGTGGGGGAACGCTTGGTATGCTTTGAATGATTTCATTCTTCCAACATACACACTCATTACAATCTCAATAGCGGCTCAGATTGGAAAAACCTCATGAATAACCTGCAACATACAAATTGTTTATGAACTGTAAATCGGATTCCACGCTAACATAATTCGCTCCAGTCGCGTAGCGGCGTTACTTGGAGAACAAATTATCAAATGAAAACAAACCCAGAATTAATTACGAGTATGGATATAAAATGAATTAATGTGTGTCTAGTAAACGCACACTGTAAAATATTTCTAATTAAGCAAAACAAACAAATCAATCATTCGATGACCTATTTATCGATTCAATTTATTTAATCACCGTGAATTGAACTCTCTGTACAGCTTTTGCATTGCTGAAGACGTAATTGCGCCACTCCTTCTTCCAAACTAAAATACTAGGAAGTGGGAAAGGTCTTTAATAACTATTGACGTTGTAAAAGTCATAATTTTGAGCCAATGTTTTTTTTAGTTCCCTTCTCTCGCTCCCTGGCACACGGACGGCCGAGGTGACGGAACACAATTAGCGGCGCACTGCACCACCTGAGTGATGCGAAAACTCATAGCGGCCACGGCGGCGGCGCAGGGCTGCAACACAACTAATTACCACCTTCTCGGAATCATTATAAACTTGTAACCACAGCTGCTATTTCAACATTTATTCATGCAACTACGGGATATTGATCATGTTTTTCTCTTACTACTTAATTTCAGTCTGCAACTACTTCAGGCCAAGGTCATGCACGTTGACTGTGTGTTGGCCAATCCTGCGTCCGGATGACTTTCTGACGACTACTACTCGTAGACTATCTTAGATTTATGAATTTGACTGCAGTCCCATTAGACTAACATATACCTATCACGGTTCAAACTGTAATATCACGCTTGGTACCTAGTTGAATCTTTATCATGGCTTTCGGGGCAATTATATAATAATATAATATAAATCTAGCCTTTATTTCCATAAAGGCTAAATTTATTTTTGTATTTATTTGTATAATCAGTTAATCATTTTATTTAGTACCTAGTGTAAATACTCGTAGTTAATTGAGTGAAATACTATATAACATTTTAAAGTCCGTCGTTCCGTCAATTTACTGACGTAGATACCGCGAGGCTAGTCTATTTACTGACGTAGATACCACGAGGCTAGCCTATTTACTGACGTAGATACCGCGAGGCTAGTCTATTTACTGACGTAGATACCGTGAGGCTAGTCTATTTACTGACGTAGATACCGTGAGGCTAGTCTATTTACTGACGTAGATACCGCGAGGCTAGTCTATTTACTGACGTAGATACCGCGAGGCTAGTCTATTTATTGACGTAGATACCGCGAGGCTAGTCTATTTACTGACGTAGATACCGCGAGGCTAGTCTATTTACTGACGTAGATACCGCGAGGCTAGTCTATTTCAGTTACTTTCATAGTATCATGTCTTACGGTATTCTACTATGGGGACGGGCTGCAGATATCGAGTCCGTTTTTATTCTGTAGAAAAGAGCCATCAGAGCTATATATGGTCTCCGCAGACGCGATTCTCTAAGGGAACTGTTTAAAGATATTAACATCATGACGGTACCTTGTCAATATATCTGACGGCGGGAACGTGGGCGTTGCGATAACGGGGTCATCTTCTTCGTTTCTTGGTACGGGTTCCATGTTGTAGGTGGGTACTCGGGCAAACCAGTAAAACGTAGGTAGTAGCACAATCAGAGTCACGTTTATTCGGCAATTTACAATAATTACTGTTGTCGTTATTAGTAGCTAGGAACAAAGGCTTGTACGGTGAACGTGACAGTTTCGATCGTATGATCTGCACAATAAGGCGTCAGCTACAGCAATGTGAATCTCACATTCTCGATCGACTCTGTCCACGCTTGTGGCGGGAAAATTAAAGCGCCACCTCACGGCGTTCACAGTACTAACCGATCAACCAATAAGAATTAAGTTACAGTTTGACCAATATTCTGATATCAACGGGTAGTAATTTTGATAAAGTTGTCGTCTTGAAATCGCTTGCGACGACACGGCCAAACTGATGAGTCACACGTCCTCGTGTGTATCTATCTGTAACAAAATTCTCGTTTGTAGCAAAACACTTGCTCGGCTTAACCTGACTACAAGGTTAACATAAAAAATAAAGTTTGAAAGATACCTCACAAGTAAACATATTCAGAATAAACTTTAATTATTGTACAGTGAACAATACACAAACACACAACACTAAAATGACCCGGCTGCTCGGCAGCGTAGTCTCATTGAGACCCAATTTAAACAGTAGTCTTATTCAGACCCAGACAATAGTCACAGAGACCCAAACAGTAGTCTCACAGAGACCCATTAGTAGTCTTATTAAGACCCAAGCAATAATCTTACAGACTCAGCCACCATACATCTAGCCGCGCATTGCACCCTGAACGACTCATAGAATCGCAGTTACAACTACGACTAGACTGTACAGTTTGATTAGGGTAGGTATATACTTAGTCATTTTAGTGTGCGTACATTTAAACAGTAGCGGAAGTGCATTCACTATTATTATCTGCACTGGATATGTCAACAATCAGTTTAGATGGAACTTCACATTGAGGCATCTTTCTAAGACGATCGTGGGCATACTTTATAGGTTCTGTTACTGGTCAATGATTTCAAAGCGTAACGATCGCCTTCAAGTACATCAGTTATTTGAAATGGACCTTTATATTTCGGATCTAATTTTGTTTGATTTCGCTCTTCGTTTTGAATAAGAACCAGGTCACCGACATTAAATTTAACTAATTTAGCCTTATTACTGTCAAAACGAGACTTTTCATAATTAGAACTTCGTTCGATATTATGGGCTGCGTGCTCTCTCGTCTCAGAAATATCTACCTCAACTTCTGTATCGTTAGCAGTCAAAGGATTCAGTGGTTTAGCTACGCAACCAGTCATTAGTTCGAGGGGACTCGCCTTTGTCACTATTTACAGTGCAATTTAACGCCAGTTGTACCTCGTCAAGAGCATTTTGCCACGACCTTTGCGATGTTTCTACTGCAGTAGAATGTTATGCGAACTACAGTATTCCTTAAATTCTTTACTAGCAAAGCAACGACCTTGGCCTGCTATTACGCGTGAGTGTGCACCAAAGAGAGCTACACTAGATTTGAGCGCCTTGACAACACTAGTGGTCTCGATACGAAGCGTATGATAAAAAAGGACAAACTTTGTGAATGCGTCTATCAACACTATCACGTATTCTTTTTGATCGTTTTTACCGCTTAATTGGCCGGTAATATCAGCATGCACTGTATACCAGGGGACAGTAATTTTGGGGATGGGATAAAGCTCTGCTTGGATACGGCCGTTATGAGACTTTGAAACTTTGCACGTGATGCAATTATCTACGAATTTACTTACGTACTTAGCCATACCGTCAAATCAGTAATGTTCATATACCTACGTTCTCTAATGTTTTATCCGCGCCATTCAGTCTAGCTATTTCATCGTCTAGCGGGCGGAACGTCGCCGCGTCGGTACTAATTGCATTTAAATTCATTTCAGTCACCGCGGCAAAACAATAAACCGGTTTTGTTATCACTAGACACCCTCTCAATAAGGTAATACTTACTCAAATCACAATTTAAAATATCAGAGTCTATCATTATGTTATGCGGCATAAATTCATCCGGAACGATAAGAAATGACAAATGTAAACAATGTCCGGCAATAACTACCTCACATAAAATTTGTTCGCTACAGTAAACATGAGCGTTACCAACGCCTGTTAATTGTATGTTAGCAACGGAACGCTCTCCTAAGAATTTATTCACGATACTTTGCTTTACGAGAGAACACTCAGCACCACTATCGAAATAAAAAAATGTACGACTCACCGGATTATGTTAGCTCTCCACGTACACCTTGGACTTGGCAGTAGTTGACTCTTCGTTCTAGGGCCGCGCCGCTGTTGCTGCTGGTGTTACTGGCTGCTGCGTTGCTCGTCTTCGGACAGCGAGGTGCAATGTGGCCTTGTTCTCCATAGCGGAAGCAGGTGACATTCTTCTTAGGATCCGATGACGTAGGCGTAGCGGTAGAAGTGGTCCTTTGTGTAGCAAGCGCCTGATTGCTGTTACGTAAACGACAGTCGATTGCTTTGTGTCCAACCTTATGACAATAATTACATTGGAACGGCGTGTTGCTTGTCTTTGTTCGTTTAGCGTCCGAAGTGGTGTTGTCGAGTTGTCGATCATATTTTCTCTTCAACGAAAATGCGTTTAATTCTTGGATCAACTTAGTTCTCGTTTTAATTTCTGTTGTAAAAGCTAGTCGGTTGATTCGACTATCCATTTTTGATAAGTGAGCAAGTACATACGATACAGCTATCTCCTCGCAGCTCATGTCCTTCCATTTAGCTAAGAGTGACGTCATCAAACGGCTCGCGTATGCAGCTAAATTTTCATCTTCCTTTTGTTGGCTATTGTTGGCGTTAATTATAGTCGCTGCACAGGTTTCCGCACAATCATATCGTGCTAGGAACAGGTTCTTGAATTGGCTCCACGTCATACCAGTATGCGACACTTGAGAAAGCCATGTTGATGCACTTCCTTTCAGAGATTTACTGAGCGCAATAATCAGTGCGCCTCCTTCCAAGGGACGTTCCGTGAGGCAAATGTCCACCGTCGAGCTCCAAGCAAGTGGATCGACGTCTGGTAGGTCCGGGTTGAAGTCTGGCAGCTTGATTGAATCTGGCTTCGGTGTTGATCCTCGCATGGCTTCAATCATGCGCATGGTAATCTGGTTTTGCTGCTCGAGGAGCTGGCGCCAATAAATATCCATGGTAGGCGCCCGAGTTGATCCCACTTCTGATGACGGCGGGAACGTGGGCGTTGCGATAACGGGGTCATCTTCTTCGTTTCTTGGTACGGGTTCCATGTTGTAGGTGGGTACTCGGGCAAACCAGTAAAACGTAGGTAGTAGCACAATCAGAGTCACGTTTATTCGGCAATTTACAATAATTACTGTTGTCGTTATTAGTAGCTAGGAACAAAGGCTTGTACGGTGAACGTGACAGTTTCGATCGTATGATCTGCACAATAAGGCGTCAGCTACAGCAATGTGAATCTCACATTCTCGATCGACTCTGTCCACGCTTGTGGCGGGAAAATTAAAGCGCCACCTCACGGCGTTCACAGTACTAACCGATCAACCAATAAGAATTAAGTTACAGTTTGACCAATATTCTGATATCAACGGGTAGTAATTTTGATAAAGTTGTCGTCTTGAAATCGCTTGCGACGACATATCTATGAAAACATCATGTACGTTAGGAAAAATCTTTGTAAGTCTTTTCAGTAAAAGAGGTGATAGACACAATTATAGCACTAGAAATAGGGACCAATTAGTTCAACCGGGTTTCAGACTGGCCAAAGTAGACTCAACCTTCATGGGGTACTGTTTAAAATGTTACAATAAAATACCTCCCCACATACTCCAATTGAATGAATTCTAAAACAAAACTACACTGGTAGAAAGCTCCATTATTCCTGAGTGCTATAGGCTATAAATTATTTTTATAACATGTATATTAACCGAGCTATCACAACTTTTGTCTAGCAAGTCGGAAATAAATTCCTCATAAAACAGAATTATTTGCATGCGCTGCCTAAGCTGCCTGCAGATGCTTAAAATTGAAAATAATGTATGGCAACCTGGTTTGTCTTTATTATTTGTACAAAAAAGTCCGCGACACCATATTTCTATCTTTTATATTTTATCTTTTATACTTCTTTTATTGTTTTAAAAAAGTATTTTTTCGACATACTTAAGTTTGGATGATTATTTAAACAACAAAATATTAATTCTTATCAAAATAACTTTTTTTATGATCACAAGGACATCATAGAGATAAGATTTGCCATTTGCAGTATGTCAATTGGTCATATAGTTTCGGAGATAATACAAAATTACTAAAACGCAAAATGTAGCGCGTTTTATCCATTCACCCTTAGAGGGCGTTCTACGAATACGTAATTTTTATGAATCGGGGTAAATTATTTTTCATACCCCTAAGTAGGGTAGGTAAGTATGAAGGTACGGTAGGTAGGTAGGTAGGTAGTAGGTAGGTAGGTAGGTATGTAGGTATGTAGTAGGTACTTAGATAGATAGGTAGGTAGTAAGTACTTAGATAGGTAGGTAGGTAGTAGGTACTTAGATAGGTAGGTAGGTAGTAGGTACTTAGATAGATAGGTAGGTAGTAGGTACTTAGATAGGTAGGTAGTAGGTACTTAGATAGATAGGTAGGTAGGTAGGTAGTAAGTACTTAGATAGAAAGGTAGGTAGGTAGTAAGTACTTAGATAGGTACGTAGGTAGGTAGTAAGTACTTAGATAGGTAGGTAGGTAGGTAGTAAGTACTTAGATAGGTAGGTAGGTAGTAAGTACTTAGATAGGTAGGTAGGTAGTAGGTACTTAGATAGGTAGTAGGTACTTAGATAGATAGGTAGTAGGTACTTAGATAGGTAGGTAGTAGGTACTTAGATAGGTAGGTAGGTAGTAGGTACTTAGATAGATAGGTAGTAGGTACTTAGATAGGTAGGTAGTAGGTACTTAGATAGGTAGGTAGTAGGTACTTAGATAGGTAGGTAGTAGGTACTTAGATAGAAAGGTAGGTAGGTAGTAAGTACTTAGATAGGTAGGTAGGTAGGTAGTAAGTACTTAGATAGGTAGGTAGGTAGGTAGTAAGTACTTAGATAGGTAGGTAGGTAGGTGGTAAGTACTTAGATAGGTAGGTGGGTAGGTAGTAAGTACTTAGATAAGTAGGTAGGTAGTAGGTACTTAGATAGGTAGTAGGTACTTAGATAGATAGGTAGTAGGTACTTAGATAGGTAGGTAGTAGGTACTTAGATAGATAGGTAGTAGGTACTTAGATAGGTAGGTAGTAGGTACTTAGATAGGTAGGTAGTAGGTACTTAGATAGGTAGGTAGTAGGTACTTAGATAGGTAGGTAGTAGGTACTTAGATAGGTAGGTAGGTAGTAAGTACTTAGATAGGTAGGTAGGTAGGTAGTAAGTACTTAGATAGGTAGGTAGGTAGGTAGTAAGTACTTAGATAGGTAGGTAGGTAGGTAGTAAGTACTTAGATAGGTAGGTGGGTAGGTAGTAAGTACTTAGATAGATAGGTAGGTAGGTAGGTAGTAGGTACTTAGATAGGTAGGTAGGTAGTAGGTACTTAGATAGGTAGGTAGTAGGTACTTAGATAGGTAGGTAGTAGGTACTTAGATAGATAGGTAGGTAGGTAGGTAGTAAGTACTTAGATAGAAAGGTAGGTAGGTAGTAGGTACTTAGATAGGTAGGTAGTAGGTACTTAGATAGGTAGGTAGTAGGTACTTAGATAGAAAGGTAGGTAGGTAGTAAGTACTTAGATAGGTAGGTAGGTAGGTAGTAAGTACTTAGACAGGTAGGTAGGTAGGTAGTAAGTACTTAGATAGGTAGGTAGGTAGGTAGTAAGTACTTAGATAGGTAGGTGGGTAGGTAGTAAGTACTTAGATAGGTAGGTAGGTAGGTAGTAAGTACTTAGACAGGTAGGTAGGTAGGTAGTAAGTACTTAGATAGGTAGGTAGGTAGGTAGTAAGTACTTAGATAGGTAGGTGGGTAGGTAGTAAGTACTTAGATAAGTAGGTAGGTAGGTAGTAAGTACTTAGATAGGTAGGTAGTAGGTACTTAGATAGGTAGGTAGGTAGTAGGTTCTTAGATAGGTAGGTAGGTAGGTAGTAAGTACTTAGATAGAAAGGTAGGTAGGTAGTAAGTACTTAGATAGGTAGGTAGGTAGGTATTAAGTACTTAGATAGATAGGTAGGTAGTAGGTACTTAGATAGGTAGGTGGGTAGTAGGTAATAGGTAGGTAGGTAGGTAGTAAGTACTTAGATAGGTAGGTAGGTAGTAGGTCCTTAGATAGGTAGGTAGGTAGGTACTAAGTACTTAGATAGGTAGGTTGGTAGTAGGTACTTAGATAGATAGGTAGGTAGTAGGTTCTTAGATAGGTAGGTAGGTAGTAAGTACTTAGATAGAAAGGTAGGTAGGTAATAAGTCCTTAGATAGATAGATAGGTAGGTAGGTAGGTATTAAGTACTTAGATAGGTAGGTAGGTAGTAGGTACTTAGATAGGTAGGTGGGTAGTAGGTACTTAGATAGGTAGTAGGTACTTAGATAGGTAGGTAGGTAGGTAGTAAGTACTTAGATAGGTAGGTAGGTAGTAGGTCCTTAGATAGGTAGGTAGGTAGTAGGTCCTTAGATAGGTAGGTAGGTAGTAGGTACTTAGATAGATAGGTAGGTAGTAGGTTCTTAGATAGGTAGGTAGGTAGTAAGTACTTAGATAGAAAGGTAGGTAGGTAGTAAGTCCTTAGATAGGTAGGTAGGTAGGTATTAAGTACTTAGATAGGTAGGTAGGTAGTAGGTACTTAGATAGGTAGGTGGGTAGTAGGTACTTAGATAGGTAGTAGGTACTTAGATAGGTAGGTAGGTAGGTAGTAAGTACTTAGATAGGTAGGTAGGTAGTAGGTCCTTAGATAGGTAGGTAGGTAGTAGGTCCTTAGATAGGTAGGTAGGTAGTAGGTCCTTAAATAGGTAGGTAGGTAGTAGGTACTTAGATAGATAGGTAGGTAGTAGGTTCTTAGATAGGTAGGTAGGTAGGTAGTAACTACTTAGATAGAAAGGTAGGTAGGTAGTAAGTACTTAGATAGGTAGGTAGGTAGTAGGTCCTTAAATAGGTAGGTAGGTAGTAGGTACTTAGATAGATAGGTAGGTAGTAGGTTCTTAGATAGGTAGGTAGGTAGGTAGTAACTACTTAGATAGAAAGGTAGGTAGGTAGTAAGTACTTAGATAGAAAGGTAGGTAGGTAGTAAGTCCTTAGATAGGTAGGTAGGTAGGTATTAAGTACTTAGATAGGTAGGTAGGTAGTAGGTACTTAGATAGGTAGGTGGGTAGTAGGTACTTAGATAGGTAGTAGGTACTTAGATAGGTAGGTAGGTAGGTAGTAAGTACTTAGATAGGTAGGTAGGTAGTAGGTCCTTAGATAGGTAGGTAGGTAGTAGGTCCTTAGATAGGTAGGTAGGTAGTAGGTCCTTAAATAGGTAGGTAGGTAGTAGGTACTTAGATAGATAGGTAGGTAGTAGGTTCTTAGATAGGTAGGTAGGTAGGTAGTAACTACTTAGATAGAAAGGTAGGTAGGTAGTAAGTACTTAGATAGGTAGGTAGGTAGTAGGTCCTTAAATAGGTAGGTAGGTAGTAGGTACTTAGATAGATAGGTAGGTAGTAGGTTCTTAGATAGGTAGGTAGGTTGGTAGTAACTACTTAGATAGAAAGGTAGGTAGGTAGTAAGTACTTAGATAGGTAGGTAGGTAGTAGGTACTTAGATAGGTAGGTGGGTAGTAGGTACTTAGATAGGTAGTAGGTACTTAGATAGGTAGGTAGGTAGGTAGTAAGTACTTAGATAGGTAGGTAGGTAGTAGGTCCTTAGATAGGTAGGTAGGTAGTAGGTCCTTAGATAGGTAGGTAGGTAGTAGTTACTTAGATAGATAGGTAGGTAGTAGGTTCTTAGATAGGTAGGTAGGTAGTAAGTACTTAGATAGAAAGGTAGGTAGGTAGTAAGTCCTTAGATAGGTAGGTAGGTAGGTATTAAGTACTTAGATAGGTAGGTAGGTAGTAGGTACTTAGATAGGTAGGTGGGTAGTAGGTACTTAGATAGGTAGGTAGGTAGTAAGTACTTAGATAGGTAGGTAGGTAGTAGGTCCTTAAATAGGTAGGTAGGTAGTAGGTACTTAGATAGATAGGTAGGTAGTAGGTTCTTAGATAGGTAGGTAGGTAGGTAGTAACTACTTAGATAGAAAGGTAGGTAGGTAGTAAGTACTTAGATAGGTAGGTAGGTAGTAGGTCCTTAGATAGGTAGGTAGGTAGTAGGTCCTTAGATAGGTAGGTAGTAGGTCCTTAGATAGGTAGGTAGGTAGTAGGTACTTAGATAGGTAGGTAGGTAGGTAGTAAGTACTTAGATAGGTAGGTAGGTAGTAGGTCCTTAGATAGGTAGGTAGGTAGTAGGTACTTAGATAGGTAGGTAGGTAGGTAGTAAGTACTTAGATAGGTAGGTAGGTAGTAGGTCCTTAGATAGGTAGGTAGGTAGTAGGTACTTAGATAGATAGGTAGGTAGTAGGTTCTTAGATAGGTAGGTAGGTAGGTAGTAACTACTTAGATAGAAAGGTAGGTAGGTAGTAAGTACTTAGATAGGTAGGTAGGTAGTAGGTCCTTAGATAGGTAGGTAGGTAGTAGGTCCTTAGATAGGTAGGTAGTAGGTCCTTAGATAGGTAGGTAGGTAGTAGGTACTTAGATAGGTAGGTAGGTAGGTAGTAAGTACTTAGATAGGTAGGTAGGTAGTAGGTCCTTAGATAGGTAGGTAGGTAGTAGGTACTTAGATAGGTAGGTAGGTAGGTAGTAAGTACTTAGATAGGTAGGTAGGTAGTAGGTCCTTAGATAGGTAGGTAGGTAGTAGGTCCTTAGATAGGTAGGTAGGTAGTAGGTCCTTAGATAGGTAGGTAGGTAGTAGGTCCTTAGATAGGTAGGTAGGTAGTAGGTCCTTAGATAGGTAGGTAGGTAGTAGGTCCTTAGATAGGTAGGTAGGTAGCAGGTACTTAGATAGGTAGGTAGGTAGTAGGTCCTTAGATAGGTAGGTAGGTAGTAGGTCCTTAGATAGGTAGGTAGGTAGTAGGTCCTTAGATAGGTAGGTAGGTAGTAGGTCCTTAGATAGGTAGGTAGGTAGGTGCGCCGTAGACAAGTACTTAGTGCTACCCGTGTGAAGCCGGGGCGGGCAGCTATCTTGTATAAAACGCACACTATGCTGCCAAGCATATTACAAGTTGGGGGATTACATCGCTGACAAAAATGCTTGGCTCAACGCTGGTCCAGCTCCACAAGGCGCATAAACTAATTGATTGGCATTCGAAAATTTTGTTGAAGCTACTGAAGATTGTAGGACTATCTTTAGATTGTATAAATTAAATTTCATAGTATTATATAATTGCATAGCACATATGTGAGCACTATGTACCTACTTTAAAGCTACCATTTAAGGCTTGTGCAGACCAGTGCGACTTGTCGCGCGACGCGACACGAACAATACAATTTCTAAGAAAACTTCACAGTATAACAATATATGGTTAGTTATATAGTGGTATGGTTTCGCGTCGCGCGACAAGTGGCGCTGGTCTGCACAAGCCTTTACTGGGTACGTCTTTCATTAACCTGAATTTGCAATTGCGGCTGAGAGTATGTCATGCTCACTCAAATGTCTCGGTGGTGGTGGCGTGCGTGTTAAAACATTAAGTTCCCTTCAAAATGGTTGAGCTAAATGGTGCTGATCCATGCGTCATGTTCGTGAACGGGCGCCGTCAGTGGGGACTGGTCATCTCTTAGCTGCCAAGGCTTATTTTGAATTTATTTTAATTTTTGAATTGTTTTAGCTTTATTACGGACGCTTTTAACGTGCACGTCTCTCTACATTGTTATATATATAATTACAACATGAATGATGTAACCAATATTTTGTAACAATATTCTGATTTAAAAGAGTGTCCGTGGAGTTTCTTGCCCGTTCTTCTCCATAGGCACCTACTACGCGTTGGAATGGGAAACTAGCTTCATATTTCTGACTGACGGACCCCTTGACAATTCAAAAGTGCCTGTAATTGGTTTATTTGAAATAAATGATTTGAGTTTGAGTTTGAAAGTCAACAATAAAATAACTTAAGTATATTTTTTATCCAAAAAATTAATTATTTATGTGGATTACTACAAATTATTGTAAAAAATAGACTGTGACAAACGACTTTAAAAATAATGAACATCTTTTTTTAGGGTACCTCTATAGGAAAATACGGAACCCATAGAGGATCACTTCGCTGTCCGTCCTTATGTCTGTCAGTCAAGACACTTTTTCTCAGCAAGGCCTAGAATTAATATCAAATACTGTGTTTTATGTCTGTATGTTATATTTATATATCTATGGTCCCTTGACGCTCTAAAAAAATAAAGCTTCTAAGTCAACGCTATAAAAAATACGGCCATTTATGTGACATATTTTGACACTCACAAATAAATCAAAACCCACAGGGTACTTTCCGTTGACCTATTTTGTAGTTCTCTCACATTTTTTTGCTATTGCACTTATATTTGCAGTTCTAGAATTTGACCATGACGTATATCGATGTATGGGATAAAAAGTTATGTTTGTTCTTGAGATAAATTCATCCCAACTACGGAACCCTTATAACGAGGTCCGACACGCACTTGGCCGGCTTTTTAACCTTGTGTTATGGCCCCTTTATACACTACAGGCAATATACATTATACATAATATCTACGTGGAAATGATTAGTACCTACAAGTAGTTCAACTAGTTCTGCGCTTACATATAACATTTATCTCAACACTAAACTTAGATAGGATTCCCAAGTTTTTGTCAGCGAACGATAAGTTTCAAACATTTTTTTTCACATTCTTGGAGTAGGTACCTGCGGCGCGACAAATGGTTTTTAAGAAATAGGTCATTGTTACATGAAACGAATATCGTTATAAATTGAGCATCAGGTCAGGAACCGAGTTTTAATAACTTCATCTGAAACACAAATTTTAGGAACACTTTCAAGTCTAGAGTAAATTCTGTATTATTTTTGTTATAAACCTGTCATCCTTGGCAGGTGGGCATGTGGCGGCGGCGAATATTCCATTTGGAGCGAAGGAGGCAATATCCCGCGCCTCGACCTATGAGATAGTGCCCCAACCTCGCCACGGCACACCGCTAGGAATAGCTGAATACCAGATTTATTTAGCTAAAGATTCACGTTTATTTGGAGCTGAAGGATGGAGCGACGGGGTCATGACACGAGCTCAGTACGGAATAGTAACGTGTGAGGAATGCTACATTTTATTTAGCGTGAATTAATAAACACGTCGGACCGCTACTTGTGAAAATCAATTGAGCTCGATAAGGAGTGTCAACCGGGTTTGAAAAGGTTAGTTTAAAACCTAATACTTATAAGTATTATACAGGGTGGATTTTTGAGATGGGGCAGTAAGGACAGCTACCTTAACCGTTGTCGCTAGAAGAAAACGGTCTTAGGAGACTGTCCTTAACTTTTTGAAACATTATGATCTGCATTCACAGATTTTGAAAAAAATTGTACAGTCGGCAAGAAAATGGGTAGTTTTCACAAAAACTTTTTTTGATGCCAATCGAACCTGTTTCTTATAAGGATCAAAAAACTCTACCGGACCAACTGAGGTTGGAGTACTAGAAAAGTCAGAAATCGCAAAAAACTTTTCCCATACATTACATAGGAAATGTGACTCCAATTTACTGTTTTACGATGATAGACTGGCCGAAACTAAACTAAAACCAATTGAATTTCAAATTTCGAACGAATAGAGAACAAAATTTGGAACCATTGTTGCTTTCGAAAAATCTTTTTACATAGACAGTTTTTTTTGCAATTTCTCTGTTTTGTAGAGGACAGTCTTTTTTAACGTATATCGATAGGGAGAAAATGTTTTTCAACTACAATGTTACAAGTTTGTTTTTGCGATAAATATACCCAACTACGGAACCCTTCATTGTGCGTGGTCCGATACGCACTTGGCTGTTTTTTTTTTCTCAGAACGTCGGACATCACAAGCAACAAACTATCTTGTTCTTATAGTAAATAAAATTATGACACGTATCGGTTCGAAGTTAAATTTTTTTGTTTCTGTTTGGCTAATTTATCATAATAAAGTATGTTGGAGTTTCTTACTTACGTAATGTATGGGGTAAGTTTTTTGGCGATTTCTGACTTTTCTAGTACTCAAACCTCAGTTGGTCTAGTAGAGTGTTTTGATGTTTATAAGAAACAGGATCGATAGGCATCAAAAAAAGTTTTTGTGAAAACTGCCCATTTTCTTGCTGGCTGTACATTTTTTTCAAAATCTGTGAAGGCAGATCAAAATGTCTCAAAAAGTTAAGGACAGTCTCCTAAGACCGTTTTCTTCTAGCGAGCACGATTAAGGTAGCTGTCCTTACTGCCCCATCTCAAAAATCCATCCTGTATAGGTATGAATAGGTATTAAATGCAGTTGCATCTAAATCGATGTGAAATACTTAACAATACTTACACATGCTCGCATATTGCTAACATTCCACTCTAGAGACAGCCAAGTTAACGTGCCTCCACATTTCTCATACAGAAGAAAAACATTCCAGTAATAATATATTTATATTCAATTTTGCGACGTGTGACACAATAAGCAGCAGTCGGGCGCCCCGGGGCGAGCGGCGTCGAGCGGCCGTAGCGGCCGTAACACAATCAAAATACGAGCCGCGCCGTCTGCGGCGTAACCGCTCATGAACCGAGCAACCAGCCAACCGAGCCAACCGGGCCCCCCGGCACAGATGTTATCTATGAATGTACTAGACATGGGTTTACGCAGATAAAAATAAGAGCAAAGCTTTAATGTTATTCTTTCATTTTCTGTAGCATTTAAAATCTACGTTTACAAGTGGAAAAATAAGTCTGCAGTTATTTACTGTTATATATATACTGAAGATAGGTATTCTGCAGTAAATAGTTGACAGTTCTTTACCACTTACGGCAATATCCTTGTGCGACTACATGCATGGCACAACAACCTCTATCGCCAGTTCTCCACACGCTGAACTCCTTACTTTGTCCCACACTCTGTAGTAGTATAAATCTTAAAGTATTGCCCTATAATCACAACATCTTTCACGGCTTATTGGTTGAGCTCGCAGTATCGTGTAAAGTTGCGACCGGAGCACAAACTAGATGGATCGTATTCGCCAGCATCCCGCGGGTCGATACTCGTAGCCGCCGCTTAATATTGAAGAAAAAGCTCTAGTCGAGCCTGTCGCGCTATCGAAACACTGAAGGTGCCTTTTGTAAAGGTATTTATAAAACTACTCACACAGCGCTACGAACACAGAAGCTATGAATAGTTTATTTATTTCTTAGTTTTTTTTCTAAAGATTATAAATTTGTAACAACAATCACCGGCTGAAAGTTTCGTCTGTCTAGCGAAGGTTATTTGATTGCGACTGCTCGCTATTCTCCTGAGGTAAGTACTTATTTACAAGAAACTTGTTAATTACTTCCTCCTGCCTTCACTCTTGCTGCGCTCCCAGTAGCTACCTACTCTCCATGCCACCATTCCATCAGGAAAACGATTGACGAATGCAGTTCTTTTCATCAATTTAGTGATGACTCGTGAAACTGTAAAGTTGACAATTTCCAGCGCTCTGGCTTGGCGACAATATGGTGAGTCGACACATTGCAATTGTGCCGGCTTCCAAATATTACCAGCTACCAGCCTTGGACTCGCTGTGCTTCTAAAGAATACTACATAGGTTTCGTAGACTTTCCTAGCAAAAGTGCACACTATCCACTACGTAAACTGAGACTTTTTGTTGTTTTGATTATTTACCAAATAAATTTTTACTTACCAAAATTATTTACTAACGCAGGTCGTAAAAAGTTACGTTTATTTAGCAATCTTCTTTGCATTCCGGTGCTCGACAAAATGCCATCGTGTTCCAATCGTGAGATAATAAGAGAACACAGCACAATAGATAGTTATCTAAAAGCAATTGCATGCAGATTACATTCGTGCTTCGCGATGTTACAAAACAAAGAATCTAGAGCCAGCGTATAACGCGAAGCGACGTAATTACTTGGCAACAGAGACATGCCGCTATAACTAACTGTATTGGGCTCGAACAGTTAAAGTTAAACTTTCGTTTAGATCGCTATCTCGTGCGCGCGGTTAGTGCACTGCGGCACGGAAACGTAAACGATGTCTGTGGAACGGAAAATGAATACTACAAGTATTATTTGGTTTACAAAAGAATATAGAAAGAATTATTCAGAATTCTAAGTAGTCAGTCGTTACAGTACGAGACACGTCGATGTACTAGAACAGTTATGTAATCCGTGCAGTACTCACACGGCTAGGAACACAACAGCACAATACCGAGCACGTAGCTACCTCGCTCCGCTAATGGATTTCCGATATAAATATTATTTCGGCGGCGAATTGAATTCCGATTGATGTCGATTGATGGGCTGTGCGGAGCCCGATGTGCACACAGTACAGTGTACGTACACACGCATTCCTATAATAAAATGTTATGTCAACACGTTACAGAGAGATATTATTGTGTGTTACATTTAAATGGGCTTTCGTAACGATACTTAATAATTTTATTGAGTTGGTACGTAACTGGTCATTGTTGGCTTATGTTATGTCAAAGCACTAGAATTTTTTCACCTATGAAATAGAACGCTGCTAACCTGAAATACTGGGGAAGAAGTACGTAATAATTATGTAACCCCCATGCCAAAATGGTTGAAGAACGCCGCGGACAAGAGTGAATTGAATTTGTAACATTGTGAAAATGGTCGCGAAAAACCACGGGATCAGTTTCAGTTAGTTGCAG
This sequence comes from Agrochola macilenta, assembly GCA_916701695.1. Classification (NCBI taxonomy): domain Eukaryota; kingdom Metazoa; phylum Arthropoda; class Insecta; order Lepidoptera; family Noctuidae; genus Agrochola; species Agrochola macilenta. The sequence continues at coordinate 23,799,122 of OU753557.1, read as the reverse complement.
TTATAGGCAGTGATGTGGCGGTGTGACCGTCGGACTGCCAACTCATAGATCTACCTCCACCTCTGACTTTTCGGATTCATTTGCGTATTGTATAATTATCACTTGCTCCAAAAACGGTGAAGGAAAACATCGTGAAAAAACCGGCATGACTGAGAGATATTTTTCGACGGCATGTGAAGCCAAATCAGAGGCCCATGGGCGGCTTTAAAACTGTGACACCAGGCTACCACCAGGCACCAGGCACCACCACGAAAAGAAGAAGAAGTTAGTTGCTATAAAATATGTGACACGGTTTCCATTTGAAATAAGACGAGTGTTCAATTAAAGCGTATTTACATCCAGTGTTTTACATTGAGCGAGTGCTCGCACATTAGTCGTCGTCGTAGATCAGCGGGCCGCAAATGAGCCGTAACATTGCGTCGCGGGCGCGCTACGTACATCATGCTACACGAAACATCGATTGCGTCGTCGCCCGCGCGCTACGTACATCATGCTACACGAAACATCGATTGCGTCGCCCGCGCGCTACGTACATCATGCTACACGAAACATCGATTGCGTCGCCCGCGCGCTACGTACATCATGCTACACGAAACATCAATTGCGTCGCCCGCGCGCTACGTATATCATGTTACACGATACATCGATTGCGTCGCCCGCGCGCTACGTACATCATGCTACACGATACATCGATTGCGTCGCCCGCGCGCTACGTACATCATGCTACACGAAACATCGATTGCGTCGCCCGCGCGCTACGTACATCATGCTACACGAAACATCAATTGCGTCGCCCGCGCGCTACGTATATCATGTTACACGATACATCGATTGCGTCGCCCGCGCGCTACGTACATCATGCTACACGATACATCGATTGCGTCGCCCGCGCGCTACGTACATCAAGCTACACGATACATCGATTGCGTCGGTGACTACTAGCGTCATCTGACTACCCTACTCTTTGGCACCTTTCTAGCAAAAATAACAGGATGTCTCTATAGGAAATTGAAGGACACGAGATATTATAATTCAAGCTAAAACAAGATCATCTTCTTACCTTCTGTTGACCTAAACGAACAAAACTGCTGCATTCCGTGGAAGACTTAAACTTGCTGCCCCTCGCTGCTGGAACGACTTGCCACCTCCTTTTCGTGATATAAAAACAGTTGGCACTTTGAGTTCTAATAATATAAATAACACTTGTTACGAGTACAAAAGAAAACCAGTTTCTAAACTCACCCGGGAACTGCACGCAGTTGGTAGTTAACCCGGGGAATCTATCTACGCCGAATTTTAGGCTAACTTTGCTTTAATTTATAGGGTAGGGTATAACGTCTAGGGTATGGACATGGGAGTATGTTAAAATGTATATCGCGAAATGTATATCGCGAAAAGTTCAACCCCGCGTGAACTTTTTTTAAAGGAAACATCTACATTTTATTGTGGGAGCAAGCTTTAACTTACTTATAATCAAAGTCAAGAGATCGTGAATAGGAAACTAACATTTCGCTTATTTATTATTTATGTATTATTTTATCTGCAAAAATATAATTAAATATTTTAGATCATTTTCATTTCATTTCATTTATTCATTTTGTGAAACATAGCTGATTACAGGTGTTTTCCAATATAAATGTACAAACCATGTCCCGCCGATAGGCATACAAAATTAGATTATTATGAACAATGTCAATGTTACACAAGGTCAAATTATACAATTGTAATATTATTATAGGAAAAATGTCATGAAAATAGGAAAAGATAAAAAATACATAACGCCAAAAGATTGCAAGACACAAACACAAAATTACAGTCAAAAATAAAATTTGTCATCCAGATTTTTTTATATACTCGTACCTATATATATACATGTATTATAATTATGTTTATTCATTTATATGAATTGTTTTTCTTCGAATAATTATTATTGCTATATTTTTTAATTTATTATAATTGCTAATTTATTTAATTATTATTATTGTTAGTTATTTATTTATTAAAAATTACCGTATCATTAATATATATTTTTTTCCTATTATGTATGTTTATCATTTAAATATTCATCTAACGAGTAATACCATTTGTTTATCAGTATTTTTTTAAGTTTCTTTATAAATATATTTAACTTTTCTTCTTTCTTTAATATGTCAGGTAGTTTGCTGTATGTATATTTTTATAGACCTTACGACTTACTTACGACTGGGATGTTGGTATGTTTAGCCTAGGTCGATGCCTAAGTGTATACTGTGATTGGATGTCTTCGCGTTTTGTGTACAACTCTTGATGCTTACGGACAAATTTACATATTTCTAGAATGTAAATACAGGGGAGGCACACAGGCAACGTAAGGAACACGGGTGGGTTTTAGTCAGTAAAAGTCTGACACGCCCTCCCTCTCCGCCCAGAGCGGGAGAAGTTATTTGATAATTTCCCACCCACAAAAAAAAAAAGTGTGGCTTAGAAAATAATAATAATTAATAATGTTTTAGAAAATAGGGTTTGCAGCTGTAAGTTTGATAAATTTTTAGTTTACCAAAATTCTAAGTAATTTCTTTTGTAGGGTAAAGAGTGTCAGTACATCTGTACTATTTCCCCAGAGTTTCGCCGTAGCTAAGCCACGCATTGGCATAGGCATAATAGGTGGTGAGGGCAGTTTGTAGATTGGTTGTCTTTTTAATTTCGCGGAGAGCGTAGGAATTTTTTTAAATGGTTTTTTGTATTTGTGTTTTCCAGTTAATATGTTTATCTATTGTAAGTCCAAGTAGTGTAAATTCATCAACAGTTTCCAATTTTGAGCCGTTAAAGTTGAAATTTAAGTGGAGAGGAGCTTTTTGATAAGGGTGGAATGTCATTAATTTAGTTTTAGTATAATTAATTTCTAAATTATGTGAGGGCATCCAGTTGCATGTTTTTGTGAGTGTGGAACTGAGTTTTTCTTCTATGTTTGTGTTGTTCTTACATGGGACTAATAAAGATATGTCATGCGCGAATAAGACACATGGTCCGTCTATGGTTTTCGGTAAGTCGTTAATGTAAACGAGGAATAATAATAGGCAACCTATGACACTTCCTGGGGGATGGAAGCGTTAGTTATTTTGCTTTTAGATCGGATTTTTTCTATTTCTCTACTTTTGTGGTTAAAGTGTACTTTACCGTTTGTACGTCCTATACGTGTCCTTAATAAAATATTTTATTTCTTTCTTTCTTATGATCTAATAATACGACGAAACAATGCCAATTGACCATCTTTTTTAAATAAACAAAATCAACCAGCTTATGCGGTAAGTTACAGATCTTTCCATCAGTATAATGACCAACTATAATGATTACAAAAGAGTGTGTGTGTGTGGTCGGTCACGTCGGGCGCCTAATTGGTTGATTATTGGTCCGGGGAACCCTCATCAAAGAGGACAGATTGCGAGGCGCGGCATTTAAATTGAAACTAATGCGAATCCCGTGTTCATTAGTGTTTGCAAACGACACGGGGCTGTTCTACATCGCCCTACATCGTCGGATTACATTAGCATGAGATCGCGACAAAACCGCGAGACGCCACACAATGTACACAGTTGGCACACGACACACTTGAGATGTATAAATACAGATAGCAGTAATACAATGAATAATTCAGCTTAGGTTTTAGTTCATGCTAGGTTCTGAGTTAACAGATAAATCATTAAAGATTGAGACTTCTTTATTTAATTTGCACGGGAGTGAGGGGATGTGTGCACTTATGTAGTGGTCATGAAAATGGAATCAAGTGTGTGTCAAATTCACTTTCAATTTATTTATTCACAAACAATTTAAATTGTGTTTGAAATCATACATAAATTAAAAAAAAAATTGTAGTCGAGGTGTCCGTGTATCCTTTTGCTAAGGAAGTACTTACTTCCACTGCGAGCGGTCACAGGACATGTGTCAGGACGCGCACACGGGCGTCCTGCTCAGCGGCAAATAAATCAAGCCTCTCGTTCAATTTCCTCCGGTCGCAGCTCGGTACAGCTCTATCACCTCTTTTAGCTTCACTAGCCAATTCTGAACTTTTTATCTGAGTGCGAGTGTTCCAAACTTTAACAGTGTAGTCTTATGGATCACGAACTGTACTATACAAATATTGTAATACTAGCTTTTGCCCGCGACTTCGTCCGCGTAGAAGTCGAAAATGGTTCTAATAGGATTTTTATTGGTTTTTTACGTTATTAATTTTGTTATAACATATAAATTATTATGTTAAAATGTTTGAATAATTATATAATATAACAATCTTTATTATAGTGTAGGGATATAAAGGATAAATAAACCTGAAAAAATCTAAAAATCTAGCGAAAGTTACACACGGGTGTATTATCTTTTTACAACGAAATCGAAATACTACACCTACTGCAGTATTTCTTTGTAAACAATATTTTTTGTCACATACAACTGACCGTGGGAGAAGCAGCTTTCCCTTAAGTCGACTCCCGCTACCTTAAGAGTTTGACCTTGAGCTTTGTTTATAGTCATTGCGAAGCATACTTTGATGGGAAACTGCACTCTCTTGAATTCGAAGGGGTAATTTGATGGAGTTAGGGGAATCCTAGGAATAAATACAGACCTCTGTAAAGCTTAGAAACCTTCAAATGCGGTACCTACTAATGTATAGTACGGCGACTTTCGAGACATTCCAATTTTAAAGAGTATTTGCATTGCAAGCACCGAGCCTTTATGTGAGTTCAACCTTTTTTGAATAAAATCGGATTGACTTTTCAAAAATGTGTCAAAATAAAATGTAATTTAAATCAAAAGCACTAAGAAGTATTGATATCAACTTGGAAACAAATCACTCCCAAAATAACTTTCTACCCCTATTTAACCCCGTTAGGGGATGAATTTTAATAAAATACGAAACAGGTCTTCTATTAATTCTGTTAAAGAATGTTTATGCAAAATTTGAAGTAGATTGGACCAAGGAATCACGTTGTCCCATACAAACTTTGCCCACCTTTTTCACCCCCTTAAGGGTAGAATTTCGAAAAATCCTTTCTTATCGAATGCCTACGTCATACAAAGAACACAACCTACAAGTTTCAAGTCTCTACGATCAGCGGTTTAGGCTGTGCGTTGATCCGTCAGTCAGTCATTCAGGACAAAGCATTTTATATGTATAGATTGTTTCTTGCTCTTGCACGAGTTTCGTGTTCGATTAACTCCTTATAATGCGTGCGTATTTATATCTGCCTGGTCATATGATCAAGGAAGTAACGCAGCCTGCTGATAATATCCGGAAGAGATGATAATACGTGTATCTCGTACAATAAATCGCTCGAGACAGAAGGGAAACTCATTCATTTAAAAGAAACTATAGCTGGAGGTTAGAAACTACAGCGGGATGTTACAAACTACAGCGGGATGTTAGAAACTACAGCGGGATGTTACAAACTACAGCGGTATGTTACAAACTACAGTGGGATGTTACAAAGTACAGCGGGATCTTAGAATCGAATAGATATTTGCTAAAAGTTTAACCTGACAGAAACATAAAGACCTTGAAAACACATGTGATATGCAATAAAGATTTGAATTTGAATTTTAAAGGTGAGTGAGTATACAGTAGAGTATTTTGTCGAGCATTTCCATGTAATTTAACGTTCCTGCGATGCTCGACGCTGCGTTCGACGTAATGCGCACGATTAGTGAGCATTTACCTGTAATATTTCTTTCTACCATGCGTTCATTGTAACGACCTGCCCTCGACCCACGCATCTCACCCCGCGTCACTCGCGCTCGTGCTTTTGCTAGATATAATGTTACACCAATACGCTCGTTGGTTTTTTAATTAGGTTGTAATAAAATATCGAATGTCGTGTTCAAAGTGCGGCCCGATAAAATTTAAAAGCGGCGAATACTCGATGTTCAGTTACAAAATAAATCATAGCTCCAGTCTATACTCACCTTAAAGCTAGAAAAGTAAAAAACCACGCCACGTATTAGGAAAAGTAAATTTGAAATTTGAAGGTCTTAGCAGAGTACATACTGTACCTATATCAAAGTCACTTTCTGTTTCAACCATCAAATTAAAACCGCCTCGGAGGCCACACTTAGAAGCTTAACGTCCAGTAAACGCACCGTACCACTTGTAGAAACCTTGCAACTTACCGCGGCCTCTCCCCCCCTCCCCCCCCCGGGCGAACTTTAACCGACACACTCGAGAATGTGTTTTATTTTTAAGTAGCCAATCAAAGGCGCCCTGATTTCCCTCGAGGTGCTGCGTCAAGAAGCTTTTTAGTTTGAAGCGCGACCTGCGTGAGCGCGAGGCAGCAGGCCGCAATAGACGGCAGGCCTCATAAATCCGCGATGGTTATAGATAAAATACTGCAAGTTACTTCCGTAAGTTGGTGTAAAGCTATACACAGATCTGATAGCGAGTTGGAAATAAAAGCGGGTCGCGTTCGAGCGCTTATCTTTATGTCCGACACCAAGTGCCACTTGTAAGTGTGTCTGTATGATGATTTCTTCATTGTCATTTACGACAATGTTACTTTGAGTGTAGTTTTATAGAGTTTTTCGCCATTCTATGTAATAATACCAAAATATTTATACTTTACGCAGGCTGATTTCAGTTTTATTTGTGTTGTCATCAGAAAGGAACAAAACATCATATTGCGACCACAGGATAACGTGATCGATCTCAGCACTCAATGTTCAGACGTTAACGATGTTCTTTGTGTCGATGATGCACTCGACGTTACTGATGTTCGCTGTGTCAATCATGCACCTGACATAACGTTACCGATGTTCGCTGTGTCGATGATGCACCCGACGTTACGTTACCGATGTTCGCTGTGTCCATGATGCACCCGACGTTACGTTGCCGATGTTCGCTGTGTCGATGATGCACCCGACGTTACGTTACCGATGTCCGCTGTGTCGATGATGCACCCGACGTAAAAATATATATGGAGCTCTTTAATAAAGTATTCAAAAAGTGACGTTGTATTCAAAGCATAGTTTACAGCTGATTGAATGTATTATAGACATATTTTTACCTACGTAGAACCTATTTTAACCGATACACTGATACCAATCGGACATTCCGTAAATAATTAAAGAGTAGTTGCCAATTGGCCGGGACAAGTAATCTAGCGCTAGTGGTGTACGAGTGACCCATCACTCGATACGTATCGATACTCGGCACATTGATACATCGTTACGTGCAGCGTGTCGCGCCACATAATCTATGGACGTTTACTGCTGCCGGAAACTTTATTAAACTGACTATGCATATTTTGTAAAAGGTTTAAAAAAAAGGCTTTTATTGGCGTAGTGCGCGGGTTTTGCGTTTGACGTTTTGGAGAAATCAATTTGTGATTCCGGTTTGGTAAAACAGTTATAGGCCTTTTTATACTTCGGTAAATATTACTTCAGGATCATTGCAAAAACCGTCTTAGAACTTGCAATCTACGCATTATTGGCGCTAAAGTCAGTTAATATGTACGTCAAGTCAGTAAACACTGATCGAGATTTACTACCTTCATACAAAAGGCATCCTATAACTTTACGATACAAGTCACCTCCACGTCCACTTGTAGTTGCATTGTTGCCCTCTCAGTAGTTACTATCCACCATCACAATACTATCTCACTCATCACTCGCTCGTCGCTTCTCTATCAATATTTGGCGGGCAGTGTTGTAAATTGGCACGTGACAGGCGAGAGTCCATTTGCGAATTATATTGGGCTTCGACTCAAATTGGGTGGTGTGCGGATTAGCCAGCGCTGACGTCACGGCCAATGTACGAACTGCTCCCGGTGGTATCCCACATGCAATCAGGAATGCCATGTCTGTGGACAGCGGACATGTTTGAATATTTAATACTTATTTGCTTATACATAAAACTAGACACACATAAACTGTTTAGATTGCTCTATTATTGAAATCTATCAAAATAAATAAAATTAAAATCTTTCCTAAAACTTTTTTTACATTATTCCTACAGAGGGACGGAAAAGATTTGTGGATGCCACGATGATATTGCATTCACAAATGTTTTCCGTCCTCTCTATGAATACATAGATAAATGCGATTTTCCTTTTCATTTATCTGAAAAAATAATGTTTTACAACAAAATAAATCTAAACTCGGCCAAATAATCCGTATCCATCTGCTAATGTATTCGATGGCAGCCCTGCAAGCGATGCATAAGATTATTCACTCGACTGCACGACTCCCGGCAGCCTGCAGCCGTTGTTATAGGATTGTGAACACGCTGTAAGATGTTTGGGGTTATGTCAACATGGCACTGCTTCACTGTGTCACAACAGAACAAAGTTGTGATTGTTACGATTCTGTAAGTTTATCTCAATAAAGTCTTACTGTGGTGGAAACAAATAAGTGCTTACCTATGGTGGTCAACCATAGATCTGCTTTTATGAAACAGCTAACTTACTCACTTAACTTAAAAAACAATATTTCATACTTTGAAACTTTTGCTGAAATTGATACATTATTATAAGGATAACATAAAACTCAAGAGGCATCTAACACGAGAGCGCTGCAATGCAGCACGTCGGTGGTTCTCGGTTAATGCGCGAGTGCTTGAGCGAGTTCTCAGGCGAGTCGAGTCAGCCACTCGCCTGGAGTGCTCTCCGTCCGGCGGGTGTGAACAGTTAGCACTCAGCGCTGGTACAATGTCGCAGAGTGAGGTTACTTCAGGAGTGCATCATAGTTCTAGTGCTAGAGTGTACTCAGCTTTTTTCAAGTTCAGAACTTTATGGCTCGGGCTACACATTTAGTAGCTGTTTATAAGTAATGAGTAAGACGCTGCCCCAGTCCGGAAGGTGACTACGAGTACTATACGATACTATTCAATAACTTACGAACACAACATAGTGTACATTATAAAATACCAGCATCTTGTTGCAGAGCTTAATAAGTTGTTCGTCAGAGTATGCGTCGCAGCAGCACCGCACCACCGCTCCGCCGCGGGATATGTATCAACATCGGTTCGCATAACTTGCCCTCCCGCCTCCTCCCCCGTCACCTTTACAACGTGCCCGCACCTCCTTCGGCGCGCGCTATAAACAACTTCCAACCTTAACTATAAATCCGATCCCAGAAAGATTTAAATTCAATCGTACAGAACGAGGCACACTAACTGTCGACTGCTTAAATAACTTTAGTTCAGTCTGTCGCACAACTGATTGTATTCCGGTTAAGACAATAAAACATCTGGTTATCTGAGAACGCTTCGTCAAGCAAGCTAGTAAGCAATCGCCCGGGAACATTACATCACATCTGCACAAAATGCACAGTTTAAGAAACCTGCTGCTCGTTGAGCAGCGACGCGAGCACGGGGTGCAACTTGTGCAATAATACATCACCGACCGAGCAGCAATAGTCTGGCGCGTCCGGTGCTCCGGACCACGTGAATAATTTTCCGGCGAGTGCGAAGGTAACCGCCGCGTAGCTCGGCGCTCACAATTCCGCAACCACAGTTTACAAAACGGAACGTCGGACGGTGAATTGAAAGTTGTGCCGTTAAGACGGCAGCTATTGTTCTAAATGAATCTTAACTTTTCAATTTAGCACGCGGCGGTGGCCATTAAACTCTTAAGGAGGCGGACTGAACTTCGATTGCCTGTTAACGTTCATGAAGGGGATTTTAGCGGATCGCCGAGAGTGCCGCTTCCGCCGCCGAGCGCCGGCTATCTTCATTTCCTCTTTGATACCTTTAGGTATCATTTTATCGAAAAGGTTACGCGCTAATGCTTCAGTTTTGTTGTTTGTGGTTAAATGGGAACAGCAGATCCTTGACAAATCCCTCTTTTATGAGGTTCATTTTGTGAGGTATGCCAAAATTTAACTGGAAGACTTTAGTGAAATACAGAGGCGTCTTCGTATTGCTAGAATTCTGTGGCACGGTGCATATAAGTCGTATGCAGTAAACACCTCCGCATCTGCATTTGTTTCAAGCGGCTACTGGCAGACGCTTGCACTCGCTGCTCTCGAAAACATTATCTCTCACTACGTCGGTATGTTTGTGTAGTAACAGTAGCTCCTACAGTCCCATCGCGCACGCACCCCGAACTTGTTCCCCGCAGACTCCTCTGAAGATAATTCCTGTAAGAACAAATCAGAGTTTTTATCACTAAAGGAACAATGCATTCCGTCTAAACTTAGTATCTTTCACGTAACCATACACGTAACAGTAAATGTTGGACGGGTATATGTCGTAAGTTATAGACGCCATCAACGTAGTCGTAATAATGTGAGCATCATTATCGATAAACCAAGGCATTGGGAAGGGACTTCGGGGCACTTTATAATTACTTTGTAATTCGAATAGCTGATGTTGTTCCTATTTACTGCTGGCTACGTCCGCAACACTGGCTAGCAACACATAACGCTGTTTACTGGAGGTAAATGCGCTGATGTTTACATTGGAAGCAGCTCGTTTAGATCGCGCGACTATTGTTGCTAAACGCGCACCGTTCACTGTGCAAGCGTCGCTGCGCTGCGCTAAATGTTTGGAACAGAACAAAACTAATTATACTCAACTGTATGCTACAAATCAAAATCAAATCAAAAGTCATTTATTCAAACTAGGCTGAGAATCAGCACTTTTCGAACGTCAAAATTACATAAGACAGTCCCCCAAAACGCCCACCCTTCACCACTTCCTAGTGCGTTAGCTGGGAAGAAGAAGTGGCGCAACAAACTCCCCAGCTGCACAGCTGTCTGTTCAGTTAGAAGAACAAAAAAAAAGATTCTATATAATAGTATTCAAAATAATTTACATTAAGCAACCCAAAACATAATTTAAATTATTAGCCATATATAAGCTAGCACACGCCAATATACCAAACAAAATCATCGAGAACTATACTCAGGCAGAAATAAAAAACAAAACGTAAACAGAACTTAATATCTTAATAAAAGCCTCCAGGCATAAAGGGCGTGCCCGCTTACATATAGTTGTAACTGGAAGTTATAAATGATAAACTAGGACCATCGAGGTAAAATAAATAAACAAACAGTTAATTACTAATAGCAATAAATAATATGATCAATTGTCGAGGTCACTAGCTAACCACATATTGCAATACAACTCATAAAAAAAACATTGTGAGGAGTAGATTATGTCAACAATAAATTAAATTTAAATAATTTGACTTTTATAGTCAAATAAATTAAACAATTACTTATATAAACTCATATAACTTGTCAGTGGGTAAGCTGGAGAAAGAACATAAACATTGTCTTGAGTTAATTACAGCGACCAATTATTCTTATCATTTAAGTAGTCGTTGATAGAATAGTATGCCTTTGAACAAAGCTTGGATTTTACTTTCGTTTTAAACGCATTAAAAGGCAAATCTACCAAAGAAGAGGGTAGCTTGTTATAAAAAGTTATACCAAGCCCAACAAATGAGTTATGAACCTTATGAAGCCGGTGAAAGGGAGCTCGTAGTTTGTCCTTATTTCTAGTGTTAACATTGTGAAAATCACTGTTTTTAGTGTATAAGTGTATATTTTGCCTAATATATAAGATATTGGCGAAGATGAATTGAGATGCCACCGTGAGGATACCAATATCTTTGAAAAAATCTCTCAGAGAAACTCTGGCACCTAGCTGGTAAATAGCTCGAACAGCTCGTTTTTGAAGGACAAATATATTTTGAATATCAGCAGCTTTGCCCCACAGCAGAAGACTGTAGGACATAACGCTATGAAAATAACTAAAATAGACTAAACGAGCTGTATCGACGTCAGTGTATTGTCTTACTTTCCTGACGGCGTAGGCGGCGGAACTGAGCCTTCCCGCTAGGCTCGATATATGTGGGCCCCACTGAAGTTTGGCATCTACTGTTATGCCCAGAAAAACTGCCGAATTTACGGATTCAAGCACCTCTTTATCTAAGACGATGTTGGGACCTAGATTTCTAACATTAGTTAGGGCGAACTTAACACATTTCGTTTTCTTAGCATTGAGAACTAGGTTATTTGTCGTAAACCAATCTGTAACCATTGAGAGTGCACTGCAATCATGTTAGCACAAACAGCAGATCAATCTATGGACCAATAGTGACTTCAACTTTTTATACCAAACTGCGTTTCATGTTTAACGTTAAAACGAAGAAAAACGTTCATAATTTATTTTTAAATCACGTGCAGTATTTCCACGGTGGGATTCCACCTGCAACGTTATAATGCGTCTGCATCCTCCCCGCCACCGCGCCGCACTGCACCGCACCGCACCGCACCGCTCCGTCCCGTGCTTTGAGATTGGTTTTCCCTCATAAGGCTTTTCTAGGATTCGGGGATTACGATTTTTCTACGTTCCTTTATATTTACACTAGCATTTCACCCTAGATTTGTGCGAGAGCTATATATTTCCGGCTCTCAACTTGATGTAACATCTTCAACATGCGAATAACGAGAACAGATTGAACCAACGAACACCTACGAGCATAGAGTTAGTTTCAATTGTTCCGCAATAAAAACAACACAAAATAAACCAGTCATCATATCACAGCACAGGTATCGAACACAACGCACGCTACTACTCCATTACCTGAGTCAACATTATTATAACAAAGAAGGTCGATAACGCTATTATATTTAATGTTGTCTATTCTATTAAAATGGTTTACACTATACAATTTAATAACACAGTAAAGGAATAGGTAACCAACTCGTAAGCTGTGTGTTATAATGGCAACTGTACCTTTGGAGTGGTCACTGGCAGTTAATAGCGAAGCGTATGTGGGTGAATGATCGATTGGGGAAACAACACTCGGACACTCTATGTCTGATGTAAGAGCTGACCGATACACAGCGTACATAATGTATGTTCTTCAGCGGGTCCAAGGGTGCAGAAGCTCCGCCTGGGACCCAGCTATTTCCAAATGCATAGAATTTCCGCGATGTACCTCCGTGCGGTTGCCGGCTCACCGCCCGATAGTGCTGTAACCCGGCTCGGCTCCCGATAGTAACACAACTATCATATCATTTTATTGATGGGATCCGCTCGGTACCCTCCCAGATCACTATCAGTAAGGCATGCCTCAATTTTATGAGTATTTTACTTGTGAGGGATGTGTACTCTGCATTTTATGTTCGTACGACTTGATTTCGGTACGGTGCGGTGTGGCAAGGTGCGGGCAGCGCCGGTTAGACAAGTAGGTATGCAGGATATCCACATATATCCGCGTGATCCGCTCCACTTGCTGCGAAATTGAGGAATAATACCGCAGGCGTAATTTACATTTACTACCCACCTGCATACAATAATACATACATGCATGATATGGCCGAGTAATTTTATTTGCAGATTTCGTGTATGAAATATTTCTTTATAGCAGACAATACAGATGAATCAGTTAAACACTGTTATTTACTGTGCAAGCAGCTAGTGTATAGTATTTAAACAACTTCAGAACATACTGCAACAAATCAACAGGCGCTAGGCGTCCACGATCCTTTGCATAAGTGATAGAATAATGACTCGTAGCACTTCCGTAGCAAGCGTAACGTTAGTGCTACGCCGTAGCATCAGTGTGGACCTTTTTTGCTCGTTCTAATGATTATTTTGTCTTATTTGTTTCAGGCTTACGTTGTAATACTGAGAGACAGTCTTCATCTAACATTCATGACCAGGTTTTCGATAGACATCTATCTCAAACATCGTTATGAATCGGTAGGTACGTGTAAAAGCAAGATTATAAAAATATATCCGCCAAAGCAACAACAATATTGTATGTAATATGCGGTATATCAAAGTATCCGACTCTGTTCATGTTCAAAGTAAAAAAGCTGCAAGCTGCTTGTTAATGGCGACTGTCATCGGAAGTGACGCAACAGCTCAACCGCGCCGGAAGTGAGGCTGCCTTCCGGGAGCGCTCCGTATTGAGATTACGTAATTTGCTATAGACGGATGAGTGATGGATGTGCAAGTCTCGATTATGGAAAAGGGGATAAGAAAGTACTAGCACGTACTGCAGATAGTCATGGACGGCGATACTGTGTACCAGCGATCGTCGACGTAGTTTGAATAAGTGTTTTGAGGCACTATAGGTGTCTGGAAAGAAAAAAATACTTATTTAATACTTTCAAAAGTTGTCATTTACAGAATTTCTGCATATAGCGTCACTATACATATACACGTGACAGCGGACACCAACACAACTAACTGTAGTTAACAAACGACTGGCACTGGCACTTAGCGTCTAACTTGAGAGGAACATGGAGGATTCTCCGAATATGTCGCTCTTCCATGGGGGTACGCAGAGGAACACAGGGACCCAGGTACACAAGTACACAGGGACCCAGGTACACAAGTACACAGGGACCCAGGTACACAAGTACACAGGGACCCAGGTACACAAGTACACAGGGACCCAGGTACACAAGTACACAGGGACCCAGGTACACAAGTACACAGGGACCCAGGTACACAAGTACACAGGGACCCAGGTACACAAGTACACAGGGACCCAGGTACACAAGTACACAGGGACCCAGGTACACAAGTACACAGGGACCCAGGTACACAAGTACACAGGGACCCAGGTACACAAGTACACAGGGACCCAGGTACACAAGTACACAGGGACCCAGGTACACAAGTACACAGGGACCCAGGTACACAAGTACACAGGGACCCAGGTACACAAGTACACAGGGACCCAGGTACACAAGTACACATGGGGGTATTTAGACAACATTGTACGGAACAGTCGCCCAGACTCATAGCACTCATTGATGCTTCGATTTCTTGACCATTTTGTTTCACCTGGTAGTTACTTGTTGACAGTTCTACACTGTCCTGTTAAACAGTTAACATAGTAAATTGAAAACATTGTAAACCCCAATTATTTCTTAAAGCGCTAATTAACTTTTGAGTTTCTTGCCGGCTCTTCTCCATAGGCAACGACCAATTGGAACCGTGCACCTAGCTTCTGACGTTTCGTAAGTGCCGTTGTAGGTTTATGTGATTTTTTTATATTTGAAAACAAAAAACTTGTTACAAAAAAAAACAACCGTATTCCAAAAAAAACGCTACAAAGTGAACCTACCCCACACAAATTCGAATACCACTACCTGCTATGTAAATAACAGTGACAAGAAGTTATTAAAACATCATCCACATAGAGTAAGTGCGAAAAAGACGTATTATTGAAGCCAGCGGCGTGCCATGGCGTCAAAATTAGGGCAAGCCAACAGATTTTTCATATGTTGTTCATGGTACAACATTATTAGAAAACCTTTATAAAATGCGAAGAGTTCTAAATAAGTATTATCAAGCATTAGTATGTAATTTTCATAAGCGCCATCTATATGAATGAATGCGCGTAAACACACCGTTTAGCCGAATCTTTTTACCTTATTTCATATGCACTTGTCACATGCTAAAATTTTCAATCAAAATCCACTAGATGGCTCCCAACAAATGATCGATTTGTTGTTCTATTGCCGTACGCATAATTTTATGAGTTAACATGAGATAATACCAAAATAACTTTTTATAATTTATCATAATGACAATAGCCAACTCTTATCTTTATTTCAAAACACCTATGAAGAATCTCTTCGATACGAAAATTATTGTGTTTTGTGATCTCAATGAGAACTTATTGTTATTATAATAATAGGACATAGGGTTTGTTTTTCAGTGGTTTACCAAAACTACAAATGCCATACAAACAACACTAATTATGTGTTTTCATGGCACCAGCTACCTACCTAAAGTTGTCTAATAAACAATCGAATGCCTATTTCAATCTATTTTTCGACTGACAAAAATACTTGTTTTTATTTCCGAGAAACAAGTATCTACAGTAATTTGAGGTTGGTTACGGTAAAGTAAAGAGTTACTTATTGTCGAAAAACTCAAGTTACATACCTTTTCGAACACAGTTTCCGAATTCCCATTTTGATGATAAAATAACAGTATAATCACTAACAAAAGCGCGGAATGAAATCGCCACAATAACTATCGAGATTATATTTGTCTGTAAAACTCAAAGTATTTACCTTTCCGAGTAAGGATTGCACACTTTAGTCCTTCACAAGGAACAATTGCATGCGTTTCCGAATTCATTTTAATGATAAGAAACTTTTTAATCACTTCAAAACTAATCACAACACTTAAATTCACAGAAAATGAAAAAATATCAAAGCGAAAAAAAGTGCACCAGGTACCTAGCCGCTCAAAACAAATTTGAACAAATTTGCCACGTCATTACTCCTACTATTCATAATCAAACGCACGATTCGTTCCATTCATAAAAAAATCAGAAGCCGGGCTTAATATTTAGAACATTTTGCGAAATAGGTACATACTAATGGTATCAACAAACTTAACTATTTCTATGCGAAAGAAGAGTGGTAAAAAAGCCTCATAAAAGCCAACACAAGTGCGAGCGAGAAAGAATAAAAATTATGTTTTCATTTACGATGCGATCTCGCGTCCTACTTATCGCTATAGTGTTAGAGCGAGATCGCAACTGCATCCGAGATAGTTGGCAACGGTGCGTGATGCAAAACGGCGCGGAATTTAAATATTATTCTTTGAGTACGTAAACCTGGCATCGTAGCTTATAAAGCGCGCGGCTGACACAGTGCAGCGCGGAGTTTAATGTTAGGTATTATTCTTATCAATTCTTGCGAGATGATTATTGACTTGGTTGCTTTTATATTTTTTTTTTTTTTGTTGGTGGGCTCACTTTTTAAGGCAAGCCGGGCTTTTCGGCTTCTATGGGGGGACCGCCACTGATTGAAGCTAACTAAAAACTACCAAAGCAAAGTTAACAGGTATAATTTAAATGGGACCACAGCGCAAACTTCTTCTACCAAATGAAAAAAGAATTTTTGAAGTCGGTCCACAATTGACGTAAAAATCAACGGACATACAAAAAAAAAAAAATATACTGACGAACATAGAACTTACTCTTTTTTAAAAGTCGTTTAATAAGGATAGTACGAAATATCTATTTCTGACAGCAAGGCACTTGTACGTACATATATATAAGTAGTGTACTATATAACACCATGATGTATAGTCGCTAATCGATCAGTCTGTTATAGGAGGCTTATTTTGTTACTTGTTTAATTCGACTTCTATAAAGTACCTACTCTATGGTAGTCCTTCTACACAAATAGTATACAAATTCATTGTACCGAACTTTTACCTGGTGTCCAACAGCTAAGGCTTACCGACTAACTTGTAGGCGCGAACCTCCAAGTTGTCGCAGGTGGTAGTTTGTTATCCATACCAGACAGTTGTATCACTTTCAAGTGAATCTGTGCCGTTTTATTGTGGCGACGGATTACAGAATAAAAGGTCGAAATAGAGGACACGCTTAGTAGTCACACGTGTAAGTTGTTATGTATCTAGGAGCTATGATCTATCTAGTTTAGATTGTTTCAATGACATCGATAACTTTTCCGGATCCTGTTCGGTGGCACGATGCGACTGGCAACCGTTGCGCGTAAGATTCCCGGGAAGAAAATGTTGTAATAAAAAACAAAGTAAATAACAATTCTTTATTTATTATTTATTTATACATATATACTTTATTGTACACCAGATTATACATTACATAAAGAAAAAGTAATACACTACAAAATATACAATGGGCGGCCTTATCGCTTACAGCGTTCTCAGGCAACCTTGGAATGGACAGTGATTTTCTGGACATAAAATGGCAACAATTCTTTAATTATTCAAAAATATATTTTTCAGTAAAAACGTTTCAATTCCGATTTAAAACTCTGTTTTACTTTTAAATGAGCTTGCGGATCATTGTTTGATGGATGCCCGCGATCGGACGCTTTTCAAAGGATTAGAGCATTTCAATCAAATCTACATGTAAATGATTGGCATTAGGGGCAACGAAAATACATTACAATCGGATTGCGGGCGGCTTATCTATTCGTTCAGCGCACTCTTTACAATCATTGATTTTTGTTTACCTCTGACACACACAAACGGTTACATTTTGGATCAGGCAACTTCAGAAAGATTGATTGAATCAGTGGAACATTATTATTTTGACGTCTGCAATGATGAGAGAGCAAATCATTTGCAGGTAATTATAATATGTATAATATGACGTGTTAAATTATAATTAAAAAAAAAAAAAAAAAATGTGTTTATTATCTTAAATCTATACAATTAAGTTGCCGGGGCTTCCCAGAAAGTAATCCGAAGATACTTGTGATGGGATAAACCTCGCTCTTCCTCAATTAATTAACAATTGTTTCGTTGTGCTAATTAGGTATAATTACACATTTTTTTTTTTATAACCAATAAAAAAGAAATATGAATAAAAAGAAAAATGAAAATCGTGTTTATGGCATTGTGTGAAAACTAGAGTGTGATTGTATAAATGTGTGTTTATACGTGTGTTTATGAGTGTGTGAATGTATATTTTGGTGTATGTGTGTGTGTAAGAGGGGATGCGTGTGTGAGTGGGTGAGTGTATGTGTGAATGAGTGTGGAGGTGTGTTGGAGTGTTTATGTGTATGAATAGGGGTGTGTTGGAGTGTGAGTGTGTGTGTGGGTGTGTTGGAGTGTGTGTATGTGTGTGTGTGTCAGACGTTCAACCCAGAGTCGCCAGAATGTCTTCCACGGCATCATAATTAAGTGTGAAGAGCCATTCATTCAATGTCTTCTTACACTCGTACAACTGCATAGGGTAAATGTTAAGTATGCGATTTACTTTATTATAGACGCGTGGGGCTTGAGTTACATTTTGACGACTAGCAAAAATTGAACGTGCGGAGTATGTAGGGGCTACTATATCACACCGTCTTTTTTTAAGTTTGGCATGGCTAAAGGGTAGAGTTTTGTGATATCTTAGTACCATGTGTAGTATGTGGAGTTTTCTAACGGAGAGCAGCCTAGAGCTTGCGTATAGAGTTTCAGTAGGGAACCTGTAGGGCTTACAGTACATGACCTTAATCAAGGATCTCTGTGCCCTCTCTAGATCCATAAAATACGACTTAGCTGCTCCGCCCCATACCGAGATACAATATATGATTACAGATTGGGCCAGTGCGAAATAGATTTTATTCTTAATAGATAATTATCTGCAATAACACGACGTGAAGGATACATAAACACCGTAATTAGCGAATTTTGGTGATGAACACTAAACATTCAACACAGACGTCTGTACCTGCCGCGTAGGTAGGTAGGTACCTATCATCACTACGCGACAAGATCATAATTATGAACGATGTGATAACAGAGCAAGTTTCCGCCGATACTTGCGAGGTCGCAACGTTCAACAAAACTATCGAGACTGGTGAGTTGCTGTCTGCTGAATAAAATAATAAGTTTTATTGATTCTTATACAAGTGTTACAATATTTTAGGGATGACACTGGATCCTGCACTACGATACCCTGTGTCGCAGAATGCAGTCTCTTTCGACAGATAATATGAATTACAAAAGATAGGTTAACAATTGCACCGGTTTCAGTGTAATATATCAAACTTAGGACCAAATGTATGTGTGTATGTGATAAGTGTCAGTATGTAAGTGATCTGATGAGTGTGAGTGAGTATAAGACGATGAATACTTTAATTTTTAAAAGGTAAAAGATTTTCCGTTTCAGCATAATTAAGCCCAAGCAGCCAATCCTGAACCTGTTTTTGCACCCAAACCTTGTCAAGGGGAAGATTTTAAGTTTTCCATAACTTTTTGTTAACTTTTTCATACAGGTATGATCCAATACGAGAAAAGCCTTATTGGCAAATTTAAGTTTGCAGATCCGCTACCACTGTGGCAGCTGCTGGATTATGAAATGTAAGTAGCACTGATCAAATGTTGGCACACCGTAAGCACTCTCGCCTCTCGGTATTACATATCCGTGGGGTATCTTTGTGCACGTTCCACAGTAATTAGATAACTCCTACCAGCGAAACCCCAACATATTATGCAGTAACCAAGCACAGACTGACATAAAGCCAGGTAAGTCATCTTTTGTGTATCTTTGTCAGCTACAGATCGAAATCTTTTAAATATGTACAAAAGCTTCCTTACGCGCGAAGTAACCAATTTACTTTCCCCATGTCAGATGCTGGTCTATGTAAATACCAATAATAAGATACTTGATGCTATTAAGCTGCAGCAGCCGCCTATAATGTAATTGCACTGGTGAGATTTGAGTGTAAGTTGTTTAGGTGCAGCTGTTTTTATGCTTATTTCGGTAAGCATAAAAACAGCTGCACCTAAACAACTATTACCTAAGTACCTTGGTTGTTGAACATTAAGGGTGAGCAGATTGTGTTGCAGCTAACTGGTAACCTTCTGCATTCCAGCCTCTGCGGCAATATAGGTTTCCTTCCAAGAGTCTCCATGAAAAATAATAGTTGTGTCATCAGCGTACGTAGATATTTGTGTGAGCTACTTCCCTATTAATCTAGAACACGGACTGTGTTCTTAGTCGTGATTTCTTTGATTTAATTTAAAAAAATGTATTACTTCGAATTATAATATCCACTGTGGCAACACTGTTAAAGTTCAAATTATTAACAATGTTTTAAATGTATTTTCATTATGGCAACTCAATGTATTATTTTACTTTGACAACACTCAGAAATAACGGTTATGTTATTATCGTTATTTCTGGGTGGGGCAAAAGTCATTCTAAATGGTAAAATGTAGTGCTGAGTCTGTCGCTCCTTTAATTGTGAAATGTAGTGCTGAGTCTGTCGCTCCTTTAATTGTGAAATGTAGTGCTGAGTCTGTCGCTCCTTTAATTGTGAAATGTAGTGCTGAGTCTGTCACTCCTTTAATTGTAAAATGTAGTGCTGAGTCTGTCGCTCCTTTAATTATGAAATGTAGTGCTGAGTCTGTCGCTCCTTTAATTGTGAAATAGTACAGTTGTGTGGATTCAAATTATTAGCAATAAAAGAGTGTTTTCATTACACTAACTATATTAGTTAGCGTCTTAATAACGCTGTCACGCGGCGGGGCGCTTATTATTACTAATTAATTAGACTAACCGGCGCTAATAGAGGGAACTTCCTCTGCCCCGTTTGTTGATACACTGCCCTATCTTATCAACCGAGCGGCGAAATGTAATCAATTATTAATTTACTAAGAGCACTATAGACCGCCGTAATACAGCCAGCCTGCTGTAGTACGTGACATGACGTAAGAGCGATCGGTTACAGTCGCTAGATATAACCAAAAAGTTCCAAGCAACAAATTAGTTTATTAACTAATTCATTATATCAAAATATAAAAATTCGTTGTGTTGAGCGTAGTGCGTATTTGTAATTCAGTTCGCACAGATGTGCAACTATTAGAGAGGAGAGAGGAGCTCGTGGCTAAGTAACAACAGCCGCACTGGTCGATCCATCAGGTTAAGCTACGCTTGCCGGGGTTGGTCAGTGGATGGGTGACCATCTTTACATACCGAGAATCCTCCGTGCCTCGGAAAGCACGTTAAGCCGTTGGTCCCGGCTGTCATTCATGGATCTTTGACAGTCGTTACGAGTCGTCAGAAGCCCGAAAGTCTGACACCAGTCTTACCAAGGGGTATCGTATTACCCAGTTACTGGGTTGTGGAGGTCAGATAGGCAGTCGCTGCATGTAAAATACTGGTATTCAGCTGCATCCGGTTAGACTGGAAGCCGACCCCAACATAGTTGGGAAAAGGCTAGGCAGATTGACAGATGTGCAACTATTCTATGTGAAGCAAGTTTCGAGGAGACGGCGATGACGAGGACGTAAGTAATTTGTACGGAGCGTGGCTGCCAGCACCAAACACAGCTGTGCTACTGAAAATGTTAACGAAATCTTCCTGCGATTGTGAATTTGCATTAGAATTTTCAATAATGATTATACGAGTATAACTAATAAATATGTTGAGTGCAATCTAAACACTATCTGCCTTTTTGGAGCGAAGTTCCTTATCGCGCGTTGCGAAAGGGGGCTAGACGGAAAAAATTAGGACCAAAAGTTGTAACGACACTTTTTTCTATAGTTGTAAGCCGAGCGGCGTGCGCGTGTTTCTCTGTCTGTCTCTCTCTCAAAGTCAAAGTCAAAATCGAAGTTGTAGTCGAAGTAGAAGTCGAAGTCGAATATGAAGTCGGAGTCGGAGTCGAAGTCGAAGTCGAAGTCGGAGTCGGAGTCGAAGTCGAAGTCGAAGTCGGAGTCAAAGTCGAAGTCGAAGTCGGAGCTCCCGCTCTGGGCGGAGCGAGAGGGTGTGTCAGACTTTTACTGACTAAAACCCACCCGTGTTCCTTCCGTTGCCTGTGTGCCGGGGCCACGATATCCCTTTCGGACAAACCCGCAACCCCAGCAGGCGTTGGTCCTTACGGACCCCGTCAGTTGGTGCTGACATCCCTTTGAGGCGCGCGTGAAACACAACGCGCAGTCGACCCGGGCCTGGTCCTTATCGGACGGCGAGCTGCCCATTGCTCACCGTCCGCAAGCCCGCGCCTACGGTGGCCGGAAGTCGGCTCGCGACTCCCGACGCCCGGGGCGTCTCCTGCGGTGACTAGGGGCGCGAGATCGTCTACCCCCTCCACGCGGCCGTAACGCTTTTTCGTGACAGAAAAATCCTAATACCCCATCTATATAGAAGATTCACTTCAAAAAAAAAATAAGGTTTGTCAGGGTAAGTCACTCTTTCTTGTTTTTCTGCCAAGCAGGTGACTAAGGTTATCATTAAAATGTGTAGAGGCAGGTCATCTGAACATGACAGTCTTAGTATTGAGCACCTGAAACATGCAGGCGTGTATTTGCCTGGGTTACTGGCTATGCTTTTTAGTCACTCGTACTTGCCAACAATCATGATGATAACAGTGGTGGTTCCCGTTGTAAGGAACAGAACTGGTGTTATCTCTGATCCGTCCAACTACAGACCCATATCGCTTGCCACTGTAATAGCGAAAGTATTGGACAGTTTGCTTGAGAGAGAGGTAATATTTTACAGTTACGTGACGCACAGTTTGGCTTTCCACTGAAAGCGCAATTCTTGGTCTCAAGCAAACTGTCCGATTTTACACGGATAGAAATACCCCCATTTATGCCTGCTTCTTTGCCCTTGCCAAGGCGTTTGACCTTGTGGCCAATGATGCCCTGTAGGGGAAGATGAGGGAAGCGGAAATATCAATCGAACTCCTGAAGATCTTTAAATATTGGTACGAATCAGCTTAATTGTGTTCGATGGGGAGGGTCTCTATCCGAAACGTACAGGTTGGAGTGCGGGGTGAGACAGGGTGGTTTGAACATCAAAGCTTTTCAACCTGTACATAAATGGGCTGATCACCGGACTCAGCAGTATGTGTGTCGGATGCTGGATAGACAACGTTTGTGTAAACAACTTGAGTTATGCAAATGACATGTTGCTGCTGGGCTCGACGGCCAGCTCGATCAGAGAGCTATTACGCGTGTGTGAGCGATATGTCACAAATCATGAACTTGTTTACAATGTTAACAAAAGTGTATACATGGTTTTTGAGGCCTCCGGTAGACGTATACAGTGACCCAGTTGTAATGCTGAACAGGCTGCCACTGCACCAACACAAAAGAGTTGACAAATTGAAATACCTGGAACACTTTCTAACCGGAGATCTCAAAGACGATGAAGATATAGTGAGCGCAGGGCGCTAGCGGTCAGCGCCAACATGCTGATACACAGGTTCGCTCGTTGTAGTACTGGAGTAAAGAATATGCTGTTTAAAGGGTTTTCTTCACGAGCGGCCTGTGGGTGAGGTATACTAAGAGATCGCTAGACGCCCTGCGTATTCAACATAATAACTGCTTCAGGATGCTGTTGGGACTGCCGCGCTATTGTAGTGCTTCCAGTATGTTCGCTTTTGCGCATACCTATAATTTTTACGGCATAATGCGCAAACAAACAAATTCCATCTTGTCAAGCATCCTAAGTATTTTGATAGAAGGGCACTACGTATTTTGATTTTGTTTCTGTGTTTACTAACAATCGTTTTTTAAGAACAATGTTACTAACATTGGGTCTAGTTGCCATAACCCTTTTTTTTTCTCTCTGTTAACACTGAATATTCTTGTAGGTATAATGACAATGGTGTTTTAGGTGGGTACACAAATATTTAATTTAATAACTCAACGGTTTCGAAACGTAAAGGTGAGTATAGACTAGAGCGTTTACTTGTAACAGAACTTCGAGCATTTGCTCTTTTAAAATTTCATCAAAGTGCACTTCCCCCGCACCACGACGCTCGATGTTTGTTACAACCTGATTTTAAAAGAGGGTGAGGTGCGCGGGCCGAGGACAGGTCGTTACAATGAACGCAAGGTAGGAAGTAAATGTTATAGCTTAATGCTCACTCGCCGTGAGCATAACGTCGAACGCAGCGTCGAGCATTCGCATGAACGTTACATTAAATGGAAGTGCTTTTTTTAAATTGATCTTTAGCTTTTATTGTACCGTTCGTAAGAACGTTAAATTACATTGAAATGCTCAATAAAATGCTCTAGTACTTACCTTTACAAGTAGATACGCCAAACTACGTAGCCGAGTCCACACACACTTGTATCCTTGAAATTATACAGCAATCCTCCTTACATATTATAAAACAAAGTCCCCCGCCAGTTCTGTCTGTCTGTCTGAACGCGATAAACTCAAAAACTACCAAACGGTTTTCACCAAAAATGGACGGAGTGATTCATGAGGAAGGTTTTAGTGTATAATTCATTACGGTTTTGTGTAAATTGGCTGAAATATGACTATTATTGTT
Organism: Agrochola macilenta; assembly: GCA_916701695.1. NCBI lineage: Eukaryota > Metazoa > Arthropoda > Insecta > Lepidoptera > Noctuidae > Agrochola > Agrochola macilenta. Next base: position 23,774,396 of record OU753557.1, on the reverse strand, counting down.
GAAGATGTCGGAAAAAGTCATGCCGAATGGGAGCTTTACTGGGAGCGTGCGCTGCGTTAACCGTGAGAGATAAATAAAATTTATGTTGTACGAGTATATCATAAATTTTATTTATCTTTCTTTATTGTTCTTTTTTTTATTTACTTTTTTGTTGAACTTTTTAAGATACACAATCCTGTATAGGATTGTGTATCTTAAAAAGTTCAACAAAAAAGTTCGCAATGGCATATATCTATCTTCTAACGATGACCCACAATAAATAACCATTTTTATCTTTCAGAATTAGATAAAATATTCATTGTTACGAGTATTTCCGAAGCTATTTTGACCGGTATTATATTAATCCTTAACCACTAAAATATTTTATAAAATATGCCATGACACCATATTATTTAAATGAATAGTATAAAAGATATCCTTTTTATATATACTTTTATTTGACAAAAGATAGATTTTTCGTGGATAAGTACTATCTTTCAAAGTATTTTAAAAGACAGATAGCTGTGTCGCTATCATATTACTTTTCTATTACAGCCAAGAATTTGGCTAAACAAATTGCTTCTATTGAGCAATGCTGTGACATGTTAAATAATTCAGACAATAATTTGGTATCAAAAATTGACATTGATAATAATTTAAATTAGAAATTAAGACAATAGAGGCCACCTCTTGCAATAGTGTACAGAATGAGAATTGTAAAATAAAATCAAATAAAAGTTTAAAATCAGTAAATAGTATTAACCTGGTGCATCAAAATATTCAAGGATTTATGAATAGAGATTTAGAAGTAGAATTATTTATGAATTTTAACAGTATTGATATTCTTTGTATAACTGAGCATTGGCTTAAAAACCACCAGTTATTGTTCAATTTTAATAATCACCAGGTTGGTAGTTCGTTCAGCAGAGTTAATGCTATACATGGTGGCTCATTAATTTTAGTTAGTAGACAGCTTAAATTTAAGGACCGTAAAGATATAGTGAGCCTATCTGTTGAGCGGACAGTTGAAATAGCCTGTATAGAATTGGAGCAGTTTATTGTATTAAGTATATACAGACCACCTTCAGGATTGTATGACTGCTTTGAAAAGGTAATGGATGAGGTGTTACACAAGATTTGTAACTCGAACAAGTCCATTATCACTTGTGGTGATTTTAATGTTAATTTATTGGAAAACTCAGGTTCTTGTACTAAAATAATAAGTCTGTTTCAGTCCTACAATCTTGTAAACCTATTTTTGGAGCCTACAAGAATAACCCCTACTAGTGCCACATGCCTAGATAATATTTATACAGATGTTATACCAAGCCACAAAGAAATTATAAATTTACTAGATTCTGATCATTGCGGGCAGAAGATTACTATCCCAAACCAAAACAATAAAGTGGCTAAAAAGGATATCACTGTTAACCCCAAAACTGCAAGCCGCTTGGAAGCTTTTAAAGATAAACTAGTTAATAAATTACCACTTTTGTCAATTCATGCTGATCCTAATCATCTATATTATGATTTTTTTAATATTTACTGTAAACAATTTAATTCCACCTTTATTCCCAAGATTATCTCGGTTAATAGTAATGCATCTTTCAGTGATTGGGCTACCATAGGTATTCATAAAAGTAGAACACGGCTTTATGAGCTGTACAATGAAAGGACTTATGTAAACACGGCTGAATTTAATTTATATGTTAGAAATTATTCAAAATTATTTAAAAAAGTTTGTTGTATAGCCAAGTCGCGTTATTTGAGTTCGAAGATTAAAAACAGTAGTAATGTAATTAAAACGACTTGGAATATTATAAATAGTGAAACGGGAAGGTCTGGTAACCGAAATATTGATTACAGCTTATCTATTAATGATAACATCATAAAATCAGATTCACAAGTCGCAGTGGCCTTTGAAAATTTCTTTTCGGATATTCCCATTTCAACTACAAAATCTCTAAACTCATCACCTTCTGTTGCTGAGTCTTTGCTAAAGGAAAATGTTAATGTTTGCGATTCGGAATTTCTTTTTGAACATATTACCTGTAGAGACATCATTAAAACCTTTCACACTTTAAATGTAAAAAAGACTGCAGATCTGTGGGGTAATTCTGTAGAAGTTGCGAAGTCTATTATTGACATTGTAGCACCTAGCTTAGCTCTTATCTTTAATAATTGTATCGACTGTGGGGAGTTTCCTGACCTTATGAAAAATAGTAAAATAATACCTTTGTTCAAATCAGGTAGTACATCAGACCCCACAAATTATAGACCCATTTCAGTACTACCTACCTTTAGTAAAATATTTGAGAAATTAATTTTAGAGCAATTGCAAAGATTTTTTAATAAACATAAATTATTACATAGCAAACAGTTCGGTTTTACAAGGGGTCGTTCTACTACTGATGCCGGTGTTGAACTTTTAGGACATATTTATAATGCATGGGAAGATAAATGCGATGCCTTGGGCATCTTTTGTGATTTGTCCAAGGCATTTGATTGCGTTCTTCATGAAACGTTAATCAGGAAACTCCGCCACTACGGGGTCCGGAACACCGCTCTGGATCTTCTTTCTTCATACTTGAGTAATAGGATTCAGAGCGTTGACGTAAATGGACAAAGATCTCCTGGATCTATAGTAATAATGGGAGTCCCACAGGGCTCGATTCTTGGTCCTTTTTTGTTTCTTATTTATATTAATGACTTGCCTTACCTCATAAAGGATAACCATGATATAGTGTTGTTTGCGGATGATACTTCACTTTTGTTTAAACTTAAACGTCAGCAGTTGGTTACTGACGACGTAAATAGCGCGATCTCAAAAGTAGTTCACTGGTTCAATGTTAACAATTTACTTCTTAATGAAAAAAAAGCCAAATGTATTAAGTTTACCCTACCACACGTTAGGCAGGTGAAAACTAAGGTGTTGATAAGGGGCGAAGAATTGAATCCTGAAGATAGCACAGTATTCTTAGGCTTAACTTTGGATGCTAAGCTTCAGTGGGGCCCACATATAGATAAATTGTCAAAAAAGCTAAGCTCCGCAGCTTATGCTGTTAGAAAAATTCGTAATTTAACTGACATAGAGACAGCCCGTTTAGTGTACTTTAGCTATTTTCATAGTGTAATGTCGTACGGTATTTTGTTGTGGGGAAATGCCGCCGACATTCAAACTATCTTTGTTTTACAGAAAAGAGCCGTTCGATCAATTTATAAATTAAGCCCGAGACACTCTCTCAGAGAGAAATTTAAGGAAATTAATGTAATGACTGTGCCTTCTCAGTATATTTTTGAAAATCTTTTATATACCCATAAAAATATAAGATTGTATAAAAAATACAGTGATATCCATAAGATAAACACTAGGAACAAACACAAATTTGTAGTACCTACAACATGGCTCAAGAAATTAGGTAGCTCGTTCAGATGTCAATGTATACGCTTTTACAATAAACTCCCAAGCCACGTACAAGATCTAAGCCTTAATAAATTCAAATCATTCATTAAACGTAAGTTGTGCCAGAAAGCGTTTTATACCGTTAAAGATTACGTTGAGGACAAAAAGGCCTGGGATTAAGCTGCTCCAATTTTTATTTTTTATTTTTTTTACAGTCAGAAATTTGGTTTTTAATATATATATTTTTTTTCTCATTCATTATAATAATAATAATAATAATAATAATAAATAATAGGGTCCCCGCTCCCGGTGGAAGTGTGCGGCGCATGAGATGGACACAAACTGTCAATGAAAATGTCATGCGCGCATACTTTGGGGCTACAGAGGGAGGAAGTAACTTGACTGCGTACCGTGGTCGGATGCTCTCTCTGTTTCAGGTGCTTGAGCCAGCTGTCAACGTGACGGCCCAACGACTGTCGGATCAGGTGCGGGTCATCCAGCGTAACCATATGCTGGACGACGCCGTACTTGATCGACTACGCCTCGAATCACGGAATAACCGTGTAACGCCTGCTTCGCCACTGGTCGCGGTGCAACTACAAAATTTACCCAGTGCCACACCGCGACCCGACCACGTTGGTGAAGAGGATGATGACGGGGTTATATCTGTGAGTTCCCAATGCAATGCACGATTGAGGAGCGCTTTGGAGGATGCTTTCCGGGAGTACCGCTCCACTCCACCTGAACTTAGACCACGTTTACCTCGTTTGCCCATGCACAAGAAAAATAAGGCACTAGTATGTACTCTAGACTCGCTGCTGTCAAATTGTTTTGACGGCAGCAAAGACCTTGCCGATACCCACTCGATCTTGTACTGTGCAGCTGTAGCGGCATGTCGTGTAGCTCATGTTAAATTTCCCAACAGTGACAGAGCTCCACGACCAAAACCAGCTGTTCCAGCTTGGCAGTGCAGGATTGAACGCCGTATCGGTGAGGCTAGGGTACTCATCGGCAAGCTAATCTGCTTCAGGGAGGGCAATACTCGCCCTAGAGTGATGCGCTTTGTGAGGCGGGCGTTCTCGGGGACTGATATTAGCTCTCGAGATTATTTGACCCGCGTCACAGAGCGTATCGACTTCCTGAAGCAGAAGATCTGTGCATGGGCAAACCGTATTCGACGGTACAGACGGAGAGTTGAGCGGTATACTCAGAATCGCACATTCCAGAGCGATGAAAGGTGGGTTTACAGGGCTTGGGAGCGACTGGATCAAGGTGTGATTGACACGCGCCTGCCAGATGATGACGCCATGTGTTCGTTCTGGCGAAGCATCTGGTCGGCGCCTGTCAATCACACCGAAGGAGATTGGACTAGGAAGATCGAGCGGGCGTGCGAGGGAATACCAGAAATGGGGGCACTGAACATCAGCCCTCAAGATGAGGCTTGTGCAGTCCGTCCGTTGCCTAACTGGAAATCTCCAGGGCCGGACGGGCTGCACAACTTTTGGATAAAGTGGTTCCAAAGGTCGCACGCCCGATTGGCATCCCAGTTCCAGTTAGCCTTAGAATCAGGGTCGCTGCCCCAGTTCCTAACGACAGGTATAACCCACCTGCTCCATAAATCAGGTAGTGCTGCGGAACCCAAAAATTATAGGCCGATCACTTGTTTACCGACGGTCTATAAAGTTTTTACATCCATTTTGAGAGCTAAAATTAACAAACATATAGACAACAACTGCATCATGTCTGCCTCTCAAAATGGATGTAGGAACGGGTCCCGCGGTACTAAGGAGCTGCTCCTCATTGATATGGCCATTAGCCAACAGGTTCGTCGTTCCCGAAAGGATCTGTCGACATGTTGGATAGATTATAAGAAGGCCTATGACTCGGTGCCCCATACATGGCTCATGAGGGTGCTGGAGTTGTATAAAGTAGATGCAACTCTACGCACCTTCCTGATGTCATGTATGGGGCAATGGAGGACGGTTCTTCGCTATCCAGGATGTCGACATATCCAGAGGAATAGCGAGCCGATACGGATCGAGCGAGGTATATTTCAGGGCGACAGTTTGAGTCCACTTTGGTTCTGCCTAGCCTTGAATCCTCTTAGCACACTGCTGGAGGACTCAGGACTAGGCTATCGATTAAGGAGAGGTGGTCAGGTTATATCTCACCTCCTTTACATGGATGACTTGAAACTCTTTGCCCCCAACGATTTGCAACTGATGGAGCTACTAAAGGTAACCGAAACTTTCAGTAGCGCCATCAGGATGGAATTTGGTGTGGACAAATGTGCAGTCATGCATGTAAAGCGAGGAGGGATTGTGGAATCCGGGGGAACCCAACTCTCGGACTCCATACACCTAAGATCCCTCTCCTCAATCGAAACCTATAAGTATTTGGGTATGTCGGAAGCGTTAGGTATCAACGCTGCTGACATGAAGCAATCGCTGAAGGAGCGCTTCTTTTGCCGCCTGAATAAAGTATTAAATAGTCTTTTATCAGGCGGAAACAAGGTGCGCGCCTTCAACGGTTGGGTCATGCCGGTTTTGATGTACTCTTTCGGCATACTCAAATGGACCCAGACGGAACTTGACGCCCTGGATAGGAGGATCCGCACACTGCTGACCATAAATCGGATGCATCACCCACGTTCATCGGTGATGAGACTGTATATCCCGCGGAAGTGTGGAGGTCGAGGCTTCTTAAATGCTAAGACCCTGCACAACCGTGAGGTATACAGTCTCAGGGAATACTTCCTAGAAGCCGACGTGGGGATGCACCGAGATGTGGCCTCAGTGGACAAGGGCCTTACCCCGCTATCCTTGGCTAACGAGAACTGGCGCAAACCTATAGTATTAGATACTAATGACCGCAGGGAAGTATGGCAGAACAAAGAGCTTCACGGGCGCTTTTACCGGGCCTTACATGGGCCCGATGTAGACCTACTAGCGTCTGTATCCTGGCTGCGATTCGGTGATCTCTTTGGGGAAACCGAAGGTTTTGTCTTTGCGATTATGGATGAAGTTATGATGACGAACAACTACCGAAAATATATTGTGAAGGACAGCACGGTTGACATCTGTCGGGCATGCCACCGTCCGGGGGAATCAATCCGACACATTATTTCTGGCTGTTCTCGTCTGGCTAACGGAGACTACTTGCATAGGCACAACCTTGTGGCCAGGATTATCCACCAGCAACTTGCTCTGAAATACAGTCTTGTGGAATCGGAAGTACCATACTATAGGTATGTGCCCGACCCAGTTCTCGAAAATGACAATATCACGTTGTATTGGGATCGATCTATCATCACTGACAGGACTATTGTTGCCAATAAGCCAGACATAGTGGTGATAGATCGATTAGAGCGTCGCACAATGATTATTGATATAGCGGTCCCGCATGACGAGAACCTCGTGAAAGCCGAAAAAGATAAACAGATCAAGTATCTCGACCTGGCTCGCGAGGTTGTCGACATGTGGGAAGTGGATACAGCAGTCATTGTGCCGATAGTCGTGACGGCCAATGGCATAATAGCCAAGAGCCTCGACCAACACCTAAGGAGGCTCTCGTTAGGCAACTGGATCAAGGGCTTGATCCAGAAAGCGGTACTTCTAGACACGGCGCGTATCGTTAGGAGATTCCTCTCTCAGGAGCCCTGACCACCGGTAGCTTGGACCCTGTTCCCGATACCGGTGGGCTACTATTTTTTATATTTTTAAATGTTTTTGTTTTGCCTTTTGTTTTTTATAAAAATATTTAAAAATGTAAATTATATGTATTTAAATGAAATAAAGGAGATAATAATAAGACAAGAGGTGGTCAGGTTATATCTCACCTCCTTTACATGGATGACCTGAAACTCTTTGCCCCCAACAATTTGCGACTGATGGAGCTACTGAAGGTAACAGAAACGTTCAGTAGCGCCATCAGGATGGAATTTGGTGTGGACAAATGTGCAGTTATGCATGTAAAGCGAGGGGGGATTATGGAATCCGTAGGAACCCAACTCTCGGATTCCATACACCTTAGATCTCTCTCCTCAACCGAAACCTACAAGTATTTGGGTATGTCGGAAGCATTAGGCATCAAGGTTACCGACATGAAACAATCGTTGAGGGAGCGTTTCTTTGGCCGCCTGAATAAAGTGTTAAATAGTCTTTTATCAGGCGGAAACAAGGTGCGCGCCTTCAACGGTTGGGTCATGCCGGTTTTGATGTATTCCTTCGGCATACTCAAATGGACTCAGACGGAACTTGACGCTCTGGATAGGAAGGTCCGTACATTGTTGACAGCTTATCGGATGCATCACCCACGATCATCAGTGATGAGACTGTACATCCCGCGGAAGTGTGGGGGTCGAGGTTTCTTAAATGCTAAAACCCTCCACAACCGCGAGATTTGCAGTCTCAGGGAATATTTCCTTCAAACTGACGTGGGGATGCACCGAGATGTGGTCGCAGTGGACAAGGGCCTCACCCCACTCTCCTTGGCGAAAGAGAACTGGCGCAAACCTGCAGTACTTGATACTAACGATCGTAAGGAAGTCTGGCAAGGCAAAGAGCTTCACGGACGGTTTTTCCGGGCCCTCCATGGGCCTGATGTAGACTTTTTGGCATCTGTATCCTGGCTGCGTTTCGGCGATCTCTTCGGGGAAACCGAAGGTTTTGTCTGTGCGATTATGGATGAAGTTATCATGACGAATAATTACCGGAAATACATTGTCAAGGACGGTACGGTTGACATCTGTCGGGCATGCCACCGTCCCGGTGAATCAATCAGACATATTGTTTCCGGTTGTTCTCGTCTTGCTAACGGCGAGTACTTGCATAGACACAATCTAGTGGCTAGGATTATCCACCAGCAACTTGCCTTGCAATACAACCTTGTTGAGTCAGAAGTACCATACTACAGGTATGTGCCCGACCCAGTTCTCGAGAATGGTCATGCCACATTGTATTGGGATCGATCTATCATCACTGACAGGACTATTGTAGCCAATAAGCCTGATATTGTGGTGATAGATCGAGGAGAGCGCCGTGCAATGATTGTTGATATCGCTGTCCCTCATGACGAGAATCTCGTGAAAGCTGAGAAAGATAAAAAAATCAAGTATCTCGACTTAGCACACGAGGTTGTCGACATGTGGGACGTGGACTCTGCAATCATTGTACCGATAATCGTAACAGTTAATGGCCTAATAGCGGAGAGCCTCGACCAACACCTCAGGAGGCTCTCATTGCGCGGCTGGGTCAAGGGCTTGATTCAGAAAGCAGTACTCCTAGACACGGCACGCATCGTGAGGAGGTTCCTCTCTCTAGAGCCCTGACCACCGGCACCTTGGACCCTGTTCCTGATGCCGATGGACCACTACTTTTTATATTTTTAAATGTTTTTTTTTTTTTTCTTTTTCATAAAAATATTTAAAAATGTAATTTGTATGTATAAAAATGTAATAAAGAAATAATAATAATAAATAACTTTATTTCACAAAAATACAGATTAAACATATTTTATATATGTAAATACAAGTTAGATGAGCTTTGGTAGCAACACAATGCAGTATAAAGTTAGAACTCAAATCTGTACACAATATGGAAAACCCTGCCTCTCAAACTAGGAAACCTGTATCTTGAGAGACTGTGATTCAGCTTAAAAGACATGCTATATGTATAATAGTAGACTGTGTCGATCTACCTGAGCGACTATGAATATAAAGCTAATGTGAGTGTGTGTGCGTGTGGGTGTGTTGTGTGTGATTGGAGATATGTGGGTAGTTAGGAGACGTACTTAAGTAAGGATTCTGTTCGTAGATAGTCCTGTTCCAGTAGCCATTCCATTAATTTTGATTTTAACTCATATTTATTTAAATCGACAATGTTTAGGTGTTTGTTAACTTGTTTGTATATGTATGTACTTAATGTGTAGTATTGGTGTTGAGCGAAGGCGGTTTTGTGAGGGGTACTTAAGGGTAGTTTTTTCCTTTTTTTAGGGTCAGTAGGGGGAACGCTAGCGTGTCTTCTAACAGTAGACTGCAGTACAAAAAGTTGGCGCACTGAAAGTACCTTACAATCAGCGTATAATTGCGTAGTGGGATAGCGATAAGGTTTGCGCGACAACACCTTCAGAACGGCTCTCTGCGCTCTTTCAATCCTCAGAAGACTGGTTTTATTTGCACCACCCCATACTGCAATGCAATATCCAATGATGGATTGGCATAATGCACAGTACACCATCCTCAAGGTATCAGGCGCAGCCGAGTCTCTCAGGGATTTGAAAATATGCAATAGTTTCAAACATCTAGTGGAAATGGCGTCAACCTGTTTGTCCCAACGTAATCCTCCGTCTATTTGGACACCCAGATATTTCACATTGTCAGTTCTTACAAGCGTCGGACATAAGCATTGTGGGGATTGTTTGGAGCAGGTGTGCGCTGTTATGGAGAAGGATTTGCCAGGCAAGTTGTTACGCCGGATAGCGAAGGGAATGTACGATGTTTTGTCGCAGTTTAGGGTAAGCAAGTTTAGGTTGAGCCATTTCACTATAGCTGACATTGCCGCTTCTGCGTAGCGTTTAACGCTATCCCAAGTTGGTCCGTGAACTATGACTGCGGTGTCGTCCGCATACGCAATGATCTTGGAGTTGGGAATGGTCATTTTGCACAACTCATTGACGTATATTAGGAAGAGTGTGGGGCCCAAAATGCTTCCCTGAGGTACACCGTAAGTGGTCGATACTTCTTCACTTATATACTCTCCAATTTTTACTCGTTGGGTCCGGTTGTTAAGGTAGTCTTTGAAAATTACGAGAGTATTTCCTCGTACCCCTAGGAGTTCCAATTTAGACATAAGTTTGGGAATAGATACTGTGTCAAATGCTTTAGAAAGGTCTAGGAAGATCCCTAGACTTTTGGTTCTACTGTCAAGATTCCTAGCAACCAATTGTGTCAGCTCAAGAACTGCATCTTCAGTAGAGATTCCTGTGCGAAAACCATACTGATTATCAGCTATGAGTTGATGTTTGTTGAGGAATTTATTTAAACCGCTATTTAGGATCCTTTCCAGTATCTTAGAGAGTGCTGATAGGACCGATATGGGTCTGTAATTGTTGACACAGTGCCTGTTCCCTCCCTTATGAATTGGATGGATGATAGCTTTCTTTAGCGCATCAGGGAAGATGCCTTTTTGAATGCAAGAGTTAAGGATATACGTCAAAGGCGGCGTCATTTGTACCACTATATGAATATTTACTTTGTGAAGTATAATATATACATTTTTTTTTTTAAATATATTATTGTGAACGTGAGGACTATGTGGATCATATATTTTTTTTTTTTTTTTTCTCAGTAATTATTAATGATAATCTGGCAATTTGAGTACTTTATGTGGCCTACCCAAATGTCCTTTCTTTGGTATTGTTCGTCGAGTCGTTGAACTCCTTAAGTTCTGAGTTGAGCTACACGATTACTGACAAATGCGTGCACTGACTGGACAGGTCCACTCAAATCTGTATAATACTTTCCTCAAAAGACCATTCGAGACACAAATCTACATGGTCCTTCAATGATCTGACCAAGACTATTTCTGGGTTTTATATACACATTGACATTAATGAATTTTATATATACAATGACATGAGTATTTACTTTTTAAAGTATTATATTGTTTTAATAATTGTGAATGTGAAGACTATGTGGGTCATTCCTTTTATTTTATTATTTAGTTTTTATCACGGTCTGGCAGCTTGAGTAATTTATGCGGCCTACCCAAACGTCCTTTCTTTGGTATTGTTCGTCGAATCGTTGAGCTCCTTAAACCCTGAGTTGAGCTGCACGGTCACTGACAAATGCGTGCACTGACTGGACAGGTCCTCTCAATCTGTGTGGTTCTTTCCTCAAAAGACCATCTCAGACACCAATCTACATGATCTTCACATGATCTGACCAAGATTATGTCTGGACTTTAAAAGAGACTGTGACCTCTGAGTTTGTTTCGGCCTTTCTTCTCGGAGTAGTCAGATAGGAAACGCCGACCTCATCTAGTTTAAAAAATATGATTGACGTGTAAAAGTGTTTTGTCCAAACCCACTTACAGAAATAAAATCATTTATCATTTATCACAGATACGCGTAACAAAGTAATGAGCGCGGGCGCAGCGGTAGGGTCAATCACCTTTTCCTCGGCTATTAGATATAAAATCCCGGTAGTACGTTCCCGTGGGATATTTTCCAACATCTACTGTACGAGAGACTCAATGATCTCACAGTTAAACTGCGTAAGCAGTTTTGTGGGGCAATGTAACCTAGCTTTAGGAATTTTTATTAAGTTAATAAAAAAAAAATAAAAAAAAATAATCTGTGCGGGCGAAGCAACGGGCAAATGCTAGTATACTATACACATTATATTAAATGTATGTTATCACCACAAATGAAACCGCTGCATAAATATTTGATAGCCAAATACAGCGTGCGGTCAAATTATATTTAGTTGAGCCGCGAACGACATCAGAGCTCGTATAACAAACAAATTAATAAAAGTCAGACGAGGGACAATTGTGATGTGTCCACGTGGCCAGACGGCTCGGGACGAGGGCAGTCGGCTATGAATATGCATGGACGGTCTATGGCCCCTTTTTTCGCCTGCATTCGGAGCGTTGTGGAATCGGATTGGGTCGGTAATGCTTGCTGGTGGGCGCAACGAGTTTACCGACGTTCCGAGATTTTGTCGCAGCCTGTAGCTAACTTGTCTGATTATGATTTAGGAGATGGAAACTGGACAAATAACTGCTTACATTACACTCGGAATGAGAAATGGGCTTTCAAAATATAAAATAGACGCGGCTGGATACTGGACATACTAAAAATAGCTGGCGTTGCTCGCGTTTCTAACTTTGTTTGGTAAACAAACAGAGTATGAGGAGTTGTTGAAAAGCCGACAGCTCTTTATACCTATTATATTTTAATAAAAACTTGTGTTTTCAATAAATCTGGGGTGAAATACCATGTTGTTTATTTTGTTTCTATTAAAAGTCTGTTGTCCTCCGTATCTGACGGCAAGACACAGATAAATTAAAACTATCGAGTTTTTATGCGTTTGTGTAATGAAATGGAATGATTTGGAAAAAAAAATTGTTTATAATTTCACAAAATCCGAACACACAATCATAATTTAACCAATTTAACATAAATCCGGCGCAACGCCGAGGTACGCAAAAGTATTTTAAAAAAAAGAAGAATAATAGTAATACGCTGGCAACACAAACGTCAACACGTCACAAAAATAGTTTTCTGAATTTTCATAGTTTTATTCACGACGCAGTATTACCAAAGCCGATAGTGAGATCCAAATGTGGAAAGATCTTGTGGCGCATATTCCACAATCTAAAACCAGTTTTTTTTGTCTGCAATATGACAGACGTGCATACCAACTGTATAACAAATAACAAAGAACTACATTTATACACCAAAAACTATTACGAATGCAAAAAACTTATAACTAAATCAATTAAACTACTTACATATGAGGAAACCGAGGACCTATTGCAGCACGCATCGTAATTCTTTCATCCACACGAACACCCACCCACTCACAAAAACATCAGTCCACACTCATTCACACACATACATCCCACTCATTATCACTAATTTCATTCATCACAAAACACGCACGCCTACTCTATAAAAGTATAATATAAGATTTTTATTAGCTGCTAAAAAGTTATTTTGAATTGTTTTCTTAAGATTTTAAGATTCAAAATTGCTGGCACACCATGTAACTTTAAGCTTCGGAAGAGCGAAGTGTCCTACCACAGGCAATTTTTGTCTCAAAGGTCACTTCAACCACTAGATGTAGTACATAACATGTGAAAGAAAATAAATTATTTGTATTTGTATTTATTATTTTGTAAATGTAAATCCAAGATGGCGGCTGCGAACATTTTCACATTTTTCGTCATGGGTGTCGTTTTCGTAGTTTTCGAGGATGCTAAAGCCGATAGTGAGGTCAAAATGTAAATCCAAGATAGCGGCTGCGAAAATTTGGAAAATTTTCACATTTTAGTTTGACAGCACTAAGATGAGAGAATTTAGTGAAAATGGCAATTTTGCTTTTCTGAATTTGTTTTTCACCTAAAATTTTGATTGTATAACTAAATCTGACTATTTTTTATCGCGATTAAAAAGGTTGGGAATAAAATTAGTTGGCATGAACTAAAATTCACACCAATACCCCGACTTCAGGTGCAAAAAAAGTACTTTATCTATTTTTCTATTCTTTTGCTTTTAACTCGAAAATGGCGTGTCCGATCGCAAAAATAATGAAAATTTCGAACCCCTTTATGAAACCTATAAACCCCTTTTTCTTTTCTACAATTGTTTCTTATTTTCCATACAAAAAGTGAATTTTCATATAAAACACGTCGAGGCTGCCCCAAGTGCGCGTCCGGCTCTAAAAAAAATCACGGGGTCGGGAAAAACAAGTAGCACGTGGAGTCGCGATTGTCAAATTCGATTTTAGTTTTGCCAAAATTAATTATTTTAAAATGTAGTTTTTTTTTGCTTTAAGATTCTCATAGCATAGTAAGGAATTTTAGTGATAGTTTAGTTCGGTGAACAAGAGAATCGGCATCATTACTCGTATTTATGTAAAACGCTTACCTCAATGTTATTGAATGTCTAAATGTACCAAAATGCATTTAACACCAAATTGTAAAAAATTTATGGTAATTGTTATAAATATGTATATTAAACGAATATACACAACCATTCCACACATATTTCTTAACCGTACCTACGTAACTTAAGAAAATATCTTATGATCAAAACTGTTTAGGCGTGAACGGTGCACACAAACATAGCATCGCAATGAATTTACCTAAACTCTGTCGAGTGAATTTTGTGCACGGACTCTTAAATCAAAATAAAACATAAAAATAAAAAATAATGCAATAAGAAAATAAATAAACGAAATAATAATAATATTTTACATAACAAAATTGTACCTGGACGACCAAGCTCTGCTCTGGTGAAAATAGAGAATGCTCAGTAAATATTATAGGAAAGTTCATACTAACTCTGTGCTGCCATGATAGTTGGTACCTACTTAATAATTCCATGCTGCCATGTTTTCATTATTCTAAGGTATCTTGTTCTAATGCTTTGGGCGACCGAGCTCAGCTCGGGTTAAAGTAAGGTGTAAACGAATTTTCCCAGATATGAGACCTAGCTAGATCGATTTTTCGCCCCCCCCCCTACCCACCTATATAGCAACTTGCATCGAGCCGTTTTCCAGAACGTGTTATACAAATATTGCTCATAAACCCTATAGGATAAACAAAGTACAGTGCCGGAGTAAATATCAGACACAACACACAAGCAAAACAAAAATCTGCAGACGAACACACTCAATGAATCGCTCAACAAAAACTGAACGCCTCTGCGGACTGTACTCACACGAAATGAAATTCCAAGCGATAAATCCGCGTACCTGACTGTACAACACACACGAAAATGAACCTTACTGCATCTAAGTATTTGTAGTCATGTTACAATTAGGAAGGTAGAATAGATTTGTTCTAGTAGGAATTGGTCCTTCGCGTCGAGCGCGTGTGTCGAGCGTGTGGGTCCGAGCGTGCGAGCGACTGGCATGCTAACTACGAGCGTGTGAGCGGCCATTTCGCTTGGTTATCTATTTACACACGTTACGGGCCCACTCCGTAATTATAGTGTTTGTAAAGTTTGAACGGTAAGAGTGAAGGCGATTTGTCGGGACTTCTGTTTCGCCAGACAAATAACATAGCTCGTTTAACTGTTGCCTGGTGATGTTTTTCAGATTAGTTTGGCTTTGTAAACTTTTATAGTAGGTATATAGTCACTGAAATAGTGGCATATTAGTCAAACTTTTATGTTTTGGCAAATTAGCACCAAGTATAGAGCAGTGGCGGCCCAGTGGTACGGGCCTGACTTACGTGTTGTAGGTCGTGGTTTCGAACCCAGGCAGGCGCTTTACTTTGTGTTAATAAACGTGTGTGTGTTTTGTAGTAAATGATTTCATCACTTCTGCTCTCAAAATAGCGAAGGAAAACATCGCGAGGAAAACGGCATGTCCTAGGTAGAACCAAAATTCGAAGTTATGTGTCATTTACCAACCTGCACTGGGCCCGCGTGGTAGATTACAGCCCTCTCCCTCTCACAGAGAGGAGGCCGGTGTCCCAGTAGTGGGAACATTATACGCTGATTATGTTTATGCTATAGATTATAGAAGATGAATCCGACTACGTAGACACTACAGTGACCTCTTGATATGTACTTATCTACATAGTAACTCCTATATATTATATCTACATAGTAACTCCTATCTACTATATCTACATAGTAACTCCTATCTACTATATCTACATAGTAACTCCTATCTACTATATCTACATAGTAACTCTTATCTACTATATCTACATAGTAACTCCTATATATTATATCTACATAGTAACTCCTATCTACTATATCTACATAGTAACTCCTATCTACTATATCTACATAGTAACTCTTATCTACTATATCTACATAGTAACTCCTATATATTATATCTACATAGTAACTCCTATCTACTATATCTACATAGTAACTCCTATCTACTATATCTACATAGTAACTCTTATCTACTATATCTACATAGTAACTCCTATATATTATATCTACATAGTAACTCCTATCTACTATATCTACATAGTAACTCCTATCTACTATATCTACATAGTAACTCTTATCTACTATAGCTACATAGTAACTCCTATATATTATATCTACATAGTAACTCCTATCTACTATATCTACATAGTAACTCCTATCTACTATATCTACATAGTAACTCTTATCTACTATATCTACATAGTAACTCCTATATATTATATCTACATAGTAACTCCTATCTACTATATCTACATAGTAACTCTTATCTACTATATCTACATAGTAACTCTTATCTACTATATCTACATAGTAACTCCTATATATTATATCTACATAGTAACTCCTATCTACTATATCTACATAGTAACTCCTATCTACTATATCTACATAGTAACTCTTATCTACTATAGCTACATAGTAACTCCTATATATTATATCTATATAGTAACTCATATCTACTATATCTACATAGTAACTCCTATCTACTATATCTACATAGTAACTCTTATCTACTATATCTACATAGTAACTCCTATATATTATATCTACATAGTAACTCCTATCTACTATATCTACATAGTAACTCTTATCTACTATATCTACATAGTAACTCTTATCTACTATATCTACATAGTAACTCCTATATATTATATCTACATAGTAACTCCTATCTACTATATCTACATAGTAACTCTTATCTACTATATCTGCATAGTAACTCCTATATATTATATCTACATAGTAACTCCTATCTACTATATCTACATAGTAACTCCTATCTACTATATCTACATAGTAACTCCTATATATTATATCTACATAGTAACTCCTATCTACTATATCTACATAGTAACTCTTATCTACTATATCTACATAGTAACTCCTATATATTATATCTACATAGTAACTCCTATCTACTATATCTACATAGTAACTCCTATCTACTATATCTACATAGTAACTCTTATCTACTATATCTACATAGTAACTCCTATATATTATATCTACATAGTAACTCCTATCTACTATATCTACATAGTAACTCCTATCTACTATATCTACATAGTAACTCTTATCTACTATATCTACATAGTAACTCCTATATATTATATCTACATAGTAACTCCTATCTACTATATCTACATAGTAACTCTTATCTACTATATCTACATAGTAACTCCTATCTACTATATCTACATAGTAACTCCTATCTACTATATCTACATAGTAACTCCTATATATTATATCTACATAGTAACTCCTATCTACTATATCTACATAGTAACTCCTATCTACTATATCTACATAGTAACTCTTATCTACTATATCTACATAGTAACTCCAATATATTATATCTACATAGTAACTCCTATCTACTATATCTACATAGTAACTCCTATATATTATATCTACATAGTAACTCCTATCTACTATATCTACATAGTAACTCCTATCTACTATATCTACATAGTAACTCTTATCTACTATATCTACATAGTAACTCCTATCTACTATATCTACATAGTAACTCTTATCTACTATATCTACATAGTAACTCCTATATATTATATCTACATAGTAACTCCTATCTACTATATCTACATAGTAACTCTTATCTACTATATCTACATAGTAACTCCTATATATTATATCTACATAGTAACTCCTATCTACTATATCTACATAGTAACTCTTATCTACTATATCTACATAGTAACTCCTATATATTATATCTACATAGTAACTCCTATCTACTATATCTACATAGTAACTACTATCTACTATATCTACATAGTAACTCTTATCTACTATATCTACATAGTAACTCCTATATATTATATCTACATAGTAACTCCTATCTACTATATCTACATAGTAACTCCTATATATTATATCTACATAGTAACTCCTATCTACTATATCTACATAGTAACTCCTATCTACTATATCTACATAGTAACTCTTATCTACTATATCTACATAGTAACTCCTATCTACTATATCTACATAGTAACTCCTATCTACTATATCTACATAGTAACTCTTATCTACTATATCTACATAGTAACTCCTATATATTATATCTACATAGTAACTCCTATCTACTATATCTACATAGTAACTCCTATCTACTATATCTACATAGTAAATCTTATCTACTATATCTACATAGTAACTCCTATATATTATATCTACATAGTAACTCCTATCTACTATATCTACATAGTAACTCCTATCTACTATATCTACATAGTAACTCCTATATATTATATCTACATAGTAACTCCTATCTACTATATCTACATAGTAACTCTTATCTACTATATCTACATAGTAACTCCTATATATTATATCTACATTGTAACTCCTATCTACTATATCTACATAGTAACTCTTATCTACTATATCTACATAGTAACTCCTATATATTATATCTACATAGTAACTCCTATCTACTATATCTACATAGTAACTCCTATCTACTATATCTACATAGTAACTCTTATCTACTATAGCTACATAGTAACTCCTATATATTATATCTATATAGTAACTCCTATCTACTATATCTACATAGTAACTCCTATCTACTATATCTACATAGTAACTCTTATCTACTATATCTACATAGTAACTCCTATATATTATATCTACATAGTAACTCCTATCTACTATATCTACATAGTAACTCTTATCTACTATATCTACATAGTAACTCTTATCTACTATATCTACATAGTAACTCCTATATATTATATCTACATAGTAACTCCTATCTACTATATCTACATAGTAACTCTTATCTACTATATCTACATAGTAACTCCTATATATTATATCTACATAGTAACTCCTATCTACTATATCTACATAGTAACTCCTATCTACTATATCTACATAGTATCTTTTATCTACTATATCTACATAGTAACTCCTATATATTATATCTACATAGTAACTCCTATCTACTATATCTACATAGTAACTCCTATCTACTATATCTACATAGTAACTCCTATATATTATATCTACATAGTAACTCCTATCTACTATATCTACATAGTAACTCTTATCTACTATATCTACATAGTAACTCCTATATATTATATCTACATAGTAACTCCTATCTACTATATCTACATAGTAACTCCTATCTACTATATCTATGTACATAGTAACTCCTATCTTCTATAATAACACCTTAAAGAGTGATTTCTGAAAAGATTTTAATATTTCATCAGTTGGCTCCATCAATAGTGCGATGTCTGTCACAAGCTGAGGCGTTTCAGCTTATCTGGCTTCTGCTAAATAATATATTTAAACAACTTTCTGAATAGGGCTGAGAGACAGTATTAACAACAAGAAAGTAAACTTGGTCAGGAAAGCCGTCTACTTTACCTTGTCACAATACAGATCCTTGATTCTTACAAACGATGACAAACGCTGTTTTCCTGTTTTCCTTAACAGGACTACATTCACATCGATGCATCAGATGGCTCCGATACGTTAATGTGAACAGGAATTCTCTTATATTCCTTTTTTTCAACTTATTATAAAACTAGCTGCGCTCTGCGGTTTCACCCGCACAAGTCTCGCCCCGTAGAAATATCTGGATAAAAGATAGCCTATGTCCTTTTCCAGGTCATGTTCTAACCATGTACCAAATTTCATCCAAATCCGTTAAGCCATTTAGCATGAAAGCGGAACAAACAAAAAAACACACTTTGAAAATTATCTTGAAGGCCACGTAGGCAATAAAGACTGAACATGCTTGATAGAATAATTCATGAACGTTGGTCACCGCTGGTCGCTCAACATCGACACAGAAGTCATGGTCGCTATGAAGTTGGAAAGAATTCATAACTGGCCGGCGCCGAGTGAATGCGTAATTTGCCTCATTAGCGACCACCAGGCCACCGGCACCGGGCGGCCACACTCAAACACTCGCCACGACATCTTTCATTTGTATTCAAATGCCGCTTTAAAGGCGCTGCTGTTCAATATAAAGGATGAATAATATTCTCAACCGTAAGCTCCTTATTACTTGAGGTTTTGTACCTGATACAACGACCTTCTTATACAACTAGAGAAGTAGTTACCACTTCCCAATTTTACCACATTACTATATCATAAACTATATGATATGATAATGTGCTGTTTTTAATAGCTATATAAGTATTGCTACGTACGGGTTGAAACATATGCCTACCTTTCCACCCGTTGCCTACTTCAATCTACTTTCGAATGTAGCAGACGAATGATTTATTTCGTGAAATAGAGGGACTTTCCGCACAAGTTGTCAGATCTGTGGGTTTATTGATAAACGAAAATCAAGTTTCCGAATTATCTATCCAAATATAAAGGTAAAATCTACTCCCACGCACCTCATTAAATCTTTTGCGCACTACCACAAGCTTGGAAAACGGCACGTCTGTCTCTTTAGAGCACGACCGGATAAATACGCAAATGACATAACTTCACAATACTTCACATATGTAATAGCATACAACTATAAACGTAGGCTCGTTTTACAGCCCCCACAGAGGGCCGCCTGTCCGAAAGCGAATAAAACTGAGTAACAGTTCTAATAAGCCATACACGTAAAATACAAGCGGAATCTTTTCACTTTTTTATGACAAAACCTATATTACGAAAGGTTTTATGACGGAAACAAATATGAGCATTTATATGCTGATCTGGGAATAAAAGAATAACATGTATTAGATGCATGATATCTCTAGCGAATTGTGAGTGGTAAAACTGAACGTTGCACGTTATGGGCTGGCAAGCAAGCCGAGGATATGATGAGAAAGGACACATTGAGTTTTGTTTTAATGCAATAAGAGACAAATATCAAAATAAGAAACCTGACTTGTTCCTGCATTAACACAAAAACCAAAAAGCAAACCAGAAATAGATACAGCGGTATCTACTTCCTCGTACGGACTCTTTCACAAAGAGCTCCACCTGGAACTAGTCCTTGAATGTCGCTCGTGAACCATTCCAATCGAGTGGTTACTGCGCCCCATGGGGGTCATGCAATGACGGCAATGGATCAAAAATACCACGCCCATGTAGTTAGCACCTTCAGTGCGGTGGCGTGAACCAACTTAGGTGACAACTCTCCCCTTACTAGGGCTACCAAATTGTATAATGCTGTATGCCGCAAAGCTGAAATTGATATTAATCACGACAGTCTCAACACTTTTAAAAGGAAATTACATAAACACTTTCGGTTAGAGGACATTTGACTTATTATTCCAATAGTTAAATAATGTAGGTACTCTTTTCAAATTTATTTTAATTTAATTTAATTCAATTTTAAACAATTTTTATTATTATTTTGAACCTATTTAATTCTACAATTTCTTTTATTAAGTAATTCAATTACGCATAATACTGATAATCAAGTTTATGCTTGGTTTTACTGTAATGTATTAGTGTAAACTTTTATGATAGCATGTATATTGTTTCTTTTTATGTGTTTTTTTTTTAAATATATTCTTACATTAATTTAATAAATTTTGTATTCAGAGCATGTCCGGTTTAAGATCATTTATTCTCAAAAGAATTACACTATTCACTTACATGAGAATATTAAAACTAAATACTTTAAAAAGAACAAAAAGTTGGGGTATTACTAAAATTAGACGTCGAATAAATTAAATGTTTTGAGGGTAGATTACAAATCATTATGGACAAATGTTCGTTCGATACATGTAAACAAGTATCCGTGTAACATTGGACAACACACTATTGTAGGAAATGCGATTTTTTTATATAAATTGTTTAAGTAGCTTTTTAAAAGTGGTTTTGGATTTAGATTCTTTGAGGTCTCTCGGTAATTTATTAAATATTTTAGATCCTTCGTACACGATAGTTTTTCTTCCGTAGTTTGTGCGGGTTGGGTGTAGTTGTAAAAAGTCTTGTTCACGTCTCATTTTCATTTTGTGTTTTTTTATATTTTTTGTGAAGGTTAAATTTGTGTGTATATTTTTGTTTAGTATTTTTCGAATTAGTATGCATGTGTTATATATGTATGTTTGTGCTATATTCAATACTTTAATTTTTTTGTAATGAGTTTCTGTTGGAGTTAGATAGTCATAGTTAAATAACGTTTTTAGCAGTTTATTTTGAGCAGTTTATAGTAGGTTCGTATGTGATTTGGCAGCGGTACCCCATATTTCCACTAGGTAGTCAATATGCGGCTTAACAAGGGAGAAGTAGATTAAATAGCGAACTTGGCGTGGTAAGCAACGAACGATACCTCGTAGGGTACCCATGAGTGATTGTATTTTTGATTTTATTTTTTGAGTGCATGTGTACTCAATAATGCGTAAGCTGTGGTTACCTGTAATTGAGTGTGCATTACAGGCTATGTTGTATGGTTTTTATACTGTAAAAAGATCAATGTAATGTACTTCGTTGGTAATCCTTAAATAAATAAATAAATATATCATTAGTGCCTGTAACCCCGGAGGAGAGCCGACGAGGTGCTAACCAAACGTGTGAAAGTTTTCAGTCTAGAGCGGAAAACAATATGCAGCAGGCACAATTATACATTACTAGCTTTACCCGCCCCGACTTCGCACGGGTAGCACTAAACCGTACCTACCCTACCTACCCCACCTACCCTACCTACCCCACCTACCCTACCTACCCTACCTACCCTACCTAACCTACATACCCTACCTACCCTACCTACCCTACCTACCCTACCTACCCTACCTACCCACCTACCCTACCTACCCACCTACCCTACCTACCCTACCTAACCACCCTACCTACCCTAATTTTCTCACCGTTTAAACCTTCCCTGGACTATGTAAAACATTTCAAAACCAAAATCAGCAAAATCGGCCCAGCCGTTCTCGAGTTTTAGCGAGACTAACGAACAGCAATTGATTTTTATATATATACTCGTAGATATTTATATATATACTCGTAGATATTTATATATATACTCGTAGATATTTATATATATACTCGTAGATATGAATTTCGTAGCTATTAGATCAATTCTTTTATTTTGAGAGAGATGTTACATTTCCTTTGAGAGATTTGATGATGATGGCTTCAGTAAATAAAACGTAGGTATAGGGATTTTCCTTGATATATCTAGACAGGTAGGCATTAATTCCAGAAATGTAATACAATACCAGTTGACAGTTATTAAATAAATAATACATGCAAATTGTTCGATGAATGTATAATAGAACTGAAGGAAACAATACCGTCGCTACGTCAATACTATTGTGCCATGGGAACTATCGCTCGCTAGGGCAAATGTTGCTGTTCGGTTACCGCATTTATAATAAAGTACCTAATGCTATTAAAAATATGACTGTTTTCAAATTCAAAAGGGCACTAAACGAAATATTAATTGAAAAAAGTTATTACACAATTGACGGCTTCCTTAATGATGAATCACTGACTGATTGACATGCTAATAATCCATTTGACATTTATTTTTTATTATTGATTGCTGCAACCTTGTTGAATTTTTTTTTTTGTATAAATTTGACATTTAATGTAATTCGAAAGATTGGACATTAATTTATATTAAATGTATTGTTATAATTTCCTAATTGTTATTTAAAATTATAATGTCTTTAAATTTGTATTAAATATGATTTGCATGCCCATGTGACGGTAGAACATGGAGGACTTTCGTAATAAAACATCAATGTAATAATTACCCATGTTTGCAAAGTAATAAATGATTTATGATTTATGATTTACCGTGCCAGACTATGTGGCTTTATATCACACATCATTGATACCACACACAATACAGTGGTATTCATAACATCACGCTTGTATTCCGGGAAGGGTAAGGCAGAGGTGTATAGTCATCAGTTTTGTTTACTCATGTCCCATGTGTCCTGTCAGTACTGCGCAGACGTCGAGCTGTACCTACTGAGAAATTTCGAATACACTATTTATGATGACAATGAACCACGCTAATTATGTAGTTATGTACATAAATAGTAATGAGTAGGTAAGGTATGGCATGCCAGTGCTTGTATAATACCGCAGAACTTCCATAATGTAGCAAGTTGTCGTTAATCGCGTGCGAGACGCGGGCGCCGCACAGCGGATCGCAAAAGGCTCCCGAGGACATAGGAGCTTAAATCCTATAATATATGTATTTATGCATGATAATAGCTATTAGAAGTTATTTCAAGCAAAAAAACCGACACTTTAACTTTGACACACCTGCTCCAAACAATCCCCACAATGCTTATGTCCGACGCTTGTAAGAACTGACAATGTAAAATATCTGGGTGTCCAAATAGACGGAGGATTACGATGGGACAAACAGGTTGACGCGATTACCACTAGATGTTTGAAACTTTTGCATTGTTTCAAATCCCTTAGAGACTCGGCTGCGCCTGATACCTTGAGGATGGCGTATTATGCATTATGCCAATCCATCATTGGATATTGCATTGCAGTATGGGGTGGTGCAAATAAAACCAGTCTTCTGAGGACTGAAAGAGCGCAGAGAGCCGTACTGAAGGTGATGTCGCGCAAACCTTATCGCTATCCCACTACGCAATTATACGCTGATTCTAAAGTACTTTCAGTGCGCCAGCTTTATTTACTGCAGTCTACTGTTAGAAGACACGCTACTGACCCTAAAAAAAGGAAAAAACTACCCTTAAGTACCCCTCACAAAACCGCCTTCGCTCAACACCAATACTACACTTTAAGTACATGCATATACAAACTAGTTCACAAAAACCTAAACATTGTCGATCTAAATAAATATGAATTAAAATCAAAATTAATGGAATGGCTACTGGAACAGGACTATCTACGAACAGAATCCTTACTTAAGTACGTCTCCTAATTACCTACATATCCCCAATCACACACAACACACCCTCACGCACACGCACTCACACACACACTAACACACACACACACACACACACACACGCAAACAGACGCACATATCACGTATAAAATATATACTATTACTTAAATTAACTTTATATTCATAGTCGCTCAGGTAGATCAAACTCAAAGCATTTATTTAAAATAAACCAATTACAGGCACTTTTGAATTGTCAAGGAGTCGGTCAGTCAGAAATATGAAGCTAGATGCCCATTCCAACGCGTAGTAGGTGCCTATGGAGAAGAACGGGCAAGAAACTCCACGGACACTCTTTTAAATCAGAATATTGTTACAAAATATTGGTTACATCATTCATGTTGTAACTATACATGTGAGAACAATGTAGAGAGACGTGCACGTTAAAAGCGTCCGTAATAAAGCAAAAACAATTCACCAAATTCAAATAAATTCAAAATAAGCCTTGGCAGCTAAGAGATGACCAGTCCCCACTGACGGCGCCCGTTCACGAACATGACGCATAGATCAGCACCATTTAGCTCAACCATTTTGAAGGGAACTTAATGTTTTAACGCGCACACCACCACCAGCGAGACATTTGAGTGAGCATGACATACTCTCAGCCGCAAGGGCACATTCAGGTCAATGAAAGACGTACCCAGTAAATGGTAGCTTTAAAGTAGGTACATAGTGCTCACATAATTATGTGCTATGCAATTATATAATACTATGAAATTGAATTTATACAATCTAAAGATAGTCCTACAATCTTCAGCAGCTCCAACAATATTTTCGAATGCCAATCAATTAGTTTATGCGCCTTGTGGAGCTGGACCAGCGTTGGGCCAAGCATTTTTGTTAACGATTTAATCCCCCAATTTATAATATGCTTGGCAGCATAGTTTGCGTTTTATACAAGATTAAAAATTCCTTTCATTCAATTGGAGTATGTGGGGAGGTATTTTTTTGTAACATTTTAAACAGTACCCCATGAAGATTGAGTCTACTTTAGCCAGTCTGAAACCCGGTTGAACTAATTGGTCCCTATTTCTAGTGCTATAATTGTGTCTATCACCTCTTTTACTGAAAAGACTTAGATTTTTCCTAACGTGCATGATGTTTTCATAGATATATTGACAAGGTACCGTCATGATGTTAATATCTTTAAACAGTTCCCTTAGAGAATCGCGTCTGCGGAGACCATATATTGCTCTGATGGCTATTTTCTGCAGAATAAAAATAGACTCGATATCTGCAGCCCGTCCCCATAGTAGAATACCGTAAGACATGATACTATGAAAGTAACTGAAGTAGACTAGCCTCGCGGTATCTACGTCAGTAAATTGACGGATTTTTCTCACAGCATATGCTGCTGAACTTAGGCGTCCTGCAAGAGATGTTAAAGATCGACACAGTCTACTATTATACTCACAGAACAGATACTTATAGCATATCTTATAAGCTGAATCATTGTCTCTCAAGATACAGGTTTCCTAGTTTGAGAGGTAGGGTTTTCCATATTGTGTACAGATTTCAGTTCTTAGTTTATACTGCATTGTGTTACTACCAAAGCTCATCTAACTTGTGTTTACATAAATAAAATATGTTAAAATTGTATATGGATCCGCTAGGTGGCGCTGACGAGTCAACATTAAGTTTATGTGTGCTCTCATTTATAATTACTAAAAATTAGTGTAAATAACGATTTGAACTGTAAAAACTGTACAAAAGTGAATATAAACACGTTACCGAGTAGTGCAAGTGTTATCAAAAGATATTAAGTTGAATAACAAAAGTAAATTCACAAATAAACAAAACAGTAGCTTCAGTGGATAAAAAACAAAATAAGTGCAAAAAATTACAAGATAAGTACACTTTGTGCATTAATTCAACATTCAGTGCTTAAAAACTCAAAAAGTACATGTATGTGAAAGTTAAAGGAAGAAAAATGAGAAACGAATTCAGACATTGCACATCAAAAGTTCCGTTTTTTATTTGAACGTTGACTCAATAACAGAACAACTACAACGCCATCTCTACTATACGGACTAAACTACATAGTGCTTAGCGTTGTCAGACTAATTAGTGTTTGACATTGCGAATATCGCAAATAAACCTAAGTATAGTGACATCTATTGAGAAATAATAAAAACATAAACACTTGACACTTCATAATAAGAAGCACAATTTCACCATTTTAGTACAAGATCAGCTGGTCTAGTTGGTTAAGCGCCTACATTAGAGTGTTAAAGAGACCGAGTTCAAATCCAACCTAAATGTTTCATATCGTTTTTGGCTCTTTCACAGTATATTTAGATAAAAGGATAAAGGTGAATTTCTTAGAAAATATCACATTTCGACGTACTCGCACTCGATCGGAGCGCTCGGAAATAAGCGACAGTGACAACAACAAAAATATTACTTCCCAAACACTGGACGGTACATCTAATAGTATGCCCGAAATGTCAGATGATGATGAATATAACCAGCAGATTGAGTTATTGAAGAAAAAAGTTGAAGAATTAACTTCACAACTAAATAGCGCTCATAGAGAGATTGAACTGCTTTCATTAGAAAATAATAATTTGAAGAAAAATAATGAAGATTTAACAAAGAAAAACATAATTTTTAGAAAAATTGCTAGCAGCCCAAGTAAACCCTTAACGCCAAACAAGAATACCGAGAAGAATGGCCCAACTAAAAAGAAAAAGACCCAAACAAAACAAAATAATAGGAGTTCCATTGAAAACAATAAAGTGAACGAAACCAAGAGTCAAAAAAGAACAACTTTACCACTAACTACAGAAGATGCTCCCCGCACCACGATTAATAATACCTCATTACAAGACTCACCATCGTCTTCAAAACATAAGCTGTGTCTCATCAGTAGTGAAATCACAAACAGGCTTTATACTTTAATGGAAAGTAGGGTTATATCTAATTATGAAGTATGCCACTATCGTAAACCTAAATGTGGAATAGAGTGTATTCTTAATAATATTGAGGGCAAAGTCAATAATCTTAATAAGTCCGATTACTGCATTATCTTTATTGGTGAGGAAGATTTCCGGAAAACGAATAACTATAGAGAAATGGTCGGGTTTATTAATAAAAAATTAACGCCATTACATCACACTAATTTCGTAATCTGTCTACCAACATTCAAATATATGAATAATTCTAACGTGATGTTCAATAGCAGAGTAGAAGCTTTTAATAACTTACTCTATATGGACACTGAAATCTATAAATATGCGTTTACTTTGGACTCGAACCTTAACCTGCCATATACAAGTGATACCTACAATAAACGTTTTGGAACGTTAAATAACAAAGGTCAAATAATCGTTATTAATGACTTGCAGAACCTTATTCAAGATTTAAGCGTACTAAATGCTGTCCACTTGGAGGTTGATAGTTTCCGATTAAATGAAAAAGAAATTCTCACTGAAAATGATTCAAGATTAAACTCACAGTTTTTTCTGTAATTGGATTAATATTCTGCACCAAAACATAGCGGGACTTTTAAATAAACTAGATATGCTTGTAGTCAAACTAAGTGAACTGAATAACAATGACAGAACTGTAGATGTTATATGCATAACGGAACATTTTATACAAATAGGATATGAAGATTTGCTGCGAATTACTAAGTTATAAGTTCCGAATTACTGTTTAGCTGCATGTTTTTCGAGGAATGTAAAAAGAGGGGGCGCTTGTATACTTGTGAGAGAAGGAGTTCAGTACAAAGAAATACCGGAGATAGCCAAACAATCAATTTCAAATGTTTTGCAATAGAATTGATATCTTACAATATTGTCATATTATGCGTGTATAGAATACCTAAAAGTAATTATTCAACATTCTACGAAAAGTTAGAGTGCATACTGAAACGAATTAGTTTACAATCAAATAAAAATATTGTTATGTGTGGAGATTTCAATATAGACGTACTCAAGAGAAACAAAATAACAATGGAATTCGAATGTTTCCTCCAGCAATACAACTTAAGACTAGCCCTTTATGAACCTACTAGATCTGGCAGCAATACATGCATTGATAATTTTGCACACAACTATCGCGCGGCATGTAAAACAGAAGTAATCGACCTAATTCTCTCAGATCACACCTCTCAGATACTTAAGGTACCTGTCAAAAAAACTTGCAAACTTAAATTCTGGAGAACAATAAAACAAGATATATGCGAAGAAAACCTAATTAAATTCAAATCACATCTAAAAAGTCTATCTTTCAAGAATGTCTATGATGCCAAGGATGCAAATGAATCGTTTCAGAGTTTCATAAATAACTTTTTACTATTATATAAATTATGCTTCCCAAATAAATACGTTACTATAAAAACTAGCAAATCTACCAAGTGGATTTCCAATGGTATAAAAATATGCAGCAAAAAACAAAGACAATTACTTTGGGAATATAGAATGCAACGGAATCCAAAAAATAAACTGGCTTTTAAAAAATACTCTGCAATATACCGGAAAATAATAAGATTAACTCAAAGAGCCCAAAATAATCATTTTATTAAATCCTCCAAAAACAAATCCAAAGCTGCTTGGAAAGTAATCAACAAAACTAAATACAATTTTCCTCATGACTCAGTATTATTATTAAAAACAGAAAACCGAACTATTACTCATCCAAATGAAATTGCAACAACATTTAATAACTATTTTATAGAATTAATTGAAAATGATAATATAAAAGACGATTGTGATAATACAACTAATAACAATTTTAATAATTTGACATCTCAATCTTTATTCATGCTTCCAGTGACACCGTTAGATATAATTAAAATAATTAATGAATAAAAAAATACAAATACTGTTGGCTACGATGGCGTATCTACTAAAGTAATAAAATATGTTAAAGATTCAATATCACAGCCTCTAGCTCATATTATTAACAATTGCATAACCGATGGCATATTTCCTACACACCTCAAAAAGGCTATTATTAAGCCAATTTTCAAAAAAAATGATAAATCCGATATTAAAAACTACAGGCCAGTCGCAAAAATTCCAGTATTTTCAAAAATCATAGAAAAAGTAATATATAATGCTCTTTGCAACTACTTTGAAAAAAACAAGCTATTATGCCACGAACAAAAAGGATTCCGGAAAAACTCTACAATAAATATGGCACTTTATGACCTATTATCAAGCATAATGACGTCTGTAGACAAAAAGAACCCAGTATGCGCCATATACACTGACATGTCAAAAGCATTTGATTATGTAGATCACAACCTGCTACTAAAAAAACTATATGGATATGGAGTAAGAGGCAACATCCTTAACCTTCTAGAATCTTACTTAAGCGACAGGTATCAATGTACTGAAATCTGTAGAATATCCCCTAAAACTAAATTAGAGACTTCCTATACATCCGCATTCAAAAAGGTTAAATACGGCGTGCCACAAGGCAGCGTACTGGGTCCGTTACTATTTTTAATATACATAAATGACCTTCCAAGAGCAGTAAAACAAAAAATGGTTCTCTTTGCTGATGACTGCACAGTAGTTATTGAGTGTACAGACCCTAACGACTACGAAAATAATATCAATGTTACTCTAAGCGAGATCGTTAAATGGCTTGAAAACAACAACTTAAAAATAAATTTAAACAAGACTCACGTAATGCATTTTCACCAACGACGCGTAAATCCTACCATTTCTGTAGCCTACGCCGATAAAATAATAGAAGAGGTTATGAATAGTAAGTTCTTGGGCATAACTATTGACAACAAGCTAACTTGGAAAGTTCATGTAGAATTGTTATGTAAGCGCATAAGTAAATCTGCCTATGCACTATTTCAGCTTTCAAAGAAAGTAAACATTGAAACACAAGTCACAGCATATCACGGAGTAGTTGGTTCAGTCCTTCGCTTCGGGGTTATTATTTTCTGGGGTCAATCGACTAACAGTGAGACGGTATTTAGAATGCAAAAGCGTTGCATAAGGTCAATGTGCGGTCTTCAAGTAACAGACAGCTGTGTTCCTTATTTTATTTCCTTGAAAATATTAACTCTACCGTCATTATATATTTTAGAAACTGCGTTGTTTGTAAAAATGAATCCGAATCTGTTCCCTAAATTCTCAGCAGTAAAGAAAAACCCAATAAGATCTCAACATGCAAATCAATTATGTAATTTAAAATGTAAAACCGCTCTTATGTCCGGGAGCTTTTTTGGATTAGCTCCTAAGATCTATAATAAATTACCTAACGGCATAAAAGACATGCCAATAGTTAAATTTAAAACAGCTCTACAGAAATTTTTAACCGAAAAATGTTATTACAGAGTAGACGAATTTTTAAACGAGAAATAATTATAAAACTAAAAACCTTACTGTAATAGTTCCTAATTATATTTTAAATTTATTGTACTAATATTATCTAAGCATGTGAATCTAGTTATTAAGTTCTCAACAAAAAACATTTGTATGCCAATGAAGCAAAACATAGAGCTACTATTTTTTATTTTTTATTTTAATACCATCTATGTTAAACCTATGTTTACAAATGAATAAATGATTATGATTATGATTATGATTATATGTATTTTTGTGAAATAAAGTTATTTATTATTTATTTATTACTTTAACATTTAAGCTCCCATGTCTTCGAGAGCCTTTTTTCGACCCACTGTGTGCCGCGCCGGCCGCACTAATTGGCTCGTTTTATTAATGAGCTTCATTTAAATTAAAAGGGCTGCTTAACAGCACCCTTCTCTGCTGCTAACAAATCGAGAGGTTACGCTGATTGCATTAAGTGCAGATTACGATTCAACTGATAATTTGTAATGTGTTTAAAACTTTCGTTATCAGAAGTAGTAGGCACTGATAATATTAAGTAGGTACTTACTCGTGTATTGTTTAGTTATCCCATACACACGTACTTGTCATTTTAGCGAGAAGCAAGGTCAAGTAATTAGGAAAATCCGAAAATTGGTCTTTTTATAGTTTTATATTAACTGCAAAGTTAAGTTTGCTCTTCAATCAGGGATCAAACATTCATGGGCCGGGTCTTAATTAAAGTAACATTTAGTCTGTATTACATTACTCTATTAAAAGTTTTTTTTCAATTGAAAAGTTAAGTTTGTTCTTCAATCCACATTTGGTCATTCGAGAAGGAAGTCCTACTCATACTTGTATGGTTTTTTTAAATAAATAAAACAGTACCCTAATTGCGTAATACACGATCAATCGGATTCTGAATCGTTTTGAATCATATTATAATAATAATAATAATATTTATTGACATAAAAGTATGTTACATTTATATATGGAAACCCTGACTCCTGCGCTAGGTTGTGACCTGTGTTACAGGAATCAGTGTCTTCTCCCAGTAGTTTTACTTATATAATATGCAATAAAATTTAAACAATTTTAGATTATACAATATCTGCTTGAGGCGTGTGTGTGAGGGTGGGTGTGTATACATGTGTGTGTATGTGTGAGCGTATGTGAGTGAGTGTGTGTGTGTATGTGGGGGTTTATGTTATTAATTTTTCAGTCTGTATGTAGTCTAATGCTTGTAGCCAGGTGTTTATTTTCTTTTTAATTTCATTTTTAGAGAATGGGTTAATCAGTAAGGCCTTGTTTATCTTATTATAGATATGCGTAGCAAGAAATAGATGTTGCCGTCTAGCTGAGGCAGTCCTACATTTGACGTATTTACAAACATTAGTGATTGTGCGTTTACTTTTGTAACTGTTGTTTATGGGTGTTATTAGGTGCTGTTTCAATGTGATATTGAGAAGATATAGCTGTCTCACTGTGAGCAGTTTACAGTTTTGGTACAGAGTTATGGTCGGGAACCGATAAGGTTTGAAGGTCAGGACTTTGAGCAATGATCTTTGAGCTCTTTCGAGCTGGATCATAATTGTTTTACAGGCTCCTCCCCACACCGTGATACAGTAACCAATTATCGACTGGGCTAGAGAAAAATATATTGTGCGAAGAAGATTAACATCAGCTACATGTCGAAGTTTCTTAAAAATCCAAATAAGTTTCCTAACTCTAGAGGCAGTTAGTTCGACTTGGGCCCGCCAACTTAGTTTTTCATCCAATAATACACCTAAGTATTTTATATTTGTTTTTTGGGATATTGTAAGACATGAGCACTGGAGCCTATTTTCAGGGAAATTGCAAGAGTGTACCTTAAGGGTTACTGCTATAGGTTTGGTTTTGGCGAACCTGAACTGCAAGTATGAAGTTTTTGCAATGTTAAGGGTAAGTAAATTTTCTTCCAGCCAGTTACTGACTTTACAAAGTCCCAGCTCAGCCATATGCTGCGCCTCTTCCCAAGCCTCTCCATGAAATATAAGCGCGGTGTCATCAGCGTAGCTAAATATTCTACCCTTAATATGTTGTTGCTGACACAAATCATTTACATATATCAGGAAGAGGCTCGGG
This sequence comes from Agrochola macilenta, assembly GCA_916701695.1. Classification (NCBI taxonomy): domain Eukaryota; kingdom Metazoa; phylum Arthropoda; class Insecta; order Lepidoptera; family Noctuidae; genus Agrochola; species Agrochola macilenta. Next base: position 23,741,032 of record OU753557.1, on the reverse strand, counting down.
GATAGGGCACTACCTTGCGGCACACCACAGGTGACGTTGGCTTCGCTACTGATGATTCCACCTATCTTTACCCTTTGTGTCCGATCACTCAAAAAATCACTAAATATACTGAGAGCTTCTCCCCGAATTCCTATGTGGTCTAGTTTCGTCACAAGAGTGGAAATAGAGACGGTGTCAAATGCCTTCGCGAGGTCGAGAAACACTCCTATACATTTCTGTTTAGCATCAACCTTCTCAGCAACGTGATCAACGAGTTGACCAACTGCCTCTTCTGTGCTTTTCCCAGACCGAAAACCGAATTGACATTCAGATAGGATTTTGTTTTTTTCTAAATAACTAATGAGTCTAGTATTCAAAAGCTTTTCTAGTATTTTTGACAGTAGTAGTTTTTAACTTCATCCCGATTCCCGCTCTTGTGAACTGGCGTGATAAGAGATTTTTTAAAGACTCGGGGAAAAACTCCCTGATCAAAACAAATCCCAATGAGTTTTGTGATCGGGGGAATAAAAATTGCCTTGCCAGTTTTAAGTAGTTTTGCCGAGATAGTGTCCCATCCTGTGGCGCAGTCTGTTTTTAGATTGTTAACTACAGCTTCGACTTCTGTCTCATCAGGGGATAGTAGAACAATAGAATTTAGTGCTGGCGGTGAGTTAAAATTATATGATCCAGGTTGGGATCTTCGGTTTTGTCTAATAGTATCTGCAAGTTGTTTGCCTATATCAGCAAAATACTCATTTATGGTCTCAATTTCTTTCGATGCACCCTTTGTAGCAGGTAATAGCTCCATCGCGACTGTTTTTTTTTCGACTTGGTTAGTAATGGATTTCACTATGCTCCATGTTTCTTTGCTGTTTTGTGAGGATTTTAGAGCAGATTTTTCATGATTTATTCTTAACTTTCTAAGTAGTAAATTGCAGTAGTTGCGGTATCTTTTATAAGAAATCTCCATAATGGTATTTTTTGGGTTTTTTAAAACGTCTTTATGAAGATTATCCCTGTGTCTAATGCACCGTAATAGGCCTGGAGTTAGCCACGGTTTTATAATTAACTTACGGTTGGTCACAGTGATAACTTTTGTGTTTAGTGAGATTGCATTCATCAAACAATCTACAAAGAGTGTAGCCGCCTCATTTGCATCGGAGTCGTTTGTTATAAATGAGAAATCAGCATTTTTTAAGTGTTCAATAGTGGCTTCAATATTTACCTTTGTAGTACATCTATTCTTATTGGTTTTACTAGGTTCATTATTTAAACATAATAATACAGAGGCGTGGTCACTTACAGTGGAATCCATTACTACAATTGTCGAACCAGTTGAGGCATTTATCATGAGGTGATCAAGGCAGTTGTGCAGTCTTGTTGGGTATGTGTGACCTGGTAGGAGACCCAGTTCAGCGGTAAGGTTGAGGTAGGATGCACTATTTCTGTCTGAGTTGTTCGGTTTTATGTCTATATTTATGTCTCCTGTAAGAATAATGGTTTTAATTTTTAAACCACCAATTATGTTTTCGAGGGAGTTAAGGAAGCTATCAGTACGGTACATCGAAGGGGACCTATAGGCTGCTAGTATACCTATATTGGTGCCTACTTTTAATAAAAGAAAATTAGCACCCTCTGTATCTGGCTCTTCAACCGTACATTGAATGTGGTCCTTTGTGTATATTACAATACCATCATTTTGATTGAGACATTTTTTTGTAGAGTGAGTGACGTAATTTTCTATGGTGGGAATTGGTTTGTCATTACTAAGCCAACACTCCGTCAGAATTATAATATCTATTTCGAATGCTAGCCTAGCTAGTTGGGCCTGAAAGCCATCTAAGTTTTTATAGATGCTCCGAATATTCTGTGTTATTATTTTAAGGGACGCATTAGGATTTTTAATAACTGTGTTACAGGTGTCTGTATCACAATGATGAGATGTTGCCATTGTGATGTTATCTATATGTGTTAAGATATTGCTATTTGTATTAGCCATTGGTAGTTATTTCAATTTTACTGCTGCCACTAAATTTCTCTACTTTTAATCCATATCCCTTTAGATACTCGGGTAAAACTTTAGGTTTGAACAAAACCAGGCAGAACCCAAATGTATGGGGGCGAATGTAGGTTGTCGCTTGTACGATCAAGTGTAGTTGTAGTGTGTATTTGTATTCTGAGTTGTTTTGAGTGTAATGTGCTAACTGGTGTTTTATGCGTTTAATTGTGTTTTGTGTATACATTTTTAGAACAGAGAGTAACTGCAAATATAGAAATAATAAAATTAACAAAAAGCTATAAGTATAATATTCAGCTTTGCCTAGTCATTGTGCTAGGTTTATCTTAAGGTCGGCTTCACTTTTTACAAGTATGTGTTTCTTCCCTTCAATTTGACGCAGGAAAACTTTCCCATATGAAGTCCAGCAGAACTTAAAGCCGTTGTCGGTAGCAAATTTGCGGGCCAGGTAAAATAAACGCTGTGCATTCAAAGTCAGGCATTCAGATAGATATACTGGTTTTTTCTCACCTTTCAGTTTGATATGAGCGGTGTTCAACTTGTGTTGGTTATTGTTGCGATTGTACTGGCGAACTTTATCCAGCATATTTTCTTTTGTAGTGACTGAGGCGAAGTCAACGATAATAGACGGAGTTCCAACCTTTTTATGCACGCGGAAAATATCTTTAATATCCTGGCGCTCGAGTGAAACTTGGAGAACACTTGCTGTGTCCGCAATAATCTGACGAAGATCTTCTTTATTTTCTCCTTCCTTCTTTGGTACGTTTCTTACCTCCATTTTCGTTAGACAAAGCGTTCGCTCTAGGTTTTCTACTTTGTCTTCAAGCTGGTTTATATAACTTCTTTCGGCTTTACGTTTTATTTCAAGGTCATCCATTTTAACCTTTAACTCATCGTATTGCTGAGTGACGAAATTTAAAGAATTTTTTATTTCGGTGTTCTGTGCTATTATTTCTTTCATTGAGTTTTGTAGTGCCAGATACTTAGTTTCAGATTGAGCAGTAGACGACTGTAATAAATCTCTCATTTCTTGCATAAAGGAGGACAAGTCGTCCTCGCGTTTACGTTTACGCGTATTGACGTTTTCTGTCTCAACACGGCTTAGGTTAGGCGCAGACCCAGATAGCGTAATAGCTGAGACGACCACCCTGGGTGTGTTTGGTTCATCAGGTTCGCTGGCAGCAGGCGAATCCGGTATCTGCAGCCGCGGCGGCGTTCTTCTGAGAGGCATGCTATTTACTTATAGGTTGTTTAGTAGATTTAAGAATACCTTGCATCCTTTTATGAATCATTATATTGGTAATCTAATGATTCATAAATTCTAAAAAAAAAACTGCTTAACAACGTAAATAACGCAATTAATGTTTCTGAACTGTCAAAATGAAACAGAGTAGTTGTAACCGTTTATGACAATGTGTTGCGTAATTAGATAGCAGGTTTGATTCTAAATGCCTTACTTAAAATACTCATTATTCATTTTACTATTATTATCACCATTAATTTGTAATACCTACTCTCGTGCTGCCATTGAATACATAATGATATAATACCTAAATGTTAGAAAGGTTAGCTTATGACTTTAAATTGTAATAACTCTTGACAGAGTGGGTCGATTTTAATAATACGAGTATAAAGACTAAATGATATGGACTATGACTATATTTCCAAACCCCTAAATCTCTTGAACAGAAGACACAAATAATCAATATTACATGTGAATTTTAAAATCATCCCCTATTTTACCCCATTGGGGGATGATTCTACAAAAACGCTGGAATACGTAATTCTTTATTTCTTACCAAAAGCATAAATTTGAATTTTCATATCCCTAACTTAAGAATGCTGGATTTCCCATACAAACTTTCATCCCATAAATTACCTCTTTTAGGGTTATTTTTGAGACAAAAAGTACCCTATGTCCTTCCCAGGATGCCATCTATCTCTCCACCTCCTGCGGTACCCGATGCGGACCACACCAGTGACGACGACTACGAATCTCCGGAGGTGACCGAGGTAGATTTGAGAGTGGCGGTACGTAGGCTGAGTGCAAAAATACCGCCCCAGGACCCGACGGCTTACCTGGAAAAGCCTGGGTTCTGGCCTTAGCCTCGACTTCGAGGGCTCTTTAGCGCATGCTTGGAGAGGGGCCAGTTCCCACTTCGTTGGAAGACGGGGAAACTGGTCCTCATCAAGAAGCCGGGGCACCCGGCGGACTCTCCGTCCGCTTACCGGCCCATCGTGCTGCTCGACGAGGTGGGCATGCTCTTTGAAAGAGTAATTGCAGACCGCCTTGTCGGGCAGTTGGTACGAGTGGGGCCGGATTTGGCGGAGAGCCAGTTTGGTTCCCGCAAGGGGCGCTCTACGGTGGATGCCATCATGCGCGTTCGAGCCCTCACGACGGGGGATGCTGTTGCCCGGGGTGGGGTCGTCTTGGCGGTGTCTCTTGACATCGCTAATGCGTTCAATACCCTGCCCTGGAGTTGCATAAGGGAGGCACTGCGGTATCACCGGGTGCCGACCTACCTCTGTCGAGTTGTCGAGGCCTATTTGACGGACAGGGCCGTCATCTACCCCGGTCACCACGGAGAGTGGAACCGGCGAGAGATGTCGTGCGGTGTCCCGCAGGGATCGGTCCTGGGGCCGCATCTGTGGGACATCGGCTACGACTGGGTGCTGCGCGCCGACCCCCTAGCGGCATCAGCGTTGTATGCTACGCTGGCGACACACTGGTTCTGGTGCAGGGGAGGTCGCATGAGGCGGCGGCCGAACTGGCGACACGTTGGGTTGCGACAATCGTCGATAGGATCCGGCAACTGGAACTCGAGGTGGCTTTGCACAAGTCCGAGGCCATGTGTTTTTATGGTCCCCGGAACGCGCCACTGTCGGGTTCCCAGATAACGGCGGGACGGGTTCACATCGGTGTTGAGTCGACGATGAAGTACCTGGGACTCGTCCTCGACAGCCGGTGGAACTTCGTGAAACACTTCCGACGTTTGGCTCCCAAACTAGAGAGGGCTGGGGCTGCTCTGAAGCGGCTTCTGCCCAATCTAGGGGGTCCAAACGCCTCCTGCCGGAGGCTCTACGCGGGGATCGTGCGGTGCGTTCATTGAGGCTGCGACCGGCCCAGCGGTTGAACGCGTCCCAAAGGGTCATGGCCATTAGGCTGGTCCGAGGATACCGCATGGTCTCCCGTGAGGCGGCGAGCCTCCTTGCCGGACTACCGCCATGGGATCTGGAGGCAAAAGTCCTCGCGCACATCGGGGAGTGTCGCTAGGAGGCGAAACACCGGGGCGTAACTCCGCTGCCGCGAGAAATCACGGCTCAGCGGACAGAGCTGCGGTGGGATCTCATGGCGGCATGGAGAGTACCATTGTCGCAACCCAGCGCTGGGCACGCCACAATTGTGGCGATAAGTCCCCTCTTTGAGGAGTGGCTAGAGAGGCGCCACGGCGTCCTCACCTTCCGCCTGACGCAGGTCCTCACCGGACACGGCTGTTTCGGGAGGTTCCTGTTCCGTATAAGGCGGGAGGAAACGCCTGGGTGTCACCTCTGTGTGGATCGCCCGGAGGACACGGTGGAGCATACGATGGAGGTCTGCCCTGCTTGGGCGGAGCACCGCCGTGTCCTCACGGAGGCGATCGGCGGCGGCGATCTCTCGCGTCCGGCCCTGGTTCAGGCCATGGTCCGGAGCAAGAGTGCATGGGAGTCCGTCACCTCCTTCTACGAAGCAGTAATGCTCGCGAAGGAGGAGGCGGAGCGCGCGAGGGAGAGGCAAGATTCGCGCCCTCGCGCCCCTAGTCACCGCAGGAGACGCCCCGGGCGTCGGGAGTCGCGAGCCGACTTCCGGCCACCGTAGGCGCGGGCTTGCGGACGGTGAGCAATGGGCAGCTCGCCGTCCAATAAGGACCAGGCCCGGGTCGACGGCGCGTTGTGTTCCACGCGCGCCTCAAAGGGATGTCAGCACAGGCAGAGCGGGAGAAGTCATTTGATGATTTCCCAACCACAAAAAAAAAAAAAAAAAAACGATGCCATCTATCAGCTTGCCAAGTTTCATCGAAATCCGTTCAGTGGTTTAGGCGTAAAAAGGTAACATACAGACAGACAGACAGAGTTACTTTCGAATTTATATTAATAATTAGTATGGATTAATGTTTATTCTTCAATTTGTCAACAGTTATAGCCTTGTTGGAAGACCGATGTGAAATCTTTTTTTATTAGATTTTCTCATAATTTTGAAATTATTTACTTCGTTTTTTTTTTTACCTAGTACGTATTGTTTATTGGAACGAAGTTCCTTATCGCGCGTTGCGAAAGGGGGCTAGACGGAAAAAATTAGGACCAAAAGTTGTAACGACACTTTTTGCTATAGTTGTAAGACGAGCGGCGTGCGCGTGTTTCTCTGTCTGTCTCTCTCTCAAAGGCAACGTCGAAGTCGAAGTCCAATTCAGCGTCGAAGTTGGAGTCGGAGTCGAAGTCGGAGTCGGAGTCGAAGTCGGAGTTGAAGTCGAAGTCGAAGTCGGAGTCGAAGTCGAAGTCGGAGTCGAAGTCGAAGTTGAAGTCGAAGTCGAAGTCGAAGTCAAAGTCGGAGTCGCGAGTCGAGGTCGAAGTCGAAGTCGGAGTTGGAGTCGAAGTCGAAGTCGAAGCCGAAGTCTAAGTCCAAGTCCAAGTCCAAGTCCAAGTCGGAGTCGGAGTCGAAGCCGAAGTCGAAGTCAAAGTCGAAGTCGGAGTCGGAGTCGGAGTCGAAGTCGAAGTCGCAGTCGCAGTCGAAGTCGAAGTCGCAGTCGAAGTCGAAGTCGAAGTCGAATTCGAAGTCAAAGTCGAGCGAGCGAGTGAGTGTATAAGTTGACACGAGTCAAGAGACTTATACTTATATACTTATACTTCGAGATCAAAAGTTGTAACGACACTTTTTGCTATAGTTGTAAGCCGTGCGGCGTGCGCGTGTTTCTCTGTCTGTCTGTCTCTCTCTCTCTCTCTCTCATAGAAAGAGGAACTTCGTTCCATCCGGGTGTCCCTTGACACTTCTCAAGTTTTTTTTTATAATAATATCATCCTATTAAATGAATAACGTTTTTTATTTATTGTTTTTTCAGGAACTCCCAAACGTTTATTACAATAACGAGTATAGTTAATTGATTCAGGCGTGACTTTGCGGAAATCTATCTATCTACGTATACATACGTATAAAATGCTTTGTCCTGAATGACTGACTGACTGATTGACAGATCAACGCACAGCCTAAACCGCTGATCGTAGAGACCTGAAACTTGGAGGGCGTGTTCTTTGTATGACGTAGGCATCCGATAAGAAAGGATTTTCCGAAATTTCACCCCTTTTTTTTTTGGGTGGGAAATCATCAATTTCAGTCATAATGACTCCTCCCGCTCTGGGCGGAGCGAGAGGGAGTGTTAGACTTTTACTGACTAAAACCCACCCGTGTTCCTTCCGTTGCCTGTGTGCCAGGGCCGCGATATCCCTTTCGGACAAACCCGCAACCCCAGCAGGCATTGGTCCTTCCGGACCCCGTCAGTTGGTGCTGACATCCCTTTGAGGCGCGCGTGGAACACAACGCGCCGTCGACCCGGGCCTGGTCCTTATCGGACGGCGAGCTGCCCATCGCTCACCGTCCGCAGGCCCGCGCCTACGGTGGCCGGAAGTCAGCTTGTGATTCCCGACGCCCGGGGCGTCTCCTGCGGCGGAAATTTCACCCCTAAGGGGGTGAAAAAGGGGGGCAAAGTTTGTATGGGACAATGTGAATCCTTGAGTTAATAATAATAAACTTGAAACTTGGCACAAAAAGTAATAGGCTTGCATGAATTCACGATAGTATTCAATCATTATGTTATGCTAGTAATAGGATTTGGATGAGGCAGACAGATAGTTTATAACCTGTATTAACACATAGGATACTTTTTATCCCGGTAGTACGTTCCCGGGGGATAATTTCCGACCTCCACGCGAGCGAAGCCGCGGGTGAAAGCTAGTCCATTATAAAAATACATATTAGTAAATGTAAAATAGATGGCTTTTGCACAGCACAACGATAGCTATAGATGTTTTGGTGTGAGTGAGTTGTACGGTGCATGCCGTGCACGCTAAGTTTAATGGGATAGGGTTTATAATTGATTGTGTTGTACGTTCTGATTTATAAATTGCAAGTGTGACCGTGACCTCGTATCTATTGGGTTTACTGCATGTGTTGTTATGGCGAGATAGTGGGGACGAAGTGGAGACATTGGGTTTCGATACATTTTCAGCTACCGGGCATATCTCCTTCTTTCTTATAACCACGGGCGATTCTATTATGCACGTTTTTATAATTTTGCCCTTGACTGTACACAGAAAACAATAGTTTTTATTATTGTAATTATTTCTGTTTTATCTATTTAATAAATAAAAATTATTGTTATTTTTATTCTACTAGGTATATTAAATTACGAAATTTAATATTTTTTTTCGACGATGGCAATATTAACCTGCTACCTTATATGGACTCTTTGGTCGAACTGTACCTAGTTGAACTTTTCGTTGAGGTTCCAAATTCAAATCACAATAAACACCAGCGGGGCGGGCATAATGCGGATGATATGGTGTTGCTCAGCCCATCAATAGCTGCGCTCAGAAAGCTGATAGGCGTGTGTGAGGAGTATGCGAGGGTATTGGTCTCCTGTCCAATATACAGAAAAGCGAGCTCCTGGTTTTTCAAGCCAGGGGACGTCGTAAACTGGGCGTGACGTAAACTGGATGTGGCACCTGTGCTGCTTAACGCTGTCGCTCTTCGAAGAGAGAGAGAGTTTAAATACCTCGGCCATGTGGTCACCGAGGATTTGTAAGACGATAGGGACATAGAAAGGGAGAGGAGAGCGATAGCGGTCCGCTGTAACATGTTGGTACGCAGATTTCCGAGGTGTAGTTTAGAGAAAGGTCACTCTGTTTAAAGCATTCTGCCAAACTCTCTACACCTGCAATCTATGGGTTAACTACACGCAGCGGGCCATCAACGCTCTCCGAATACAGTATAATAACGTGTTCAGGGTGCTGGTGGGGCTCCCGCGCTACTGTAGTGCGTCTGCGATGTTTGCGCACGCGCACACAGACGGCTTTCACACTGTGCTGCGGCACCGCATCGCTTCGCTGATGTTCCGCACGCGTGAAAGTCGCAACACCATCCTAAGCGCTGAGCATGCTCAGGATGGTGTTGCCGCTTTCACGCCACAAGCTGGACAGCCCCCTTCTGGGGCACTGGGTTCAAGCACAAGTGCCAGTGCCCGGGGATCCAGTGGGCGGCAAATACTTAAATTAATTAATAACAAATAAAAATTGTTTGTAAATCTTTCTACTAATAATATTTCTACTAACAATAGTATGGGCCAAATGTATCTGAAATTAAAACATTTTATTTTATTTTTTATAATGAAACAATACCGTCAAAATATTACAGTTTTTAACACCTAGTTGCACAAAGACAAACATTAGGCAGCATATCCATTGATGCGGAGCGATGTAGTTGCGGAGCGGTGTAGTTTCATTAATTTCATCAAAACACCATAAAATCGAGTCTAATGTTCCTTTCTGCATAGTATAGTATATAAAAACGTAAGAAAATAAAAACTTCGCGGGTTAACCGCGAAGTTTTTATTTTCTTACGTTTTTTGCAAATTGCAGGTCAGTATCAGGTTGAATGTTGATCTAAATATGATTCGCGGCCGTATCAAATATTTATTTATAGAATTATAATCATAAAAATCATCAATACAACCATCTAAGTTCATATAATCCCATTGAATGACTATTTCATGAAATCATGACATTTTAGGATTATAATTATAATTCTGTAAAGCCATATTTGTTAAGGTCGCGCATCATATTTTCATCAAGATGCAACCTGACACTGACCTGCAAATTGCAAAAAACTTAATAAAATTTGAATTTCGCGGGCTACGTTAGAGCATCCTCCTGAACGCTTTAAAAGTTAAAGTTCATTTCTGCAATTGGCTGTAAGTAGGTTTAAATAATAACAATAGCAACTTAACGAATAATATGATAGAATCTGAATCAGAACAACATTTATTTGCCTACTTTGTGTATTACAAAATTTCTCTGTGGCCGGTGGGCCGTACAGAGGTGAGTCAGCTAACTTATGTCCTACTGGATCTATGTTTGCTGTGTTCTGTTTATTCGCAATATGTGAGGCTATACAAACAAATTACGTGTTTTATTTATTTATGTTGTGTGCTTACAGTCTTTCTCATTGAGTCATTATTATTATTTTTCACTTGATTTTAAGGGACGCGGAGCTTTCGTTTTGTCGGTAGGCCACCGTTTGTATCCTTTTTTATTAGTGTCATATACAATATGTCGCCTATTCTGTGATTAACTCAAAGGGGGTTAAATTCGCCGTGCGCGTGGTAGGCGTCTCCAGGGTACTTAAGATCTTCTATTTCTAATTTTGCAATGGTTTCCAACATTTTGGTGTTGAGGTCCTCGGCGCGTAGGTGCCAGGCTTCTATGTCAGCCATCTCCCAGATCACTTCCGTGGGTGTTCGTCTTGGTAGTTATGCGGCATTTTTCAGTGCCAGTCTGTATTGACGTTCGATTTTGGTTTGGTTCGTTGCGCTATACCTTGAGAGTAGTTGTACCACTCCGTAGTCCATCAACGGTAAAATGCAGACCTGAATGATGGCTAGTTTCGTGTCTAGTTCTGTCTTCGCATTGTATCCTATTATTGGACCGAGGGCTCCTCTGACCTGTTTCAGTTTTTTGACGACCTTTTCAGTGTGTTGGTTCACCTTCATGTGTTTGTTGAAGATGACACCGAGGTATCCGATCTGTTTTTGATAGTGCAACGTTTGTTGTTTCAGTTTCACCGTTGGCCGGTATTTTTTTCTTTTTCGAGAACATGATACATTCTGTTTTCTCTATAGTAGTCTACGATGGCTTCCGCTGCCCATTCAGCACGCATAGTCGTGTGTTCTGGGTTCGTGGCTCTGTTGAGTATACAGAGATCATCCGCGTACTGTGAGAGTTTGAGACCTCTGATGTGGTCTTGTATATTCCAAATATCGTGGACGTACAAGTTGAAGATTATCGGTTCCAGGATCGAGCCTTGGGGCACACCGTGAAGTATCGGTTTGTCTTCAGTTATGGTAGTTCTGAATCTACCTCTCAAATTTCTGCCTTCAAGATAGTTCTCAATTATTTAAATGACATTTGTTGGAAACGTCTTGATTCTGAAGTTTTTTGATCAGGTTGATCGAGTCGAAGGCCTTCGATAGGTCCGTAGATATCATGGAGACGCTATCTTCCGTGGCTAGCGCATCAATGATTATTTTTCCGGTACGTAGAATCTGGGTTGCTGTGCCTCTTGCCCTTGTGAAGCCGTGCTGGAACGTTGGTTGTAGTCGGTTGACCGTAGCGGTAAGTCTTCTCAGAATCAGTCGGTCACACAGCTTGCCCATGATATTGCCAATATGACAGTACTATAGAGACGACGCGAGTTGTGTAGACCGTATTACAGTAAAAAAATCGAGTTATACAATGTTATTTCCCGACTAGAGCCTAAGTCTGTAACACTTTCAGTGCCGGTTCACCTAATCACATATGGGATGCCCTCGCGGAGGGCTCATTTTAAATGTAGGTTTTTCTGAGCGAGTACAGCATTATAAACCGTGAAAATAAAATATGATGTATATTTTAACAAGGTTTATCAGTATATGCGTTGGTTATACAATCCAAGCACTTTTTTTAAGGTTCCGTAGCCAAATGGCAAAAAACGGAACCCTTATGGATTCGTCATGTCTGTCTGTCTGTCCGTCCGTATGTCACAGCCACTTTTTTCTGAAACTATAAGAACTATACTGTTGAAACTTGGTAAGTAGATGTATTCTGTGAACCGCATTAAGATTTTCACACATAAATAGAAAAAAAACAATAAATTTTGGGAGTTCCCCATACTTAGAACTGAAACTCAAAAAAACAAATTTTTATCAAACCCATACTGTGTGGGGTATCTATGGATATGTCTTCAAAAATTATATTGAAGTTTCTAATAAATAAAAATTCTAAACTGAATAGTTTGCGTGAGAGACACTTCCAAAGTGGTAAAACGTGTGTTCCCTGTAACTTCTAAAATAAGAGAATGATAAAACTAAAAAAAAAATATGATGTACATAACCATGTAAATTTCCACCGAAAATTGGTTTGAACTTGATCTAGTAAGTAGTTTTTTTTTAATACGTCATATTTGCTAAATATTTTACGGTGGTACGGAACCCTTCGTTGTGCGAGTCCAACTCGCACTTGGCTGGGTTTTTTTTTAGTTCACTGTTACAAGTATTCAAAAAAAAAAAAAAAGGTTGGAAACTACGTATAGCAACAAGACCCCCTGAAAACACTATTTTACTTCGTTTTACAGTGTTTTATGACACGATTTTAAACCTAATACCGTTGACCGTCCGCGATGGTTAACATTAGCGCGAACGTAATGCCGGCAACCCTCCCGGAGGGTTCACTACCAATATGTATGGCGGCATGGCAGATGAGTTCTATGACAAGTGGGTGGAGTAGAATGTGTTCATATCTTGCTTTAGGTTAGGTTTGCATGACATACTCGTATAATTTGATATTAGCGAGCGGGTGGTGTGGAAATGATATTATATTCTATTCTGATATTCTATTTCTATTATTGATAGTTGTCTAGCTTTGCTAGAACATTGAATTTAAAAAAAAACTTTTTAACGATGAACTATGTACCTACATACTTCTGATGGAATTGATTTTGTTAACGTATTCGTAAGGCTGCCTGTCCATTGAAGTGGAGAGGAGAGGAGCGGAGTAGCGGTGATTCAATATTAACCAATGGAATTGCATAAAACCTCCGCTCCGCTTCAGTGGACAGGGAGTTGCGAACTAGTTTAAAAATTCATACAAAACCGGGAAGCGGAGAGGGGAAACGGAGCGGGGAAACAAAGCGGGGAAGCGGACCGGAGAAACGGAGCGGGGAAGCGGAGCGGAGAAGCGGAGAGAGGATGCAGAAAAAAACCAGCCGCGGAGTATTGCAGCCGCGGGGCCTGGGGGAGGGGGAGTAGTGTGCCACCGGCCAGCGCGTGCGTCGCGTCGGCTGGGCAAGTATATTATGTGGCCTCTTTGTTTCGACTTAGGGGAGACCGGGTACAAAAGTAAACCTTTGTACTTTGACACTGGTTTCTAGTTAGTTATCATATTTTTGATAATATGAATATAGCCACATATAAACTTCGATTATGCTCTATTTTGTATCTAAATTTATCTCATTATTTGCTGTTTATTGTGAATTACAGAGATAAAAAAAGAAGGCCTCTCCTCCATGAACTGTAAAGTAGCATCGGAAAGCTTCTGGTTTCGATTCGTACGACGGGTCTTAAAGATCTTAGACCCGATTGTATGGACAGTTTTCATTATAATCGCCCACGGAGCTTTCTAGATACTCGAAACGATTCTGAAGTTCGAGCTGAAAGCTTTCGGGGTTTTGAATTTGGATCGGTGCTGGACGGAGCGTAGACGTCATCAGTCCTTAAGACCCTTACCATACGGTGATCACTCTGGTTTTCAACGCGTTGATCACAGTATCATCATTTAATATTTTGCTTCTTTGTCAACATAATGAAGTCAATTTCATTTTTAGTTGCACCATCAGGGCTCTGCCAGGTTCACTTTCTAAAGAAGGAGCTCATCATAAACAGGCCTTTCTTCTCCATAAAACTGGCTAGGAGGTGACCCCGGTGGTTTCGACTTCCAACTCCAAATTGCCCCACTTGCAGCTTATCATCGTCTCGTTTGCCCAGTTTCGCGTTAAGGTCCTCCATGACAACGGTGTAGTGAGTTTTAAAGCCATGCAGCGCTCTGGCAATATCCTTATACATGGTCTCCACCACAACATGAAAAAAAAGTAACATGTTACTTTTGTACTCGTAGTGCTATGTTACTATTGTACTCAACGTTTTTGTTAATTCATGAATGCCTACCTAATAATGGAACTTGCTATTCAGAAATCAATAAAATCACTGTGTAAACAATCTAATCAAGAATTACTATGCAAATAGTCACATTGATATCATTATTTTATTTTAATACTACGTAACCACATTGAATACATGTCAATAAACGTACTTTTGGTTTGTAAAATGATGTGGCATCCTCTAAGCACAACCTTACGGCGCAGAGCGTTCGCGGCGACTAAATGCAAGTGGGGGGAGCGCCACCGGCTATCTCCTAACGGTAGCGGGGCGGCGCGGCGTTTCGACGATTTGATAAACCTGCAGAGCTTTTGTTGCTTGCGACCCGTCGTTACTTTTGTACCTGATTTCCCTTATAATTATTTCTTTTTTCATTATGTCATGTCATCCTTTTTGTCACTGTCAATGTGCACAGTCCGCAACTCCGGTCCACTACCTCACTCTGCACAGTCCGTAACTCCGCTCCGCTACCTCGCTCCACACAGTCCGTAACTCCGCTCCGCTACCTCGCTCCACACAGTCCGTAACTCCGCTCCGCAGACTCGCTCCGCATCAATGGATAGACACTGTCCGCAACTCCGCTCCACTCCGCTGCCATTCTCCTCTCCACTGCCTCGCTCCGCTTCAATGGACAGGCAGCCTTACCTTAGTGATCGCCCTTTATAACCGACTTCAAAAAAAGGAGGAGGTTCCCTATTTGGTAGTGGTGGTACCTTGATAGAAGCCAAAAAGCCCGGCTTGCCCTAATAAAATCATAATTCACAAGAACAAACCTACCAATAAAAAATAAATAAAAAAAGAACAGTCTATGAACTCGAACTCAATCATGCATGTTAAGGAATAAGAAAATGTCGAAATCTTTGCTTTTTCTTCCGCGCGCACTGGGTTAGGTTGCCAGATCTACGCACTCATTGAACTCAATCATTCATAAATAGCCAACGCGCCAATACAATGCTCTTAAATGCGCCTTCTCGCTTACACTTGTATAGCTTTTTATCTGGCTTGCCTTACCTTTCTTTGTCTTGCAGTTTTCGCCTACAAATTGCTATAGAAATGTTTACATTTGTTGATATTGATAAGTACTTATAGGCAGATTTCTATGTAACGAAAAGGCCTTTTGAGCGCACATGCACACTGAGTACTTTTTATTTTGAGAGGCATTAAATTATTAAGTTCGCGCAAATGCACTATCCGCTATGTTGACCCGCGTTAAGTGAGTTGCAAGTAAGCGCGACACGAATTTGTTATTGTTTTGAAATTAATATTTTGGGAATAGTATTTTATTTTCCAAGTGCTGAAGTAATCAATTAGTTTTATTGTTTAAAATGATGTGATAGTTATTGTGGCGATGTCATTTCGCGCTTTTGTAAGTGATTATAGTATTATTTTTTTTATCATCAAAATGGGAATTCGGAAACTGTGTTCGAAAATGTATGAAACTTGAGTTTTTCGACGATAAGTAACTTTTTACTTTACCGTAACCAACCTAAAATTACTGTACCTATTTCTCGAAAATAAAAACAAGTATTTTTCTCAGTCAAAGAATACATTGAAATAGGCATTCGATTAGAAAACTTTAGGTAGGTAGCTGGTGCCATGAAAACACTTATTGAGTGTTGTTTGTATGGCTTTTGTGGTTTTGGTAAACCACTGAAAAACAAACCATATTATTATACTTATTAAGTTCTCATTGGAATTACAAAACACAATAATTTTCGTATCGAAGAGATTCTTCATACTTAGGTGTTTTGAAATAAAAATTAAAGTTAGCTATTGTCATTATTATACTTATATTATAACATTTTGTTTTGGTAATATCTAATGTTAACATTTTTAATCGACATAAATTAAACTCGTAAAATTATGCGTACTTACAGCAAAAGAACAACAAATAGATCATTTGGGAGCCATCTAGTGGCTTTTGATTGAAACATTTTGCATGTGACAAGTGAATATGAAATAAGGTGAAAAGATTCGGCTAACCGGTATGTTTACGCGCATTCATTAATATGGATAGCGCTTATGACAATTACATACTAATGCTTGATAATACTTATTTATATCTCTTTGCATTTTATAAAGGTTTTCTAACCAAAATTATAATAATGTTGTACTATGAACAACATAATTATGAAAATCAGTCAATCGCACACTGTTTTTTTTTAATCGTATAAATCTGTTGGCTTGTACTTACTCATTTTGACCCCAAGGCACGCCACTGCTATTTGGATGTTTAAATAATATATATTTTTTATGCATGGCCGGTCATAACTCCGTATATAGACTGATTTGCAAAATTCTTTTATCGTTTGGAAGGGTAGGCTGTCTTTCTAAAAGGGACTATTATTTTCTTGAAGAGGTGCGTACTAAGGTATAAGTACTTCGGTTGCTTGTCCGAAACGCCTAAAAAATAAATCTATGGATACGCCCGCCACCCGCCACTGTAGTAACCGAATTCCTGTATTGCTTTATTTCCCAGTGTACTTCAGAATTGGTCACCTATTTCCAGAATAAATCTGTGGCGAAACAATGCGTTTATGAACAATTAGTAGGAAGGCGACAACGCGGAAGCCGGCGCGGCGGCGGCCGGGCGGGCTGCGAGTAACATATAAACAATCGCAGCGAGTGCCACCCTCTCAGCGAGGGGCCGAGCGTGCACTTGTGCATGGTACTGCATTATAGTCAAGGAATGTGTACTCCTACATAACAGTTTAATTTGGCCTCGATCATTGGGTGGAAATAGCCATTATTTGCACACTTTAAAAAATTAAGACGCCTTATGCAAAGGTGTAATGAGGTTTGAGGCCCTATGTTACCCTACTGGGTACTAATAGGGCCTCAAACCAGCCGTATTAGCAGTATTTACTAGCCAGACACATTGCCAATAGAAACAAATGATTTAAAAATAATTTACTTTA
Organism: Agrochola macilenta; assembly: GCA_916701695.1. NCBI lineage: Eukaryota > Metazoa > Arthropoda > Insecta > Lepidoptera > Noctuidae > Agrochola > Agrochola macilenta. The sequence goes on along the minus strand of OU753557.1, from coordinate 23,724,125 downwards.
ATAATTCGCAATTTAAAAAATAAATTAAATCAATGCAATACAGTACAGAGTTATAAAAAAGAACACCTTTTCTAAACAAATTCAAGTAAACGGCTTCTAACAAAATATATGTACAACAAAATAAAATGTTTGATAAGTTGAGTTGAGAAGAATGAGTTTCCGATGAAAGCCTGACCCTTAACTAAACGTACTTAATTGGTTTATTAAGAAAAGTTAATTAAAGCTAAAGCCTTTCCTAGTAGTGAGCTGAGAGGCAGATCAAACGCGCAGCGCCGCCGTGCCAGCCTAGCGGCTTGACGCCGACTCTTCACAAACACAACACATCATTAACATTGTTTGACAATAAACAAAGCGCACGAGCAGAACACACTACACCACGTAGCAAACAAGCAGCACCACTGTACCCACACATCCGCCGTGCTCCACCTACACATTACACACACATGTGTCTGACAGGGTTTATATAGCGAAGGTGCCTCGGCGTATGCAGCGTGCAGCACGGCGGTGCGGGGGCGGCTGGCAGCCCGCCAGCCCTAGGCGCCTCTCCCTTGCAAATTATAAACGAGTCTGCAGTCCCGCCCCTTCTAAACGCTTAAGAAATGCACTCAGCTCACGAGTTTAGTCCTTGTGAGTATAAGAATATACCCTCGTTAAATAGTAACGCTCCAAGCTTCGTACAACTTTGCACAGACTGCTCAATATTTCATGTAACTGTACTGGAGCTTTCACAAGCGGTTACCAGTTCTTGCTTGTAAATAATAGGACATACAGCGTAGGCCGACTGCCGAAATGAACCAAGATGGATACGCAGTACAATGCGACGCAAAAAAACTCATATTCAATTCACACCACGGATGTCATGCAGTTACTTAACGTACAAATTACAATCTCTGGGTTTTTTCTAGCTCAAAGTTACAAGATATTGCGGAGGTTGGTATCCGAGATATTAGCTCTTTGGCTTATCGCAATTTAATCCGTGACTGTGATATCGGAAAGAGTGTCCGGGTAGCTCACTGTGAAGTTGCGAGGATACCCCGTGGTGGTGTCGGTCATGAAAGGGTCTAGGCAGAGCAAGTGGTCCCGCAAGTCTTTCCAGCCCCCGTTGCCCCGTGGGGGAGGCTTCATCACCGTGTCTACGCGGCCGTTATCGCCGTACAGCATCGCCGCCTTCACTTTCAAAGGAAACATCTTAGCGTCATCGAGCCACAAACTGATTTGGTCGAGCGCCGCGCGGCCGCTCGGGAAGATGCTGGTGGACAGCACGCGCGGTGCCATGGCCGCCACCATCTCTGCGCACCCGCCGCGGAGCTGGCTGAACACGTTGAGCAGTGAGTAGCTCCAGCTGAGGTCATCGTACATGCAGTAATACGACGAAACTAGGGCGATCTTCTGCCACACAGTCTTGTTGAAGGCAAGTCCTTTATCGTACGGTGGCCGCCACGCGGTCACAGTCAACAGGTCATAGTCTATTTTTTTTGCGTACGGCCTCCCAAAGGACATGACGTAAATTCCTTGAAGGTATATCTTAGAGCGCGTAGTATATCGTAGCATATACAGTAAGTCCGGTAAAACATAATTGTCCTCTTCTAGAAATATAACTGTTCCCTTGTAATTGTCAGACCAGTCCAAGTCATTGAAGATGAAGAAAGCCTTCCACCACCAGTGGTGTTTGTGCTCTGTGAGTCGCCCGTCGCGATCGCTGCAATCCGCCTTATCGATGGCACTCAGGCAGTCCTCGGGGTCGATTCCGGGAAACCTGTTAGGATACAGCTGAACCGAGTAGGGGTAAAATATTTGCATGACCCTGCAGAAAGTGATGCTGGATACGAGCTTGTTGATGATTTCATCGTAGTAGCTATGCGAGAACACGAGCAGCACGGACTGGATGTAGCGCACCTGCCCCAGCGACATGATGAGGATCTGCAGGCGCTCCACGTCGCGGTGCACCTGCACCACGATCATATTGGTGTCGGAGCGCACGGGGCCGTAGCGCCACGTCATCAGCACCTCGCGCTCGTAATTCAGCATCTCGATGGTGATAGTGAGCCTACCAAGCTCCGCGCTGTTCAGCGCATGTGTCGGGAATCTGAACGGATTATCCTTCACATATTGTTGCATGTACTCCGGGACGTGACCGGACTGGGGCGGCCACGAGTAAAATTTATTATACACTAAGTATAAGAGAAAGAGAAAACAACAATAAAGTGGTACACCGTTACACCGTGCCCTAAATATGAGTAATTTTAAATTCATTTTGGTTTTGAACTAAAAATGCCCGCGAGCGGAGTGACCGAGTCACATGTTGGTGACATGCACAGAACATTAATACTCAAGAAGAGGTGACATGGGAGTGACCATAGATAATACATTATAAATACGCAAGGATTGACTTAATATGATGACGGATGGTATGTCAACGGTGTATAAATATCTCAGAGTAATTATTACTCTAAGATAAATATCTTCTTTAATTAAAAATATTATAAACTTGCTATTGCCCGCGGCTTCGCCCGCGTGGAGTTCGGAAATTATCCACGGAAACGTATTACCGGGATACGTAAAGTATCGTAAACTATCCTGTGTGTTAATCCAGGTTATAAACTACTTAATGATCTGTGTGCAACTCAAAGGACAATGCCGATTATGGAAAGTGGCATGTTTTTTTTTCTCGCGGCTGTCGACTAAACCTTGTTTTTCTAGTACAAAATAGTGTAACAAACGAAACTTATTTGACATGCCTATCTGTAAACTCATTCCAAAATGAGTTATAAGAGTTAGAAGTTTGTATGTATTTATTAGCTTTATAGGCAATTTTTGACTCCTAGGTGCAAGGTTAGTGTTAAGTTACCACAAAATAGATAGCCGCTAAATGCTTTTGGACATTGAATAGTCGGTACATCCCCTCCCGTGCATTTCGCGCGCCTCAGACCACGAACCAGCTATCTTAAACGATTACAACTGCAGATCTGTGGGGTAATTCTGTAGAAATGGCTAAGTCTATTATTGACATTGTAGCACCTAGTTTAGCTTTTATCTTTAATAATTGTATCGACTGTGGGGAGTTTCCTGACCTTATGAAAAATAGTAAAATAATACCTTTGTTTAAATCAGGTAGTACATCAGACCCCACTAATTATAGACCTATTTCAGTACTACCTTTAGCAAAATATTTGAGAATTTAATTTTAGAGCAATTGCTCTAAAATTAAATTCTAAAAAAATATATTAAAAATATTAAAATTAAATATAATATTTATTAAAAAATTATATTTATTAAAAAAAAAAATTGCAATTGCAAAGATTTTTTAATAAACATAAATTATTACATAGCAAATAGTTCGGTTTTACAAGGGGTCGTTCTACTACTGATGAAATGCGATGCCTCGGGCATCTTTTGTGATTTGTCCAAGGCATTTGATTGCGTTCTTCATGAAACGTTAATCAGGAAACTCCGCCTCTACGGGATCCGGAACACCACTCTGGATCTTCTTACTTCATACTTGAGTAATAGGATTCAGAGCGTTGATGTTAATGGACAAAGATCTCCTAGATCTATAGTAACAATGGGAGTCCCACAGGGCTCGATTGTTGGTCCTTTCTTGTTTCTTATTTATATTAATGACTTGCCTTACCTCATAAAGGATAACCATGATATAGTGTTGTTTGCGCATGATACTTCACTTTTGTTTAAACGTAAATGTCAGCAGCTGGTCACTGACGACGTAAATAGCACGATCTCAAAAGTAGTTCACTGGTTCAATGTTAACAATTTACTTCTTAATGAAAAAAAACACAAATTTAATAAGTTTACCCTACCACACATTAGGCAGGTGAAAACTAAGGTGTTGATAAGGGGCGAAGAATTGAATCCTGAAGATAGCACAGTATTCTTAGGCTTAACTATGGATGCTAAGCTTCAGAGGGGCTCACATATAGATAAATTGTCAAAAAAGCTAAGCTCTGCAGCATATGCTGTTAGAAAAATTCATAATTTAACTGACATAGAAACAGCCCGTTTAGTGTACTTTAGCTATTTTCATAGTGTAATGTCGTACGGTATTCTGTTGTGGGGAAATGCCGCCGACATTTAAACTATCTTTGTTTTGCAGAAAAGAGCCGTTCGATCAATTTATAAATTAAGTCCGAGACACTCTCTCAGAGAGAAATTTAAGGAAATTAATGTAATGACTGTGCCTTCCCAGTATATTTTTGAAAATCTTTTATATACCCATAAAAATATAAAATTGTATAAAAAATACAGTGATATCCATAACATATTATGTGCTAGGAACAAACACAAAGTAGTACCTACAACAAGGCTCAAGAAAATAGGTAGCTCGTTCAGATGTCAATGTATACGCTTTTATAATAAACTTCCAAGCCACGTACAAGATGTAAGCCTTAATAAATTCAAATCATTAATTAAACGTAAGTTGTGCCAGAAATCGTTTTATACCATTAAAGATTACGTTGAGGACAAAAAGCCTGGGATTAAGCTGCTCCAATTTATTTATTTTTTATTATATCATATGTACCACGATATGAATATTTACTTTGAGAAGTATAATATTTTTTATTTTATTGCGAACGTGAGGATTATGTGCGGCTTTCTGATAAATATATCCCTAAAACAATACATAGAAAGCTTTACTGCAGTCACAGAAAGAGTTGCATTATCGAATCTTAATATACAAGGATACAGCATAAGCATGATACAAGTATACGCGCCTACAGAGGCAGCGGATGAGGAGGAAATCAATGAATTCTACAAATCAATAGATAAAGCCATAGAGTTTGCCCATAAAAACTTAATTATAATAAGAGATTTCAGTGCAAAGGTTGGTCAACCACTAAAAGACGAATATTTAATAACAAAAACATATGGATATGGACAAAGAAACGAAAGAGGACGGAGACTGATAAACTTTGCTTTTGAAAAGAAACTATCGATTATCAACACATACTTCAAGAAAAAACCGAGTCGTAGATGGACGAGGCGATCTCCAAACAGACAGTATAAAAATGAAATAGACTACATAACAACTAACCAGCCAAAAATATTTCAAAATATAGAAACATTAAATTTAAATTATTCATCAGACCATAGATTAGTCAGAAGCACAATTACTCTATTAAAACCACATAAGAGTAGAGTGACATACACAAACAAACAAAAAAGTACTCTAAAAAATGATGAAGATATAAACGAATACAAAAATAATCTAAAAAACCATCTGTTACATTAGACCAAAATAGACACCGTTCAAAGTTGTTATGATTCACTGATAAATGCTATAATAGATAGCCTAGAAAAAACAAAACCAACCAGCCAATACATTACGAAACAAAGTTTTATCAGAAAAAACACTATCGCTAATATTGAGAAGGCAAGTACTCCAAAAATCCAAAAATAAATCCCGTACCCAGAAAAACGAGCTTAGCGCTCTATATATGTAAGTTAACGAGCAAATATATCAAGCGTGATTACAAAAACCACAGGGCTAAAACCATAGAAAAGCACCTTGAGAAAGAAGGGAGTCTGAAAAAAGCCATTAAGGAACTTCGAACAAATAGAGCCTGGATAGAGGGTTTGAAACAGCCGGGGAGGACATCGTACAAACGCAAAGACATTATCAATATTGCAACTAACTTCTACCGAGACTTGTACAGCGCTAAATCAGTCACACAGCTTCCTACCTGTGAAAACACCCAGGATATTGTAGAGACATTGCATACGACTATTGAAAATAAAACCCAACCTATTGATGAAATAGAAATTCTTCAAGCAATGAGAAGATTAAAATCGGATAAAAGCCCAGGCCCAGATAAAATCACGAACGAGGCTATAAAGTACGGTGGAACTCTACTGGCCACGCCACTGGCGCACCTATTTAATCTCATCTTAGAAACGGCGATTATACCTACGCAATGGTCCGAATCAAACATAATCTTACTCTATAAAAAAGGAGACTCCCATGAAATTGGCAACTACAGACCTATTAGCCTTTTACCAACTCTATACAAACTATTTTCTTTGATCATTAATAAGAGAATAAGCGAGACGCTAGAAACATGGCAACCTGTAGAACAAGCAGGCTTTCGCAAAGGTTTCTCTACAATAGATCACATACACTCCTTAGAACTAGTTATTGAAAAGTACCAGGAAAGACAGAGACCGCTCTACATTGCCTTTGTAGACTATCAAAAAGCATTTGATACAATATCTCACACGAATATCTGGGAAGCTCTAAAAGTCCAAAAAGTAGAGACCAAATACATAGAAGTGATAAGAAACATATATAGTAACAGCACTAGCAAAGTAAAATTGGAAACAATTGGCCAAAGCTTTCCGATAAAGAGAGGAGTAAGGCAGGGCGATCCATTATCGCCAAAACTTTTTATAGCTGTACTGGAAACCATCATAAGAAAGCTAGACTGGCAAAAATGCGGTTTGGACATTAATGGCAAATACTTAAGCCATCTAAGATTCGCAGATGATATAGTATTATTATCAGAAACTAGTTGTGGCCTGCAATATATGTTGGATACACTTCACGTAAGCAGCAGACGAGTGGGACTAGAGATGAACCTGTCAAAGACGAAATCCATGACAAACAGCATCAAAAAATGTATTAGGTTAGAGAAGGAGCCGCTAGAGTACGTGGACCAGTATATCTATCTAGGTAAACAAATAAGTTTCAAAAACAACAGTAATGAAATAGAAATAGAGCGTAGACTAAATATCGCGTGGAACAAATATTGGAGTCTAAAAGAAGTATTTAAAAGTAACATGCCAATAAAGCTGAAAAAGAAAACTTTGGACTCATGCATTCTGCCCTCTCTAACCTACGGTTGCCAAACGTGGAAATTTACGAAGAAAATTAAAAACAAAATTAGTTCGTGCCAGAAGGGAATGGAACGTAGTATGTTGAATTTAAAGAAAATACACAAAATACGACATACAAAAATAAGAAATTATACAAAAGCAATAGACGCGCTGACTTATGCCCAAACGCTAAAATTCAGATGGGCCGGACATGTAGCCCGATGCATGGATAACAGGTGGACCATAAATGTCACCACATGGAAGGGCCCGACAGGAAAACGCCGAGCAGGGAGACCCTACATGAGATGGGAGGATGATATAAAGAAGACTGCAGGTACAAACTGGCTACAAATAGCTAGAAATAGAGATCAATGGAAGTCCTTGGAGGAGGCCTTTACCTGAGAGGGGTCCATGCAAAAAATTATATATTATTAATTTTATTATCAACTTCTGATATAAAGAGTAGGAATTTACACAAGATTTTTGAAAAGTAGGTTATGGAAATAAATGTTTTATCTTTATGTAATAATTTACTTGGTCAAACTGTTATTAAAAATTATTAAAAATACATGTAAATCAATTAAGGTCAAAGAATATGATTTACTACCTAACTAGTAAACATAATTCAAAACAAAACTAATTATTTATTTAAATTGATAAATTCTTTTATTATGTCAAAGTGATAATTTACTGTAAGATGTGTTGCATGGAATAAAAGGCTTCTTTTTTTTTAAATTTATTTATGTACCACGATATGAATATTTACTTTGAGAAGTATAATATTTTTTATTTTATTGCGAACGTGAGGATTATGTGGATCATATTTCTTTTTCTCAGTTATTTTTAATGATAATCTGGCAGTTTGAGTACTTTATTTGGTATTATTCGTCGAGTCGTTGAACTCCTTAAGTTCTGAGTTGAGCTACACGATTACTGACAAATGCATGCACTGACTGGACAGGTCCACTCAAATCTGTATGGTTCTTTGCTCAAAAGACCATTTCAGACACAAATCTACATGGTCCTCAAATGATCTGACCAAGACTATTTCTGGGTTTTATAAACACATTGAAATTGAATTTTATATAAACAATGACATGAATATTTACTTTTTAAAGTATTATATTGTTTTAATAATTGTGAATGTGAAGACTATGTGGGTCATTCCTATTGATTTTATTTTCTCATTTAGTTTTTATCATGGTCTGGCAGCTTGAGTAATTTATGCGGCCTACCGAAATGTCCTTTATTTGATTGTTCGTCGAATCGTTGAGCTCCTTAAACTCGAGTTGAGCTGAACGGTCACTGACAAATGCGTGCATGGACCGGACAGGTCCTCTCAATCTGTGTGGTTATTTCCTCAAAAGACCATCTCAAACACCAATCTACATGATCTTCACATGATCTGACCAAGATTATGTCTGGACTTTAAAAGAGACTGTGTGTGACCTCTGACTTTGTTTCGGCATTTCTTCTCGGAGTAGTCAGATAGGAAACGCCGACCTCATCTAGTTTAAAAAAATATGATTGACGTGTAAAAGTGTTTGTCCAAACCTCTGAGGTCCAAACCCACTTACAGAAATAAAATCATTTATCATTTATAATCATTTATCATTTATAATCATTTATCATAACTAATCTGTATCTTTTTGACAGTTTAACAACATTCATTGCGTTATTTACGTTGTTGAGCAGATTTGTTTTTCGAACTTATGAATGGACAATGGATTAGCAATCTGTTTCACCGGTCATAGCCCCAAAAAAAGAAAGGTATAAATTCAAGCCCCGTGGTTTGACATTGACGTGCGCTTTACTTTACGTCACTTTCAATATTTTTCAGAATTTTTTGGTGTTACAAATGTTTTGATTATTTTAGGTCTAATTTGACGAGAATATCCGTCAGGCCACTTCGACTTTTTGATTTTGACCATCGTCATAATCATCGCCATCGTCATCGCAATCGTAATCGCCATCGTCATCGCCATCGTCATCTCCATCGCCATCGCCATCGTCATCGTTTTCATCATCATCTAATTTTTTTAACTTTTCTCAAATAATAAAATCTCTGAGACGAGACGGGCTGACGACGGCCTCAAAATTTAAAAAAAACAGAAAAGTAAAAAGCACTAGTGAAAAAAGTGACACTTTCCGCACAAATTGACCGCTTGGAAAACGCTCTTTTCGAGCAAATACATTGTAAAAACTTTTTCAACACACTTGCTCGTAAAGTAGCTCTTATTGAACCGTTTTTAGGGTCATCATTCAGTTTATTAAAAACGCGTGCTTTTTACTTTATATTATCGGACTAATGCTGTAATGCCACAGATAACTAATCAGGATTTGGTTGCGACTCGCTAAAAACAATAACATTGGACTTGCCTGGGAATTGAACGCGATATCTACGTGTCACTGATTAAATACGCACTAATTAGGATACACGTATTATCACACCCATGTTTCTTATCTTGTTTCTTATCTTTTAATTAACAATAAAAGCGAAAACTGGAATAAATTTTAAATTTTTACAAAAGTCAAACAACCGACCATATGCAACCGACATCCTTTTTATTTGGTCTAAAGGACAATGCCGATTGATTTATGGAATTCTGTACCAAGTTGCATCAAAATAAAACTTTGTTTTTTATAGACTACATTATTATAACATATTAACTCCTACAAATGTTCTTTTTGTAAACAAAATCCGGGTTCCAAAGTAATTGCATAAAATCGAAGATAACCTAAAACTATATTTTAGTCGTCACTACCGCGTAACCAAAGGGGTACCAATATCAGTAAAAGATATAATTGCTTACATTTTTTTTTTTTTTTTGAGGGTGTGTAATCATCAAATGACTTTGCTCTGGGCAGAGCGAGAGGGCGTGTCAGACTTTTACTGACTAAAACCCACCCGTGTTCCTTCCGTTGCCTGTGTGCCGGGGCCACGATATCCCTTTCGGACAAACCCGATATAATTGCTTACCTGAGAAGGAGTTATCCAAGACTGTAATAAGTTAATCATTGAAGTAGACGCTTGTTCTATGAATGCGTACGCAGGTTTCTAGGTATCAATAGAGAACAATTGATACACCGGTCGGCCCCACGTCTCGACATTTTCACAATAAAATACAAAAACTTCTACTTCTCAATAAACTAACAAGGCTTCACTAAATCAACACGAAACGAAAAACACAGATGTATTAGAGGCGCAAGCGCATAGAGAAATAAACGCATGTTGCATCAATTAAATCAATAAACACTGTACAACTACAAATGTCAGCCAGGCCGGCTAGGGATGCGATATCGATCTAAATCGATAAATCTTTACGAGTAAAAGAAACCATTTTTTTTATCGATCATAAATATTAAATCGATTCTAGAACCCCTTAAATCAATAAAATATACGAGTACACCATGTCATTGAATTCTACAGTAAACCAGACATAATATTATGTTATTAATCGATTATAATCAAAACTCTTGCGTTTGACGGCAATATTGTGGTTGCAGAACACAACGCCAAATAGCCACAATATGTAAAATGTTTATCCAGTTAAACTTATTTGTCTATTCTATATATAAAAATCGACTAGCGAGTAGATTAATCGAAAATAGATATGTCTGAGCCCGATGTTATCGAAAATCGATTCAATTGCGTTTGACATTTCTATGACCGGTGCGAATGGGGAAGAAATCGCAAAGCTATGAACAGGTGGCGCCGCTAACGCATTGCCCATAACATCGCACTGTCATTTTGATCTCTCAATATTTTTCGGGTTTTAAATAATTATAACAGGAACTAGCGTGTGTTTTATTATATTCAACGTGGACTGTACCTCAGTTAAAAGCTGAACTAAAGAACCGAGGAGCTTCACTAAGAGGCCGAAAAGCGGATTTGGTCAGCAGGTATTTACAGCCAATTTTATTGTTAATAATAGAAGTAAATAACTCAATTTTATATACAGCAACGTGTCATTCATTTATTATCGTAGTAATTATAAACTTTTACGTACTTACACAGTAGTTTTATAACATATTCGATGTTTCGTAAGCTACGAACTTAACCTAGAAATTAAAATCTGATTTTGGTTACAGAATCAAATCATTTGATAGAAATTTTAATTTTGGGATACCTCAGCAGCATGAAACTGATGATACCAAGATGGATCTTCTACCTCCAGACAGTTATCATGACATAAATAGCAACACAAAGCTTCCAAGCTTCCATCCATAACAAAGCAACATATTCATCTTTATTACAATGAATAAGTATGTACCTAAGATGAGGATAATAATATTTATTATAACATTATTATACAGCGCGGCATTTTTTTGTCAGATGCCGTCCAAACTTTTAGGAATGTAGTTTTGTATGTAGTTGACAGCTAATGTCAGCCAAGCGTTACCAGCGACACCCTCGGCAAAAGTTGTCAGTTTTCTTCCCCATTGTAATATTACAATTAATCATTTAGTTATTACATACAGTTACATGTAAAGTCGGATAATTATTATTATTATTTTTATATGATTTTGTGAAAAAGATCATGATCAGGATCAAAATGTACAAATCTTGTGAAACGGAACGTCATTAGAAGGAATAAGAAAGTGTTTACGGAAACGTGCATTGGAATACAATAACTTTTTAACTTAAAATTAAATTCCCTATTCGAAAATCAAATCCCCGACGCAGAAGGTCGTAAAAAAATATAAAAATATTTACTATATTAAGTTTATCTTGAGGCGTGAGAAAATTTGGTACCACTTTTTGTCATTCTCCTTTATCTTGTCATTGAAAAGTTAGTGATTGACATAATAAATATCGACTATTTGTTCAAGGAGTATTTTATTATCCATTATTGAAAAAAAAACTATTTTAATGTATTTATAATTATTATATCAGCCGAAAAACACGACTGTTGTCAGCAACAGTCGTGTTTTTCGGCTAGGATTTTCAAGATGCTGTTGGAGCTAGCCCGCGTTTAAAGATGCGGTCATATTTCCTCATTAAATAATGTCGTAGGTCTATATGTATTATGGGGATCCCTCAAGTTTTAGAATTAATATTTTATATGACTCACGGTCCGTTTGGAAAACTTCACCTACTAGCAACCAAGATTAAAAGATGTTCAAGGACCAGGGCCGGATCTACCATATGGCTTTTTGGGCTTCAGCCCAGGGCCCCGTAGATCCAAGGGGCCCCCAGCTAAGTCAAGTCAAAGTAAAAATAGACGATAATGGGAAAAAATCCATAATTTTATTAAATTAAACAGATCGTAAAGTTTGCAGCCCTGCGAATCCTGCGATTAATCAAACCTATTCAATTCATTTAATTCAAGTCTACGTTCAGGTGTTGGTACTTTGAACTGACAGTAAAAATGTTCGGCTGCCATTACACATTCATTCGATCTCGATCGTGCTCCGCTGTTTCCCTCTCAGACTCTGTCTCTTTCTATCTTGCTAGAATTATTTATAAGTACCATTATTTATAATTTTTATTTAGTATTTTTAATTATTTATAACTAGTAGGATAGAAAGAAACAGAGTTTTGAAGGAATGTAGCGGATCGTGATCCACATTGAATGTGTACTGGCCGGCTACGGGTTGGCAACCCTGAACTCCCGGTATGTAATCTCTATTAAACGGAACGGGGATTTCCGTGATTTTTTACGGACGACAGTACATTTAGATACTTAATTTTCTAGAGTTGTGGATAACTGCTTAAAAATTTTTAGACGTTACTTACGATTTTGCTCACATATTTAATATTATAACATAGTTTTCATTCCTCTTTTGTGTTTTACCAAATTAAATTAAAATACGCGATTAACGTTAACACCTAAAACATTCCAAAATACCATGTGACAATAACTACGTTCCGCTAATAATACCCACATCAAGTATGTTTTCGTTCGACAGTGAGTAAGCATATTTGGCTTATAATATTATATCTTGCTACCAGGAATAACTAAGAATCTAGAATGTGAGGAGCAAATTAAAGAATCTGCCAAAGGAAAGTGCAGGCATAATATATTATCTGGGGCTGCTTTGAAGCGGCTTCTGCCCAATCTAGGGGGTCCAAACGCCTCCTGCCGGAGGCTCTACGCGGGGATCGTTCGGTCCATGGCCCTTTACGGGGCACCGGTGTGGGCGCGTTCATTAAGGCTGCGACCAGCCCAGCGATTGAACGCGTCCCAAAGGGTCATGGCCATTAGGCTGGTCAGAGGATACCGCACGGTCTCCCGTGAGGCGGCGAGCCTCCTTGCCGGACTTCCGCCATGGGATCTGGAGGCAAAAGTCCTCGCGCACATGTGGGAGTTGCGCGAGGAGGCGAAACGCCGGGGCGTAACTCCGCTGCCGCGAGAAATCACGGCACAGCGGACAGAGCTCCGGCGGGATCTCATGGCGGCATGGAGAGTGCGATTGTCGCAACCCAGCGCTGGGCACGCCACAATTGCGGCGGTAAGGCCCCTCTTTGAGGAGTGGCTAGAGAGGCGCCACGGCGTCCTCACCTTCCGCCTGACGCAGGTCCTCACCGGACACGGTTGTTTCGGGAGGTTCCTGTTCAGGATAAAGCGGGAGGAAACGCCCGGGTGTTACCATTGTGTGGATCGCCCGGAGGACACGGTGGAGCATACGGTGGAGGTCTGCCCGGCTTGGGCGGGGCACCGCCGTGTCCTCACGGAGGCGATCGGCAGCGGCGATCTCTCGCGTCCGGCCCTGGTTCAGGCCATGGTCCGGAGCGAGAGTGCATGGGAAGCCGTCACTTCCTTCTGCGAAGCAGTAATGCTCGCGAAGGAGGAGGCGGAGCGCGCGAGGGAAATGCAAGATGCGCGCCCTCGCGCCCCTAGCCGCCGCAGGAGACGCCCCGGGCGTCGGGAGTCGCGAGCCGACTTCCGGCCACCGTAGGCGCGGGCTTGCGGACGGTGGGCAATGGGTAGCTCGCCGTCCGATTAGGACCAGGCCCGGGTCGACGGCGCGTTGTGTTCCACGCGCGCCTCAAAGAGATGTCAGCACCAACTGACGGGGTCCGTAAGGGCCAATGCCTGCCAGGGTTGCGAGTTTGTCCGAAAGGGATATCGCGGCCCCGGCACACAGGCAACGGAAGGAACACGGGTGGGTTTTAGTCAGTAAAAGTCTGACACTCCCTCTCGCTCCGCCCAGAGCGGGAGGAGTCATTTGATGATTTCCCACCCAAAAAAAAAAAAAAAAAAAAAAAAAAAAAAAAAAAAAAAAAAAAAAAAAAAAAAAAAAAGGCATAATATATTATAATATAAATCAAATATTTTATTGTCTTATTTTTTTCTTATACTTTGAGTAATTAGGTGGTGGTCTAAGTAATATTAGCCCAGGGCCCCCTAAACTCACGGTCCGGCCCTGTCAAGAACCTTGCGTATTTTTGTGTTTTTTGGAAATCGATCATTTCGATTTGTATAGTACCTCACCCAAGTCACCCAGCTAGCTCTATTACTCCCGAAAACATTTGCAGCTTCATGCGGCTTACGTCAGCGTCGTCCGTTGTTGTGTCGACGGCACAAAATATAAAGCGTGGACTTAATTCAATTACTCAAAAAAAATTATTAGATTTTTGTTATAAATTTAACTGTTTACTTAGTCCGTACAAAATAGGTCCGGACCGCGTTCCGCCATTTGGTGACTCCTGAGCTACATCATATCTCTAAGTAGTCTGTGAGCTACACCATCTGTAAGCTCGTCTCGTATTATTAGTCAGGTAGGTATTTGGTTAGCATAAGTATTTTTTTTAAATCTTTGACATACCAAACGTACGTAAGTACCCGTGCTATCTTGTTCGTTTTCACGGTTTTAACTTCGAACATATTTCAATGGATTTGTTTTTTATGTGAAAGTTACTCAATATAAAAAATACTGATGTAACACTCCTACAAAAAAAATCGTAACATCGAAAGTACCAAAACGAAAAGATCGTACATCACTAAAACCATAGACAATTTCTAGCGGCCATTGTTGTTTGACAAATTTTGAAATGTGACATGGCAGTATGGAATTAGTAAGTACTATCATGGCAGCATGGAATTTGTAGAATCCTCAGAGTAATAAGGTAGAATCAAAAACGTCGTCGTATGAAACGCGTGTGCATTGATCATTACCTTAGAGTAATAACTAAATCATTACCCTTTTGGGTAATGATTAATTACAGCACACTCGTATCATAATGTACTATTTCCATACAAGGTTTTAACAATTTCTGACTTTTGTAGGAGACAGTATTTTTTAACATTTCTCATACATGTCTGAAAGTTCAAAAAAATTTGAAGTAATTTTTTTCTCAGCACGTCGGAAATCACAAGCAACAAACTATCTTGTTCTCAAAGGAAATAAAATTATAACGCGTATTCGTTTGAAGTAAATTTTTTAAGGTTGGCCGAGTCAAACATGCACTGTTGTTGTTTGGTTGCAGGTTAACACACGAGAACGTGTGCAAGCAGAATGGCCGTTTTGGAATACGTTACTGAGTTGACTACTCGGGACGCCAGCGCCGCCTAGCAGCGCTCGACAGTCTACAACATATCGCTCGGACCGGCAGGTGCTAAGCAGAATTCGGTGGTGGTCAAACAGTGAACACGTTTAGAAACTGTCGCGAGTTTCGAATAGTTGTGTCGTGTACCTACAGTGTGTGTGTGAATTGCTAGTGTGATTAATTTGATCGTTAATTATAATTTGACCTGAACTGCAAACGGTTTTTAACCGACTTCCAAAAAGGAGGAGGTTATAATGTTCGACGCGTATATATGTTTTTTTTTTTATGTATTTCCGTCGATTTCTCCGTCAATTGTAAACCGATTTTGAAAATTCTTTTTTTTACATAGCAGGTACTGGTATTCGAATTTGTGTGGGGTAGGTACCACAACTAAAAAGTGAAAAATAAAAACTTAAAAAAAAAAAAACAACCGACTTCCGAAAAAAAACACTACAAAGTGAAAAATAACTTTAATTTCGGAAGTCGGTGGCAATTTTTTTTTTGTAAAAAGTTTTTTTCTATTGCGCAATAGCCAACACTAACCCGCAGTACGCCCACAGTAGATAAAATATGCCTGATAATAACAAAAGAGCAGCATACCTTCGTCCGATTTCAACACAGGGGGGTTCAATGGGGAATCGTTTCCCAGGTTGACTTTGAAGTGTCGTGTTTAACTGATGCGATGAACGCCTGGAAAGTAGCTGGACACGGAACAGCCCGAGAACCCGAACAGTGGGATGAGCCGCTCTGCAGGTTGGTACGGAATAACCTCATTAATGCGTCCACCAACACTGCTGAGCGTGCCCGCCTATTGGCTGTGGGAGAATGGGAATCGGGCCTCTGGCTCAAACTCAAACTCAAACTCAAAGCATTTATTTCAAATAAACCAATTACAGGCACTTTTGAATTGTCAAGGGGTCGGTCAGTCAGAAATATGAAGCTAGTTGCCCATTCCAACGCGTAGTAGGTTCCTATGGAGAAGAACGGCCAAGAAACTCCACGGACACTCTTTTAAATCAGAATATTGTTACAAAATATTGGTTACATCATTCATGTTGTAATTATACATGTGAGAACAATGTAGAGAGACGTGCACGTTAAAAGCGTCCGTAATAAAGAAAAAAAACAATTCAAAAATTAAAATAAATTCAAAATAAGCCTTGGCAGCTAAGAGATGACCAGTCCCCACTGACGGCGCCCGTTCACGAACATGACGCATGGATCAGCACCATTTAGCTCAACCATTTTGAAGGGAACTTTATGATCCAACACACACGCCACCACCAGCGAGACATTTGAGTGAGCATGACATACTCTCAGCCGCAAGGGCACATTTAGGTCAATGAAAGACGTAGGTACCCAGTAAATGGTAGCTTTAAAGTAGGTACATAGTGCTCACACATGTGCTATGCAATTATATAATACTATGAAATTGAATTTATACAATCTAAAGATAGTCCTACAATCTTCAGCAGCTCCAACAATATTTTCGAATGCCAATCAATTAGTTTATGCGCCTTGTGGAGCTGGACCAGCGTTGAGCCAAGCATTTTTGTCAACGATGTAATCCCCCAACTTATAATATGCTTGGCAGCATAGTGTGCGTTTTATACAAGATTTAAAATTCCTTTCATTCAATTGGAGTATGTGGGGAGGTATTTTATTGTAACATTTTAAACAGTACCCCATGAAGGTTGAGTCAACTTTAGCCAGTCTGAAACCCGGTTGAACTAATTGTTCCCTATTTCTAGTGCTATAATTGTGTCTATCACCTCTTTTACTGAAAAGACTTAGATTTTTCCTAACGTACATGATGTTTTCATAGATATATTGACAAGGTACCGTCATGATGTTAATATCTTTAAACAGTTCCCTTAGAGAATCGCGTCTGCGGAGACCATATATTGCTCTGATGGCTCTTTTCTGCAGAATAAAAATAGACTCGATATCTGCAGCCCGTCCCCATAGTAGAATACCGTAAGACATGATACTATGAAAGTAACTGAAATAGACTAGCCTCGCGGTATCTACGTCAGTAAATTGACGGATTTTTCTCACAGCATATGCTGCTGAACTTAGGCGTCCTGCAAGAGATGTTAAATGAGGACCCCATTGCAGCCTTGAGTCGAGCGTAATCCCCAAGAAAACAGTTTTATCGACGAATTCTAATTTCTCCCTATTCAATACTATGTCACAATCACTACTTTTAACATTCGGTAAAGCAAATCTTATGCATTTAGTTTTTTTCCCATTTAATACTAAATTATTAGCAGTGAACCAATTTTGGACTTGTAGTAGGGCGTTATTTACGTCGTCAAGATTTGATGCACGTCTATTTATCTTAAAAATTAGAGAAGTATCGTCAGCAAATAACACCATTTGTGGTTGGTTTTTTAATAAATGGGGTAGATCATTAATATATGTATACTAAAAAGAGGAAAGGACCCAATATCGAGGCTTCAGGCGCTACCTTCACCCAACATAGGCACTTTGCTGGGTGACACCACTTTCTGGCTCGCTACAAGTTTGCGGGGCTCCGCATCGTTGTCAGTGCGGTGAAACAGTCGACCGCATCAAGCATTAATGACATCATCCGGCGGGATCTTGTCACCGCCGCCGCGCCGGGGTGCCAGCTGTTTTAGAACCCAATTGCTTGGCACGCAACGATGGGAAGAGGCCGTCTGTAGATGGATTACACGCAGAAACAGTACAGCGGTCTACGCGTCCAATACAACAATGCGTTCAGGATGCTCTTGGGGCTCCCTCGCTTCTGTAGTGCGTCGGGGATGTTTACCGAGGCACGTGTGAATTGTTTCCACACAATCATGCGCAAGCGGTGCACATCCCTGGTGCGTAGGGTGTGGGGCAGTCCCAACAGTATCCTGAACGCTTTTGCTGAACGTTTCGACTGTCAGTACGTGAACCACTGCTGCATGGTTCACGTGCTGCCTAATGTTATGGTATTGTTTTAATTTTGTTTATCTGATAAAAATTCAAAAGTATTCATGTATAATTCACAATTTAAATGTAATTCTTTAATTTAATTCTATCCATAATTTTTTATTTTGTTTAATTGTGATCCAAAGTTGATTGAAATAAAATAAATAATAATAAATAACTAAACATTAATCGGCTTGTCACTACTTGGTAATCGATACTTATTATACTAGAACTCCGCGCTTAATGGAAAAATAATATAAGTTGTATATGTACCTATACAGAAAAAACAGACTCATGAGTCGTTCCTAGGAGCTTTAAAGTTTGCGTGGACCGCCCGCGCCGTCTGCCACAACTTCCAGATCTTAATTTTTTGTCCGGAAAAATTCAATTTGAATCGCTTAAGTACATTTGCATTATAGACTTACAATTTTCTCTTGTTCTTTGCGACCTTCAATAAAGTTAGGAGGCGTTGCGGATGGGGATTCGGAGCTCATCCTGCGACTGAATGGAATTTATATTGACAGTTATTTTAAAATATAACCTGCCAGTGAATACCACAACACTCGTAAATTATGAGCCAACAACCGGCGCCATTATCTGAACCGACGACCTCTTTGATTTTTCTCTCCAGTCACGACCAACTTTTCTAAAAAAAATCTAGTTCGGAAGTATTTTAAGTCCATATGCTTGAACAGTCTGAAAGCGACGGAGAGTACAAATAAATTGCTATTGAAATTTTTATCAAGCGGTATGAAGGCATTTCCACTTTTTATTTAAGTATACATAATATACTATACAATGAGGAGGAGCTCGTGGCTAAGTAATAACAGCCGCACGTGTCGATCCATCAGGTTAAGCTACGCTTGTCGGGGTTGGTCTGTAGGTCCCGGCTGTCATTCGTGGATCTTTGACAGTCGTTATGGGTCGTCAGAAGCCTGAAAGTCTGACAACTAGTCTTACCAAGGGGTATTACCCAGTTACTGGGTTGTGGAGATCAGATAGGCATACGGTTAGAATGGAAAAAAAATATTTTAAATTATTAATTATTAAAATATTATAGCTCGGTGCGACTCGAATAAAACAATTTCTAATAAAACTTACGATAGAACAATTACCGGTGTTGCGTCGCGCCCGTCTCGCGCGGGAGCCTTTCCGCGTCCGTGCGTAACTGTCGCGCACTCGACACTGATATTTTATTTTATTTTATTTTATTAGGATCTCCAACAAAGAATACACCTTACATGCTATAATATAAAGACAAGAACAACAATATATGTGCTCCATCAATTATAGGAGACCACTGCGATATGATATACTGATATAAATAATATCACTGCGATTTCCAAGCGCGTCGTTTTGGCATTACATAATATTGTTACTTATTTATACTGTGATGTGGTATTGTACCAAAAAATATGATTTTGAATAAGTATGTAAATCTATATGTACCTACTACTTACTTGCGTAATATAATATGAAGTGTAACAATAACGGCTCTGAATACCAAAACACAACGCGATCGTACTAAGTTCTTGTAGCATAATAACGTTATCAGTGCGCTGTCATCGGATATCTGTGGCTGTCACCGTCAGCGTAACGCAGCCCCGACTTGTAACAACAAGGGTGGCCGAAGAGCCGCTATATTTGAATACAAGTGTGTTGTAATTCTTCCACAATGAATTGACGTCACGCAAGTATTTAGGTCGGTTGATGGCGCGGTGGCTCCCGTGTGCCGGTGTCACAGGTGGCAGCAAATTGTCGACCCTCGTCAACGCAAGGCAGATTAAACCCTCCTACATTACCTGAGCCCGAGGGTTACCCGCACTATTATGTACGGGCTTGATAGTCTACCTTCGACACGCTGTACACGCATTTTTTATACTCAACATTAATTTGCTCGGATAGAGAAATGTGGAGTCACGCAATAGGTTTAAGAAAAATGTGGGGTACGTTCACTGAATAACTGCTTCACAGGAGCTGTAGCTACGCCTGCTGCCACGGCCCAAGTGTGTGAGTACTACTTATATGTACCTATATAATAACTGCTTCACAGGAGCTGTAGCTACGCCTGCTGCCACGGCCCAAGTGTGTGAGTAGGTACTACTCCTGTATGTACGGTCAGTAGTGAAAAACAGATTATGAAATCGTCATTATTGAGTATCTACGAGGGCTACACTGAAAGTTTTTAGAACGGGCCACTTAATAAACACACAAAACACGTAAACGATTTAATAAAAAATAAGTTAAAATTTTGAAAATGGAACTCTTTGCCAATCGCATCCTTCCTTCACCCATCCATACCTTGTGGTAATAAATGTTCGGAAACATAATACTTCGAATAAATGTTATTTCGGCTAAGTGTAACTTTGGTATGGGTCCAGCTTACCCACTGACAAGTTATATGAGTTTATATAAGTAATTGTTTAATTTATTTGACTATAAAAGTCAAATTATTTAAATTTAATTTATTGTTGACATAATCTACTCCTCACAATGTTTTTTTTATGAGTTGTATTGCAATATGTGGTTAGCTAGTGACCTCGACAATTGATCATATTATTTATTGCTATTAGTAATTAACTGTTTGTTTATTTATTTTACCTCGAGGGTCCTAGTTTATCATTTATAACTTCCAGTTACAACTATATGTAAGCGGGCACGCCCTTTATGCCTGGAGGCTTTTATTAAGATATTAATTTACGTTTTGTTTTTTATTTCTGCCTGAGTATAGTTCTCGATGATTTTGATTGGTATATTGGCGTGTGCTAGCTTATATATGGCTAATAATTTAAATTATGTTTTGGGTTGCTTAATGTAAATTATTTTGAATACTATTATATAGAATCTTTTTTTTTGTTCTTCTAACTGAACAGACAGCTGTGCAGCTGGGGAGTTTGTTGCGCCACTTCTTCTTCCCAGCTAACGCACTAGGAAGTGGTGAAGGGTGGGCGTTTTGGGGGACTGTCTTATGTAATTTTGACGTTCGAAAAGTGCTGATTCTCAGCCTAGTTTGAATAAATGACTTTTGTTTTTTTTTTTATTTGATTTTGGTAAAAAGTTTTTCGACCAAATAAAACGTAAGAGTAACGAAAAAAATCGAATTGATAATAGGTTAACTGATACGGGCCCATACGTGACTTCGATGGAGTAAAAAAAAACGAAACGATAATAGTTGAAAAGTTTTAGGTGAAATGAAATTCGGTCAAATATTTTTCGAAGTTATGATAGGTAACCGTCAGTAACGTCACAGTTTTATGGGAGCCCATTTCTGCTATATCAAAAGAAATAGGCAGACTGTTTCATTACATATTAATGTACATAGGTTTCGTAATTTTATTACGAAATTTTTGTTTCAGACATTCTGCGTGTCCAATGTGGGTTGAGCGCATTTTCAAAAATGTCAAAAAAAATTACCGATCGGTCCCATAGCAGCCTGGTTTAATTTTTTTTAAATCTTTTGTGTAGTTACAGGGGTTACAAAAAATATGTTTTCTTAAATTAAAAATGGTACCTATAATTCCAAAAACCAAAATAACGTTTCGAAGTCGCCCGCAAAATGTGCGGTGTTTGTTACGCTCCTATCTCTCACGACATTTTTTAAACACATTCAAAATGGTTCAACACCTACGAGGCACACACTTTCTTCTGAATAATGATTTATTGGCATCAACTGACCAATGTTCACCTGAAAACAACATTTTCAGACGGGTTGCTTATGTATTTTATGTTTTGCCTCATTTTTAACTTTCTCAAATGATCTCCTCGGTACGTGCAACGCTACAGGATTCTGAAAATTGTGTTTTCGGTATCTGAAATCTATCGTTCAACTACATTCTTAAAATCAGACAGATTGCTATGAAACAGGTCAGTATTTGTTTTTGAAATATTTAAAAATGCGGTCCGGTCAGACGAGACGCGGAAGTTTTCAAAAACCACCATCGATATACCTGTTTAATAGTAGAGGTTCAATTATTTTCTAGCTTGGTAGGCAGGGAGTGATAACGCCATCTATCGCACAAGTCAGACAATGTTTTGTCGTACTACTTCAATACCACAAAATATGTGAAAGTATTGAGGAAAAATACTGTTTATATCCTAGATACAATTTAAACCTGGATAACATCAATATCTCAAAAACATCACTGTGGTAAAATGTAATATATTATTATGTGTTAAAAGGCTCGTATTCCAAGCTCAAATAAAATTAAACTACATTAGTCGTGCAGAAATTTAATCCATTAGGGTCATGTCACTTCAACCGTGTTAAAATGTAATAACAAACAAAATTGCCAATGAATAGGAAAATGTCCTATATTTTTAATTTTATTGATAGTATTTGGAGGGATTTAAAGTCATGTAGTGTATTTTAATGTGTGTTCGGATGTCAATAATACCTTTCGTTCAGAATCTTGAATTGAATGGCCGCCTGTCAGCTGTACAAGTACTTTGGTTGGGAAGCTGTCAAATGGTGAATAGCAAAGCAGGAGCGGTAGTGAGAATATTTTCTAATAAATATGTCTTTTTATTCGCAATATCAAAGCAATAGGTAATCGCCGCGCCTAGCCGTAAGCCTTAGCGTAAATACAAACGAAAACCAATACCGGCATCGTCGTAAAATGAGTTCGAGAGACAGGTCGCTGCAAGACAAGTTAAAAGTGCTCTTCAAAAAGGGTGCATCGGGTGAGTATTGAGGCTGATTCTGTTGGGTGAGATAACGTGTGGTCTGTGTGCTCGACGGGCGGTCACTAGTGCATGTTCTGGTTGTGTACAGCGCCACTGCCGGCGCGCAACGAGCTGGTGGTGAGTGGCGAGGTGGAGCGCGAGCTGAGCGCCGACACGCCGCTTCACCGCCGCTTGCGCGCGCTCAAGGAGCTCGGCGAGAAGGCGATCCACGTCCGCGTGCAGGAGGTGAGCTCACACCCCAAACTTATTATTTTAGTACCCTCATAAATACATTCTTCTGATGCAACATTACAATGCAATTTCTTTCTTTTCTTCTTCTCTGTGATTTAAACTCCTTTGTTGGGTGCATTTCCACATTGTTTTATTGTCAAGCAGAGCTATCATAAAAATGTTTTATCATTTTCATAATCTGATTATAAATATCTTGGTGAATTGTTTGTTTTGATATGATTTATTTACAAATTTCTTTCACTTTTGTAAGAACAGCTGTTTATGATATTACTTAGACCATGATGTTTTTAATGGTTCATGACAAAACATTTTTACCAATATGCTGTTTTGATTATTGAGCTCTGTAATTGTAACTTTTGTTCAAACTACTGAGCATAAATACTTGAAGGTAGGCACTATTCTAGAACTCTCCACACCTAAACCAGAACCCTTCTGACTTAAACCTACTCCTTAAGTATTAGACAAATTGTAAAATAGAATTTACAATTAGATATCATAAGCATAAATAGAACATTTTCCACTTCAATGAACAGCCATTAGTATTTTCTTTTTGTTAACCCTTAACCCCCTACGTCTCACAGATCTCCACGCATTTAAAATCGTGAATATTTTTGTGTCCAAGTTTCATATAAACTTGTTAGTCCCTGTACCTTTTTCCCACATCCCTGAGTACAGCGCAACCGCTCATCTACATCTTAGGTGCATGTGTTTGTCTCTGGTAAGTAAAAAACTATCATCGTAAGTCTAATAGAACCTTGTCAGATGGTTACGTTACTTTATTTTTTTATTGTTATTTTTGTAATTGTTGTAGTTTCAAATTGATTCTAATGACGTCACTATCAAGCGGTGGTTGGATAAGATCCATCAAACGATATATGATAAGAGCCATGTGGAGTGTAGTGTAGGACCACAACACATACTAGAAGAAAGTTGCAGGTCTGATTCCGAAAGAGAAGAACTGCAGTGAAACAACCAAGAATCCGGAGTTAATACTTTTTTTATAACGACGATAAATAAAACAAAACCAAAATTGGAGTCGACCTTCTCGACCACAGGTGTTCAATCTACTACAAAAATGAATATAATAATATGAATGGCAAGCACCAATTTGCTAAAAAACGCTGTGCATTTACTGTCGTGAAAAACTATAAGTTTAGGGCCTGCAATTTTGTTAAAAGTTGATTTGACTGTAAATTTTTAACTTTTACTATGTTTATTGATGAAAAGTTCGTATATATAGATATAAAAATAATCACAAAGATGGTTATTTTTATCGGCCTCATTTTTCAAATATTTTTGCTTGCAATGCTGAGATATTGATAACAAACTAAGATTATAAATATTTTTATAAATTTTATTGGTTTTTTATGTGCCTTTCTTTTTCTAATAAATAGTTTATTTAACATACTTATGCCTAAACTGAATTTTAATTAAAAACAAGAACTTTGCTATACAAATTTTACAAAAGTCAATAATTTTATTGCGGGGTCCCATAGACGTATGGGAGGTGGTTGTGTGACAATAATAGATGGTAGTTGGTTAAGGGTTAAACAAGTATTTTGTTTTCTAACACATCTCTGTCCAAGTTTACAATATTAAGTTAACAAAACCATATGTAATTTATCATGATTACAAACATATTTAAACACTTCACTGTCTCTAGGGTGGAGTTGAAAAGCTTTGGTCATTAACAAGAGATCTGCTGGAAGAGAGTAATGTGGAGGCTCGGCATGCCGCGCTGTGGTTCCTACGGTGCCTGGCCGAGGGGCAGGCGGACTACCTGCAGATCATGCGCACTATCCTGTTCCACTACCTGCGAGACACACATGCCCGCCACCCACCGGAGGACACACAGCTACGCTTCAAATTACTGCACACATTGACCAACAGCGGGAAGAATATCAACTGCTTTGAAGAAGAGGTTAGTCAGTAGTTTAATTATCAACCCAACATCTCTATGTTCCACTTCAGTCTAATAGAAAATCAAACACAGTGAAGCAAAATAAGACATGTAAAATTGTAATCAGTCTGCAATATTTCACCAATTTGTCTATCGTGAAATATACATGAACTGTGCATATTCTTGCCTTGGCCCTATTGTTTTGCTTGCCCTATTATTATTCTTTATTTATTTGAAAAGAAAAAAGAAAGCACGCTGTCTCACCTGGCATCGTGTCCGACAGAGATATCTAGAGATATCAGTGATGAGCAGTTAGACGCTGGTCTACATGCACAACGTCTAGTTCGCACGCACACAAACATCGTTCCGAACTATTTGAGTAAAACGAACGCGTTAAACATTACGAAAAGTCCTTTGGAAAATCGAGTTTTATGTAAAAACCACTGCATAAATCAATTACAAAAACAGTTTATTGAACTCTTTGATAATTAAGCTTTCTCGGTGCCCAATTTGTTTTGGAGATTTTACACTTCTTTTATTACTTATTACACCCAAAGTTGCGTCAAAATTTGCAAGAAAAAGGAATCTTTGTTGGCTCCTGAAGGAATCTTTGTTGGCTCCGCTTATTATTTTCGTATTCTGTTTTCGCACAGACAAAATGAATAATGAGATAAAACTTTGGATGTACATTGTGAAACAGTGGAGTAAAACCCCCCGAAATTTGTATCGAAAAAATATCAACTACGTAGTTCCACCTTAAGTGAATTATATTATTGTACTCGATCTGGTCGCGAGACCATTACCTTCGCCACAACTGCAAGTCGTACTAACCTTGGCAGCACCGCACTGATGGGAAATTATAATAAAATCGCTACACGAACCAATAGCATCGACATCTTCTCTAGCCCTTTTCGTCAATTTCGTACGAGACTTTTAACCAGCTCGGAGTCTCAAGTCCCCTGTGCGACACAAGCCGCCTGTTAATAAAATTGTATCCACTTCCATTTCCTTCTTTTTAAGTCTTTTTAGTTATTTAATCAAATATTGCTGTACTTTCCATCGTATTTGTGAACATATTTAATTGTTCTTTTTATTTTGTAACTTGTAACTAAATCAACTAACGATAACTAAAACTTCCTATAATCATTAAGTTACCGTACGTAAAATACGAGCTTTGACGTGGAGTTGCGGATACCAGCCCGTATTACCTACTACGCTAGTACTGTGCACTTCTTTAAGTGATAAATTCACAATACCTAAAATTGTATGTGATTTTTGTATGTGTATGTTTTAGTGAATAAGTTGTTGAGGTGGAATAAATAAATAAATATTGCAATAGTGTTTAATTTCTCTTACATAGTAATTGGAACAATGCTCTGTGTTGGTTTCAGATCGGTCCTTTCCTGCTGGAGTGGCTGCCGCAGATCCAGCCGCCGGCGCAGCTGGTAGAGTTCCTGCATCTCATCATCAACGTCGTCAAGTTCAATGCCACATACTTAGATGAGCAGATTGTTCATGGAATTGTTAAGTAAGTATTAAGAGCGTTTACGCCTAGCGCGGGAAGTCAAGTTTAGGTAAATTCTTTGCAAAAATCACTCACACAGCAGCACACGTACATGTGTGCGTAAAGTTGACGCGTTCGCTCTGTTTATAGTCAGACTAACTCACTTTGATCCGTTCAATTTAGAGCAATAATTTATAGTAAATATTTAATTGCAATTTAATTCCTCTAAATAATAATTTTATAATATTTAAATGAAACAGTTCCGTGTGGTGTAAAGAATAGTACCATCCCATTTCTTCCCGTGGGTGTCGTAAAAGGCGACTAACGGACTCACGAGAAAATGGGCAGCAGCACTCTCTATGCATTTTAACACCATAATGCGATCGTCAACCCGCCTGCCAAGCGTGGCGATTAGGGCAAATCCCCCCATTTGGGGGAGGCCTATGTCCAGCAGTGGACGTCTTTTGGCTGAAATTATGAAATGAAACAGTTTATTTATCTTACGTTTCTTCTCGTGTTTATTTTACATTAGGCTTAACAATTTGATGAATCATATTTATTTCTAAATATTCATCTTATCTTATTATTACTGCGAGCAACAATAAGCGCAACACGTCATACTCATAGCTACATTATGGTTACTGTTAACATTAGCATGTCGGTGACGCGAGCCCATAAGATTTTCTTCTACCAAAAATGGCTCAACGCGCCTAAATAAGTTTTCACTTTTAAAAAGAACGTGTGCGTTCGGAACCCCGTCAGGAACAAAGTTCATTCTCACGTATAATTAAAACAAAAACAAAATTTTCGCAGCCACCATCTTGGATTTACATTTTGACCTCCCTGGTGTCGATTCTCTAGTACACCGAACTAAACTATCAATAAAATTCCTTACTTTTGGCTATGAGCATCATAAAGCTATTCTGCAAAAAAATTACTCTAAATTTAAAAGTAATTTTGACACAACTAAAATCGAATTAGACAATCTCGACTCGCCGTGGTACTTGTTTGCCCTATCTTGCGAGCCGGGAGCACAGGGCTGTGCAGCCTCGACATGTTTATATGAAATTTTTCAAATATTCTATGGAATATATGAAAAATTATTACCTTCATGTTGAGTTTTTGGAGTTTATGGGCTTCTTAAAGGGGGTCGATATTTTCATTATTTTTGCGATAGGACACACCATTTTCGAGATATAAGCAAAAGAAAAGAAAAAAAGATACAGTACCATACTGTTTTTGCACCTGAAGTCAAGGTGTTGGTGTGAATTTTAGTTCATACAATTAAATGTATTCCTCACCATTTTTAATCGCGATTAAAAATATTCAGATTTAGTTAGACCATCAAAATGTTAGGTGAAAAACGTCAAATTCAGAATAGCAAAATTGGCATTTTCACTAAATTAATAACTCAGTGCCATCTTAGTCCTGTCAAACTAAAATATAGTTAATTTGTGTCACTTTAGTTTATTTCAGAATGGGAAATCGTCGTTTCACAGGAATAAACGTAACTTAATATCTAAATAAAAGCCTCCAGGCATAAAGGGCGTGCCCGCTTACATATAGTTGTAACTGGAAGTTATAAATGATAAACTAGGACCATCGCGGTAAAATAAATAAACAAACAGATAATTACTAATAACAATAAATAATATGATCAATTTTCGAGGTCACTAGCTAACCACATATTGCAATACAACTCATTAAAAAAACATTGTAATGAGTAGTAGTAGATTATGTCAACAAAATATTACAACGTAGCAGAAGGAAGCCTGTCTTCTGAGCACAGATAGTAAACACCTGAGTAGGTATCAGTATTGGGAAGACTCACTCCACGCAGTACATACTGAGCTGTTTATTTACAATACCTTCAGCTTCAATATTTAGTTATTCACTTATATCCTTCCATAACAATCCTTGTTTTAAAATAAACAGGATACTTGTTCCATTTTCACATGGCAGCTAATTTAAGGTTGGTTGTCATGTTATCAAGGTATCGTTAATTTCCCCATACATAAGTACTTACTTCTATGTACATTATTTTGATGTTAAATATAGAATGTTGTTTGTCGGTGTTGTGGGCATGGCTATGTGCTGACGTCAGTGTCTTGGTGGAACTCGGGCGACTCATGTCGCGATGATCTCTATAGCGACCGAAACAAACTGAACAGTAGACATCCAATAACACATCTCATACTTGATGAAATCTTCCAGAAATTACTTTTGCTGTATGAGCATTATTAGCTCGTACATGCTCCCGAGGGAAAAATATACGTACTCAGATAACCAAACTTGCGTTACAAGTGAAATATACATAGGTATAAAAATGTTATAAAACACAACAAAAGCAATCAAAACAATAAGAAGAAATAATTTGTAAATAATTAATCATAGTTTGAATCTTGTTCCAACTGCTGCTTGCGGCGGACGGTAGTTCTCCGACTGTCCACCACGTATTTTAGCATAGGCAGGCATCTCCTTTAGTTCTATATCTTCTATCCTCTCTAGAGTCTTGTTCGTATTGGCAGGGGCATTGCTCTTCTGACGCGCCTGAAGATATCTTCTTATTCGCCAAACTATTATAGCGGCGACGATTCCTCCCACTAGCAACGTGCTTATAGCGTAGTTGCCAATGTCGTGGACAATGTTTAGGTCGTTAGGTAGGCTCTCTCGTCCCTTTTGTGCGGTTATGTGGTTATCTAATAATCTGTGTTCATTAGATAAGTTTAGTTCCGGAAGCACAATCTTTGTGTTTTTGAATGTATCCGGCTCGAAGGACCAAAAGATGTCGGGGTTGTCTCTTCGTTGACGGATACCCCGGTTGTAGTTGTAGGAAGTTAGTTAAATTAATCCTAACCACTGCTAAGTTTAATAGTGTATTTATGGAAACAGTTACAAATTATGTTTGTTTGTTTATTTGAGCCGCACAACACCGCGTGACGGAGTTTTAGTTACGGCTAATAATTTATTATTAGTGTTTAGTACGCATAACCGTACATTTGCTGTATGAGCATTAATAGCTCGTCCATGACCCTTATACATATGGAGACATAGAAGATGATTTATCAAAATCTTAAAAATTTTAACACAGCTAACTAAATAGTTAGCTGTGTTAAAATTTTTAAGATTTCTTACTTGATTTACTCAAGGTACTAAATTAAAAGACTACCTAACTGTACAAATAAATACAAAAATAAAAGGACACTTATTAGGCGTCGAAGTACTCGTCCGCGTCGCTGTCATCCGGAAACGTGCCCAGAAGACTGGCAGCATTGCCACATTGAATGGCAATGCTAATTCTTTGGCCAAAGAACTAGCCAGCCCTCTGGTCACGTGAAGTGTCGACCAGTCGGCGAAAAAATGCCTTTAAAACAAGACGCGTACTCGGGCCCCATGACCCGAGCGTTTCGACCCCAAACTGCTCGAAGCTGTAGTTACCTATAAGACACACCAGAGGCCTACCCACCTTCCAAGGCAACAACGTCAACCCAGCATGGTCCAGACACCATATTATTAGTTGCGAACTTGGGTACAGTAAACTTAGCCTCACGTGCTTGGTAACAGTTTAGGTAGCGGCAGTTTTTGTAGTTCAAGTGTAATGTGCGGTTGACCGTACAATAGACATGGGCGTTTTTTTTTTGTTTTTTACAAATACGGTTATATATCCGATTTCAAATTTTTTAATCGTTTTCAAAATCCCTTTTTAGAAATTGATTTCAGGAGCGGCTCCAGCGCCTCAGGCTCACAGTTTCGATCGTCTCTAATAATATTATTCGGTTGTGAAGTGCATCGAACAAAACTACCCAAACATAAACAAATAATAGCTTACGCAAAACTACTCTTGCCGTGGTTATGTGAAATCGATTTGTCTAGTTCGGATTATCGATACGATACGATTTATGACTGAAATCGGATTTCAGATACGTTTTGACATATCTGACGCATGTCTACTGTACAATCAAAACATCATGTTATAATTACAAGGTTTTTTAAATAGTGATTGATTGAAAAACTCAAACTCAAAGCATTTATTTCAATTTAACCATTTACAGGCACTTTTGAATTGTCAAGGAATCGGTCAGTCAGAAATATGAAGCTAGTTGCCCATTCCAAAGCGTAGTAGGTACCTATGGAGAAGAACGGGCAAGAAACTCCACAGACACTCTTTAAATAACTTGTTACAAAGTATTGGTTACATCATTCATGTTAAAATTAAACATGTGAGAACAATGTCGAAAGACGTGCACGTTAGAAGCGTCCGTAATAAAAATATAAAACAAAAAACAATTCAAAAATTTAAATCAGCCAAGGCAGCTAAGAGTTGATCAGTCCCAACTGACGGCGCCCGTTCACGAACATGACGCATGGATTAGCACTATTCAGCTCAACCATTTTGAAGGGAGCTAAATGATCCAACACACGCGCCACCATCAGCGAGACATCTGAGTGAGCATGACATACTCACAGCCGCCAGGGCATTGAGGGCACATTCAAGTCAATAAAAGACGTATTACCCGGTAAATGTTAGCTCTTTAGTACATAGTACTCACACTTGTGCTCTGAAATTATATAATACAAAGGAAATTGATTTTATACAATGCAAAGATGGTCTTAAACTCTTCAGCAGCTCCAACTGTATTTTCAAATGTTAATCAAATAGTTGTGGTTGTGGAGCAGGACCAGCATTGAGCCAAGCATTTTTATCAGCGATGTAATCCCCCAACTTATAATATGCCTGCCTGCATAGTGTGCGTTTTGTACAAGATTTGAATTTCGTCTCATTCAGTTGAAGTATGTGGGGAGGAATTTTGTTATAACATTTTAAACAGTATCCCATGAAAGATGAGTCCACTTTACCCAGTCTGAAACCTGGTTGAACTAATAGGTCCCTATTTCTTGTACTATAATTATGTCTATCACCTCTTTTACTAAAAAGATGTAATTTTGATTGGACTATTAATTTGGGCACCTGTTAGTCTTGTATGAAAGAGGTTAGAACTTTTTTCTATGGATGCTGGCTGTCACCGCATCGCCCTTTTGATCTTTCTGCAAAATTGTAGCGCACATTGAATCTGTTTTATATGAGTTGAGGATGCGATGGGTTCTAGATGCCACTTCGGTTCTATGCCCTTTCCATGGTATCTCGCGTCGATCTGCGTTCGACGAGGGGTTAATATGCTTATGGTTCGTGCGCTGTGTTCCAGTAACGCGTGCCACCTGTGCGTGTACTGCGCCGACGTGTCCGTGGTGCAGTGCTGCCTGTCGCTGCTGGAGGCCGTGGTGTCGTACTCGCTGCTGCCGCGCGCCGCGCTGCGCACCTTCGTCAGCGCGCTCTGCCGGACCGTCAATCTGGAGCACTACTGCCAGAACAGTTGGAAGGTATGCTCTGTGTTCTTCAGTCCGTATATACCAAATGCTGAGTGGGTCTTCTTGATTGCCTGCAATTAGTCCCAGTCTTGGGCGACCTGCATGTAAGTCTTTGCGGTTACTTTGACCAGGTCGTCGGTCCGCATGGCGCAGGTCCTGCCAGTTCTGGGACTCCCATCTACATTCCGTCCATTTAGGGACAAGTCGGAGGAGTTATCAACAGCATTTTACTATAACATTATAGTTATGTTTTAATTTAGTTTTATTTATTAATTTAAAAGTTTTATTTGTTTTTAATACTAATTAACCAAAAATGTTTATTAGAATATTTGTACGCCGTCGATGGCAAGACAGAGGGTTGATTTGATTAATAACAACATCTGTTTCATTTCGGTCGACATTTTTTATTTGAATGCTCCCGGTACTCCTCGATTCCTTTTTTTTTCTATTCTCCGCTGTCGGAAATGTCCGGCTATATCTCCGACTCGTCCGCCAAATCGCGATCATGCTATGTCTGTAACGTTCGCAGCTGATGCGCAACGTGATGGGCGCGGACATGGGCCACGCGGCGCTGCAGGAGATGGTGGAGCTGCTGCGGGGCGGTGCGGGCGCGGGTGCGGGCGCGGCCGCGGGTGCGGGTGCGGGCGAAGAGGGCGCGGGCCTGCTGCGCGGCGCCGTGTTCTACATCAACATGGCGCTGTGGGGCCCGCGCCGCGTGCCCACGCTGCGCGTGTCCTTCCTCGCCGTGCTGCCCGCATTCCTCAAGGTGACCGCTTCGTATCAAATACACCACACACACATATTTTTATTAAAAAAAAAAACTGCATTGTAAGAAGCCAAACAATAGAGTAATACGATCAATCCATGATAATATTGAGCACAAAAAATCCTATTTCTTGTTGCCTACTATGTTTTTGAAATCAACTTTAAAAATAAATAAAAAGTGTTTACAATGCACTTGCTCGAAAAGAGCGTTTTCCAAGCAGTCAATTTGTGCGGAAAGTGTCACTTTTTTTCACTAGTGCTTTTTACTTTTCGGTTTTTTTTTTTAATTTTTGAGGACGTCGTCAGCCCGTCTCAGAGATTTTATTATTTGAGAAAAGTTTTACAAATCAGATGATGATGATAACAATGACGATGGCGATGACGATGGCAATGGCGATGATTCTGACGATGGTCAAAATCAAAAAGTCAAAGTCGAAGACGAAGTCGAAGTAGAAGACGAAGTCGAAGTCAAAGTAAAAAATCAAAGTCAAAAGTCAAAGTCATGAATGTTGTTTTTATCATATACATAAGTCGTCTTAGATGTTATACATCATAGGCGACTAACGTAAGGCTCGCTCGTTGAATGAGACCCGTAAAATCTTCAAGGACGCCTGAAATGGTGCCAATAAAAACGAAGAACAGGTTAAAATGGACAACTTAGCAAAGCAAAGAGCCACGAAAAATTTTAGTAAATTTTGGAAGTCGACACGTAAGTTGGATACTGAGCCTGGTGTACCGGTGAGCGTAGGAGGGACCAATGACCCGAGGGGGATTGCAAATATGTTTATGGAACATTTTAAAGTGCAATCTCCACTGGGCCCTTCAGTTGCAATGGCCGATGCTGAGTCTGACGGTGGGGGGGCGTAACCACTCACACTTATTTCGGCTAAACAAGTCAGATCTGTCATTCAAGGCATGAGCAGAGGTAAATCGCCCGGCCACGACGGTCTCAGCATCGAGCATTTCAAACATGCGGGGGGCCATCTGCCGAGGGTCCTGTCCTGGTTTTACACAATGTGCATCAGTCACTCTCATTTACCTGCTGAGCTGATGCAAACTATTGTAGCACCAGCATAGTCAAAAACAGGACAGGGGATATCTCGGACAAGGGTAACTACCGTCCAATCTCCCTTGCAACCACAGCGGCTAAAATATTGGTCAGTATGCTTGATTCGTGCCTGAAAAAGTATTTGTGTTTGCATGATGCGCAGTTTGGTTTTTAGCCTGAGCTTTCAACCAAAAGTGCTGTGCTGAGTTTGAAGAATACTGTCCAATATTACACAGACCGAAAAACACCGGTGTATGCCTGCTTCCTGGATCTCTCCAGAGCCTTCGACCTGGTGTCATATGATGTGCTCTGGAGAAAACTGGGTGACAGGAATGTACAGTGATTAGGCTCTTGCAGTATTGGTATGAGAACGAAAGGAATTCTATAAAGTGGGCCGGAACGTTCTCTAAGTCGTATGGGTAGGAGTGTGGTGTGAGACAGGGGGGGTTGACGTCTCCACGGCTCTTCAACCTCTATATTAATGATCTCATAGTCGAGCTCAGTGGTATGCGTGTCGGCTGCCGGGTTGGTGGTGTTAGTATTAACAGCATCAGCTACGCGGACGTCATGGTACTGCTGGGCCCGACTGTGGGATCTATCAGAGAAATGTTGAAGGTCTGCGAGGAGTATGCTGCCTTGCACGGCCTTGTGTACAATGTCCGGAAATGCGAATACATGGTCTTTAAGGCCGCCGGTAAGTGCCCTAATCATGAACCTAGTTTTTCTCTAGATGATATAAACATAAAAAAGTCCACCAATTTAAGTACTTGGGGCACATACTTACCGACGACCTTAAAGATAATGCAGAAATCGAAAGGGAACGTAGGGCACTAGCGGTCCGAGGGAACATGTTGGCCCGTAGATTCTCTCGTTGTACGGACCAAGTCAAAATCACTCTGTTCAAGGCGTTTTTCAAGGTCTATATGCGGGGGGTCTATGGGCCGGCTACACCAAAATATCGCTAGATCAAAATCAAAAGTCATTTATTCAAACTAGGCTGAGAATCAGCACTTTTCGAACGTCAAAATGACATAAGACAGTCCCCCAAAACGCCCACCCTTCATCACTTCCTAGTGCGTTAGCTGGGAAGAAGAAGTGGCGCAACAAACTCCCCAGCAGCACAGCTGTCTGTTCAGTTAGAAGAACAAAAAAATAGATTATATATAATAGTATTCAAAATTATTTACATTAAGCAACACAAAACATCATTTAAATTATTAGCCATATATAAGCTAGCACACGCCAATATACCAAACAAAATCATCGATAACTATACTCAGGCAGAAATAAAAAACAAAACGTAAACAGAACTTAATATCTTAATAAAAGCCTCCAGGCATAAAGGGCGTGCCCGCTTACATATAGTTGCAACTGGAAGTTATAAATGAACTAGGACCATCGAGGTAAAATAAATAAATAAACAAACAGTTAATTACTAATAACAATAAATTATATGATCAATTGTCGAGGTCACTAGCTAACCACATATTGCAATACAACTCATAAAAAAAAATTGTGATGAGTAGATTATGTCAACACTAAATTAAATTTAAATAATTTGACTTTTATAGTCAAATAAAATAAACAATTACTTATATAAACTCATATAATTTGTCAGTGGGTAAGCTGGAGAAAGAACATAAACATTGTATTGAGTTAATTACAGCAACCAACTATTCTTATCATTTAAGTAGTCGTTGATAGAATAGTATGCCTTTGAACAAAGATTGGATTTTACTTTCGTTTTAAACGCATTAAAAGGCAAATCTACCAAAGAAGAGGGTAGCTTGTTTTAAAAAGTTATACCAAGCCCAACAAATGAGTTATGAACCTTATGAAGCCGGTGAAAGGGAGCTCGTAGTTTGTCCTTATTTCTAGTGTTAACATTGTGAAAATCACTGTTTTTAGTGTATAAGTGTATATTTTGCCTATTTTGCCTAATATATAAGATATTGGCGAAGATGAATTGAGATGCCACTGTGAGGATACCAATATCTTTGAAGAAATCTCTCAGAGAAACTCTGGCACCTAGCTGGTAAATAGCTCGAACAGCTCGTTTTTGAAGGACAAATATATTTTGAATATCAGCAGCTTTGCCCCACAGCAGAAGACCGTAGGACATAACGCTATGAAAATAACTAAAATAGACTAAACGAGCTGTATCGACGTCAGTGTATTGTCTTACTTTCCTGACGGCGTAGGCGGCGGAACTGAGCCTTCCCGCTAGGCTCGATATATGTAGGCCCCACTGAAGTTTGGCATCTACTGTTATGCCCAGAAAAACTGCCGAATTTACGGATTCAAGCACCTCTTTATCTAAGAGATGTTGGGACCTAGATTTCTAACATTTGGTAGGGCAAACTTTACACATTTCGTTTTCTTAGTATTTAGAACTAGGTTATTTGTCGTAAACCAATCCGTAACCATTGAGAGTGCACTGTTTACATCGTCAAAATCTTGTCTATTCCTGTCTACTTTAAAAATAGCTCGTGTAATCGTGTAGCTCAACTCAGAACTTAAGGAGTTCAACGACTCGACGAATAATACCAAATAAAGTACTCAAACTGCCAGATTATCATGAAAAAAAACTGAGAAAAAAAAAAATTGCGAGTTCTCCCATGCGTTAAATATGTGTTTCAGCAGACCAACACCCGCATCTGTAGTCGAACGACCTTTTGTAAAGCCATATTGTTCATTATGAAGGAGGCTATTTAAATTAAAATGTTTTAGCAACTGCTTGAGTATTAACTTTTCAAATATTTTGCTAAATGCTGGTAAGATAGAAATAGGCCTGAAATTGCCAATGTCATTTTTATTACCTGATTTAAATAATGGTATGATTTTACTATTTTTCATGAGGTCAGGAAAAGTTCCTAAATCAACACATTTATTAAAAGTAACAGCTAGATAGGGGGCTACGATGTCTATTATATTACTTAAAAGTTTAATGGAGATGCCCCAGTAATCACCCGTGTTTTTAGACTTGAGTGTGTTAAAAACATTAACTACATCACGAGGCGTTACATGTTCGAAGCTAAATAAGGTACTACATTTAGGCACACTACTATGCAAAAGGTTTTCATCTTTAGACGGGGACGAATTCAAGGAGCGAGTCGTAGTTATAGGTATGTTGGCAAAAAACTCATTAAATGCCTCGGCTACGTCGGCTGCTGTATTAACTAATTTATCGTCTACCATAATCTCAAGTTGTTTTTCATGTCTAACCGACTTACCCGTTTCATTGTTAATAATTTTCCAAGTGGTTTTTACTTATTATTAGATTTTTATTGTATCGCTTAAAAATGTAGATTTAGCAAAAGCACAAATATTTTTGAATAATTTTGAATACTTTTTCACATACTCTAAGAAAGGAGTATCAAACCTGTATTTTTTCAAAACCATATAACTCGTATAGTGTCGCTCTACTTTTATAGAGACTTTTATAGAGTAGCCCATTGATTAAAGCCAACGGAGGTGCCATTAATGTTAATGGTTTTGGTCTTAAAAGTAGATTGGTACTCTTTTTGCACAACATCAAAAAGGGCTCCATAAATTTCATTAGTATTCTGGTGTTCTACTATAGATGGTGTAATTCTATGAGCTATATTGTTTTTAAACTTGATGCATCGAGAAGCTGTATAAGGCCTGCATTCTATTTTATGAGGCTTTTTATTTAATGGCATAAGGAAGCTAGCTAATAAACCACAGTGGTCAGACGTTAAGTCTCTTAAAACTATTTTATTTTTGACATCATAATCACTAAAAATATTATCGAGACAAGTCGACGAAGATGTCTGTGTGATGAAGTGAAGATGTCTTACGCATCCAATACAACAATGTTTTTAGGATGCTGTTGAAACTGCCCCGTTTCTGTAGCGCATCGGAGATGTTTGCTCAGAACCGAACTGACGGCTTCCATGCTGTAATTCGCAAAAAAGTCGCATCACTGATGCGTAGAGCGCGGGTCGGTGACAATAGCATCCTGAAAACAGTGGTGGAGAGCCCGGCTTAGTAGTCATTGGACTTATTCGCGAAATGACGTGTAGTCGTTTATGGACTTATTCGCGATATGCCTCATTCTGAAAATGCCCTATTCGTGGAATAACCTATTCTCCTTTGGACTCATTCGCAGAAAGACTTATTCTTAAAGAGACCTATTCTCGATTTGCCCAATTTTTTTCTAAGTGTTCGTTAATGAAACTATGAATGTACAGGTACCTTGTTTATTAAATCAGTAATTCAGAAAAGTAAAATTATTCATATTTAAATGAAGTTAGTTAAAAAACAAAAAATAAGTTAAGGTACTGTATGAAGTGTCAGACCACTTTCCGTTACATATAACATGTAATCTTATGAGTATACCAAATAAAACTTGAAAATACAGGAACAGGTAATAAGTAGTATATTATGGGCGGTAAGAAATAAGGAAAAAATTTGTAATTATACGAAACTATGCAACGAGGCACTACATACTCGTAATATAGACTTTCCGGTGGAATTGCGAGACTGCTGTACTATGTATACGCATATAATTAACACAATGTTCGATAACATTAAGTCTATCTTGAGTGGTGCCTCGGAGGAAACTCGAATTGCCAGTAAAATAAATAAAAAGACGTATAGTACATAGGGTGGAACAAGCACGTAGGAGAATCTCATAAGAGGGCTCGGCTTAGTTTTAGTATATGGGTTCTACAGTATGTATGAAACACGAAAAGAGTTTATGAAGCATTTTAAATGGTGGATAATACTGAGCAAATAAAAATGGATATACTAACGGCAAAACATAAGGCTAAAGATTTTAGCAGCTTTTGAAAAAAAAAACGGGGGCACGTGAGTCCTAGGCAAAATGTTCTTTTGAGCGTCGACAGTGCAGTAGGGGATCAAGATATTACGAATGTTTTTAAAGAGCTGTTTATAGTAGAACCATTGAACTGTGACTTAAGCTTCAATTTTAGGTTTCTTCTTGTAACTTAAGCAAACCAGACGTCAGACCTGGTGAGAAGAACTGTCGAATTATGCCATCAGACGTGAGGAACGTCCTAAAGAAGATGAAGCGTGGACATTTTTATTGGTTATTGAAAATTGTTTTTTTTTTAAACCACACAAATAGGAGCCCTGCCAGATGGGGCTCCGTCGACTACGTCTTACTTCAAAAAAAAATATTTACCATGTAACGTTAAGTATGTACTTGAATAACCTTAGTCAATGCTAACCTAACAATAGGCAAAATCCAAATAATATACTTATATTATTGTTTAATTCGTAGATTCAAAACGATACTGCTGATTTACATGGTGTGTCTCAACAGTTTTCAGCAAAACATGTAAAAGGTAGCGTATATTTTGTCACGGATGTCCCGAAGATTTTGAAAAATGTCTATTAGGTACCTACTCTAAATAAACAGGAGGAAAACATTAGGAAATTCCGCAGTATTGCTAATTTTCCTACAGTAATTGGGCTAATAGAATCTACTCATATAAGAGTAAGGAACGTAAATGCTGATGGGGTTCAGTTATATATTGATGGAAACGGATTTTCTTCAATTAACGTAGAGGTCGTTAAATAAATATATTTTAAGTTGTGATTGTCTCATTCAATGTTATTGACCATTTAGTTTGCATGTAAGTACAAAAATAAGTCCTTCCAAGAATAGGTCATTACACGAATAAGGTATTTTACGAATGAGTCTTTTGCAGAATGAGGTATTATGAGA
This sequence comes from Agrochola macilenta, assembly GCA_916701695.1. Classification (NCBI taxonomy): domain Eukaryota; kingdom Metazoa; phylum Arthropoda; class Insecta; order Lepidoptera; family Noctuidae; genus Agrochola; species Agrochola macilenta. The sequence continues at coordinate 23,684,652 of OU753557.1, read as the reverse complement.
ACAAGTCCTTTGAAGAATAAGCCATTCCGAGAACAGGTCCTTTTTTCGCCGTAAGCCATTTTACGAATAGGTCCTATAACTACTAAACCCCTTTGAGGCAGTATGTGGGGAGAATGGTCAGGTAGCATATTCCTTGCTTTATCGTTCTCTGCACATCCTGCCGCATTCACCAGCTATTGTTGTACTTTTTATGTTTTATGTACTACTAACACTAGTGATAAGGTATTTTACTAACAAATTGGACCATATTGTTGTCCGAAATAAATAAATAGTAAAACGTTGTATGATACACGTGCGTAAGATGATTTCCGACTCGTGTCGACTTATACACTCGTCGGAAATCACCTACCTTCCGCACTCTTGCAGCATAAATAACTATTTTATACCTGGTTAAACGGAATGAATAGATATAGATCGGTAGAAGGGTACATCGGTATAGTCAACCTCGTAATTGCTTGTCCGTGCTTTCCTATAATTTAGATACATGCGCAATGTGCAACCAGCACATCACGACAAGGGTTATTTGTCTATTTATTTATATATATATATCAGGTGTATCTATTCATACACGAAATATTTTAAGAGATATACCTATAGCTGGTAAAGAAACTATAAACACGGCAAAAAAAAACTATGTCGATGTTTTTTATTTTACGTAATTATTATAATTTTAAAACTGCTTGAGACATTTTGCATAAAACCTTCACTCCATATTCTATGAATGAACCGCCCGCCGCGGTGAGAGAGGTGACCGCCTCGATGCGGCACTCGGCGCGGCGGTGCCGCACAGACACTCGTCTCTCGCACTCCGCAGTCTGTGTGCTGCCGGACGCAAACACCTGCCCGCACCTCATGTTATATGGGACCTATCACTGGTGAACTGTAGTGGAAATACGAAAATACACGTCTGCCTTTCTCTACGGAGAAAGCAGGCGTGATGATGTTAAAAATAAACCAACGTAGGTAGACTTCGTAACTTGATCTAGTGTTATTTTAATAGCGTATCGCTTACATTGATAATAAATGTGAATTTAAAATACAATACCACCTAAACCTATGTAGGTACCTAAATGATTAATTTCCCTCCTTTAAAATTTTACGAAAAGAAAGCTAGATGCGATTAAAACAAATTTTAATCCTAATCTACGATACCTACACATTTGTAAACTAGGTAAATACAAATAAACAGCTGATAGGTGCAACTCGAATTCGCATGTTAATGACCTCTGGGAAGTTATTGACATGCATCGATTAGTATCCGTCAGCTGATTGTTAGTTGCATACCTATCTACTCATACAGATGTGAACGTTAAAAAGTCTAAGTGCGTAGCGCGGATTTATTTGATCAAAAAGTCGTACCAGAGATTAGCAGACGTTGTCGCCCCGCAGTGGTCAAAAGATAAACGGGATAAATGTCTTGTCATTGTGGAATAACATACGGTATGATTCATCAAAACCTATTTGACGATTAAATAACTGCGTTACGGCTAGATTATAAGTTTTATTGACTAGTCTTTTTGTGGGCAAACAACATTGTTATTGTTAGTAGATCCGTAGTTGAACACACACACACCACCATGTTCTGGTACTCCTGGTTGGAATACCTGTAGTTAGGCATTGTAAGTATCTTGCCCGAGCGAGCCCGACGCGTGCCAGCAGAGGCGCGCGCGAGCGTACACGCGGATTGTGTGGGACTAGCGAGTGGCGAGGCGCGGGCGCCGGGCGGGGGAGGTAGGCGCCCGCGCGCCGCGCTCACGTGTTTCTCTTTGATCATTCATAAAAGCCAAGTGCCGTCTCAAATACTGCCGCTCGCGTACAAACTAGCGTAATGGATGTTAAAAATTAAGAAGGAACCGGTATTTATTATGTATGTCAAGTAATATTAAATTTTTTTTTTTTTTTAATAAGATTCTTACCTAGATTTTTTTTTTGTTGCTATGGTTTCTTTACCAGCTATAGGTATATCTCTTAAAATATTTCGTGTATGAATAGATACACCTTATATATATATATATATACGAGTATATTCAACCTTAACCTTATTACCTTAGGTTGAGTGTCAATTACACATCAACTAATTACGAGGTCTATACAAAACGGATGCTGATTTTTGCGATCTTATGTCTTAAGTTAATTTTTACATAAATTTACTAATGTACTCATCCTGGTTTCGGCAGGCCCTGGAAGGCAACCAGCCGGTTGTGACGTACGAGGTGGTGGTGAGCGTGCAGAGCGTGGTGTCCAGGGTGCCCCTGGAGCTGTGCGAGCCCGCCTGGGACGTGCTGCTCAGCATCCTGCGCGCCGTGCTGCTGCAGGACAGTAAGCTAACAAACATCTCACTCGATGATCTAAAAACATCGCTATTGATCTGTACACTGTCCCCTCATTCTTATTAACAGTGTAATTTGAAAACATTGTAAAAGACAATTAAAAGAGTAAACATAGTTTATTCCCTACTCCGTTGGAACCATGCTCCTTCTGACGTTTCATAAGTGTTTATGTGCAATCAAATATTTTGAATTTGATCCGTTATCTACGGACTTTTTATATCTGCGGACGTTTAAGTGGTAAGCATGTACTCTACGTGGTGATGTATGTTTGTCAGAGAACTACGACCCGCCGAACGAGTTGATCCACAGCCGCGTGCATGCGCTCATCACGTGCATCGAGCAGCTGCACGACGCGGGCCAGTACTACGGCGACGTGGACGCGCTGCTGGACCTGGTCGACTGCTGCGGGCACGACCGACCGGTGAGGAACTATTTATGCTTTGTTCCAAAAGTATGAAAATTTTAACCAATGGATCCGAAAACGTACCTGTTTGTAACGAATAGGACTGCAAGTAGGCTGCGCAGGCGGTTCACTATTAGGTTAAAGTATAGAGATATTAGACTCTTACAAGTTAGCTTTATAATATAATTCTTGTAGTAGGTAGTCTACGGCTAGGTCGTAGGGTACTAACTGCCATACATTTTTGTCTATCCTCCTTTCCAAAATGGTTTCAGAATGGGGGCCTTAAATGTCGAAGTGCCTAGGTGCCCTGGGTCTCTTAAGTCCGGGCCTGTTCGTGTCCAAACATTAATCTCATGCATGTATTTAGCTTTTTATTTTCTCTTATATGCCATGAAGCTCATTAAAGGATTTCATTGACACCTGTATAATTTGAAGAACTCTCCTGAGTGTGCTCGTAATTATCCTCTTTTCAGATAGAATTGAGTCTCTTTTATTCTCTTAGTATTTAGCGGGTGTACCCAATAACGACGTTTCCTTTTTTAGGGTTTCGTACCTCTAAAGGAAAAAACGGAACCCATAGAGGATCGCTTCGTTGTCCGTCCGTCAGTCTGTCAAGACCTATTTTCTGCGGAACACGTGGAGGTCTCAAGTTTAAATTTATATCAAATACGTAGATCTATGGTCACTTGGAGCTCAAAAGTTTCTAAGTCAACGCAATAAAAGTTAACGCTATTTATCTGACATATTTTGATACTCGCAAATAAGTCAAAACCTACACGCTACTTTCCGTTGACCTAGAATCATGAAATTTGGCAGGAAGCAAGGTCTCACGGCACATGGAAAGAATAGCTGTTGCTTAATCACATTTTTTTTTGCGATTACAAACTTATTTTTGCAGTTGGAGAATTGACCGTGACGTATATCGATGTATGGGAGAACATGTTTTTCAACTACAAAGTTAAGTTTGTTTTTGGGATAAATTCATCCCAAGTACGGAACCCTTCTTTGTGCGTTGTCCGACACGCGCTTGGCCGGTTTCTTTTCTTGTTAAGCGCCAGTAAAAGTGCAATAGCAATCAATTCGTCGTCGTCCACGTTAAACGTACTTTCATGAAAGCGACACTACCTAGTGGCTGTGTAAATTCCTAATACAAAAAATATAACGTCCTGCTAGTCCCACGGAATTCCGAACCAGGAAACCGTACGTGTGCGGCTAGCCTTAGCTGGACGTCGGAACGCAATGATATATTTCATGTTTGTTTCGTATCGCACTGTATAACGGGCCGGTCCCGCAGCTCCCCGTCCGAGCGCGCATGTCACATGCGGGGAGGGCAAATCGATCACCCGATCCACCCCGGTTCCTCGAACAAAGCCAGCAACGCCTCACGACGGTCCGTCGGAGGGTAGCCGGGTTTCCTGCTCGTGCTTGTCATGCGGTTCCCCTCGGCGCAGGAGGCGTCCACGATGCGCCTGGTGTCGGCGCGCGCGGCCGCGCTGTCGCCGCTGGGCGCGGGCTGGCTGCCGGCGGCGCTGGCGCTGGCCGAGCGCTACCTGCGCCACGAGCCGCGCCGCGCCGTGCGCCTGCACACGCTGCAGGCCATCGGAGCCTTCATCAAGCGGAACAGGTCAGGGCTTCTTTTACGACCGCAGTTTTGGTATCGGTGCTCACGGCAACCGTGGAAATGAGACGGAACTTTTATTGTGTCAGAAGTACTGCGAGCGGGATTCATTTGAGTGTTTACTTTATGTCTCAAATACAATAGACATAGATATATTTAGTAACCTTTTTCGCGTAGCTATTCCTAAAGAGTCATAAAAAAAACCTTGTACGAAATCGGCACGTGTTTCACCTCTCAACGAGGCATCCTCAGGGTGACGATTGACTTGTCGCGAACACGAACACGGCGTGTTGCCAACGCCGGACGCAGAGGTCTATTGTATTTTATAATGGATTTCCGCAAGGTCACACCTGAATCTATTAACTATTTTTTTTCTCAACTTTATAATTGTATGTTTTCTTTTTTATGTGCATCTGTATACAGAGTGATTGATAATTGGATGCACTCTTTGAAAAAGGAGGGTGTTTGATACTAGAGCTAATTTGCAACATTGTTGAGCCCGTTAACTTGGTATGTTAACTGTTTATGCAAAAAGTGTTGTTTTAGAAAAAAAAAAAATTGTAAATTTCCCACTTCTCTACCATAAACTTTTAATTGTGAGAAATCTTCTTTGCATTGCCAGGTACCTATACGGCGAGGAGCTGATCGAGCTGGTGGGCATCCCGGTGCTGAGCGCGTGCGCGCTGGACGCCGAGTGCGCGCTGCGGGCCGCGGCCGCGCGCGCGCTCACCGAGCTGGCGCGCACCTCGACCTCGGACGCCTGCACCGACCTTATCGACCTGCTGGAGAAGGTATGTGCCCGTCCAGATGTAATACGTAGCAAAACCTCAAACCGAAGCAGTCGGCTCACAATACTGTGGCCTTGCCGGCGAGCCAACAAGACCGCAATAAACACCTGACTAGTAGATCAGGCCCTTTAGACGTCCTCGAAGTGGTCAACTGAAACATTGCATGACCTAAAAACAATAGTCATTGCTGTTATGTTCATTAGAACCGTCCTATTCAATACTTTATGATATTTGATTACTCTTTTATTTATTTATTTGAAAGTATAAAAGTTATGTATTACGCTGAAATTGTTTGTTACTTATCAGTCACTTGTCCCTTAGGTTCAGTAGATCTATCTGGCATTAAGGTAACACTAACCGATATGTTCTCCATACAAAATTCGGGACGTTATTATTCTACTGTTTGACATTGTACCATCAAAGAAGTTCATAGCTAACCAGTTTCAAAACAAAATCCCGTGAACACATTTGTTACCGGCCCGGTTCTACAGGTGCCGAGCGCCGCAAGCAAGAATAGTCCTTACGGTGGTTAGATATGAACTTCTTCGATGGTACATCCAAAGTTAATGGTATCGTTTGTCTCATTATTAATGTTGTCTGTGCGGGAAGAAATAGGAAAGTAAAATTAAAAGCCATTATAAAATTATGAGCCAACAAACTTCGATCAATAATGCACTAGATTCCCGGTAAGCGCTTCAAAAACGGAACGAAAAATAAGAGCACAGATTCGGTTGTGGTCTTATTTCAAATTAGTATGGTCCAATCATAGCCAACGTTAAGAGCCCCTATCAATTTCGCGGTCTAAAAACAGAAAATTCAAGTTTTTTCATCTCAAATTTCTCAATAACCTTAACATATTTGGTTTTTTTTTTAATGCAAAATTATTCATCACCTATTTAACTAGTAAGTCTTCTGATTAAAATTTTGATAACTATTCAATATAAATTTCGAAAAATAAAAATCTAACACACGTTTTTACATTAGCACGAAACACCAGGTTTTCCAATTGCTTTTATAGCTTACTGGTGGCAAATATCAATCTGAAAAAAATCCTTAATATATATGCATATAGTATATTACTAACCCTACAGGTTATTTTTTTAAAGTATAATGAAAGAGTACTTTAAAAAAAATGTAATCCACGCTGAAAAAACGCAATAAGATCATGTGCAAAATCATCGTCTACGCGTAAGAATTTATTGGAAATAACAATAAAAGTTTAATATTTAAAAAAAAATAGGTTTTTATCTACCAAACGCAATTTTTATATTTCATTTTTGACTACTTATTTAATTGTAGTAAAATATCTAAATAATGCTTTATAAACCGATGCGTTCGCTGGAGGCAATCAGTCGCGCTCAAGGGCTTCTTGACGACGGACCGTGTCGCTCGTGACGTTCGCCGCTCCCGACGTAACTCGCGAATAGCTCGTGATTTTGTACTAGGCCTAACCAGTTTTGAGACTGTGAGTATATTTTTTTTTTATTTATGCATAGTGTGACACTTTATGATTTGTTAATGTCATTCATACATATTGATGTTTTGTATTGCACTATTAGTAAAACAGTGTTTAATTTTTAGAAAATAGGTCGAATGAGTGAACTTTATTATTACGAAAAAATCAATGGTAAAAAGAAAAAGTTGAAAAAACACGGAAGGCATGCGCAGCTCTTAGGTAAATATTTTTGTAATCAATTTTTTTTATATTTGTAGAGAATTAAATTGACAGAAATCTGCCGAAAATCAAATATTACCTGGAACATCGTCGATGAGCGAAAAGGATCGGGACACAAGGTAATTATTTTTACCTAGCAATAATTATAGTTAACTACATAAATCACGAAAGTTTCATCATCATCAACAACTGCCTGTAAGAAATTGAATAGATTTTTTGGTAGGTAATTTTATAATAAATGTATTATTAATTATTTTCAGTTACACTAACAATCAGGACTCACCAGTACGCCTTGCATGACCACCATAGAAATGGATTTTGTCGACGGAAGAATAGACAAAATAACAAATGAATGACAGATTGTGATTGTGAATCTGTAATTTTTCTATTCTTCCGACGACAAAACCCGTTCCTATTGTGGTCAAGCTACGCGTGCTGGCTCTTTATCAGTAGGTGAAAAGGGGTATTTTTCAACTATTAATTATTGTGCAAACACTGTATATCTATATCTTCTGTACAAATAAATAAAATTGAAGTGTCTGTTTGTAATGTCAAAATAACCGCCACCGGAATATCAAAGATACCCGTGATAGCAGACGCGAGTTGGTGTAAGCTCATGCTTGTATTGTTGATAAAATAAAAAGTATGTTGTACTTATTTTCACGCCGTTGCTACACCTATAGTGAAAAAAAATATTATCGGAAATGATACATTTTATTTAGATAAGGGTGGGCTACAAACAAAATAATGTTTCGTTTGAGTTAAAGGACATGTCCAGTTTCTGCCCTCTGGTCGTGTTCCGAGTCGACAATGTTCATGATTTAAGGTTTTACAGTAAGATTAAAAAATTAAGATTTAATTTATTATGGATTTATAAATACAAAATAGGTTGTGCAACAAATTCTCAAATAAAAATTGCTCAATTATAGATTCCGCCTCGCCATTTTAACGGGAAGTACTAAAAATGTTTTTGACGTTCCATTTTATTCCGTAATTACCTTTAAAGAGTATGACTAATAACTATAACCCGCTTATTTTAAATCAAAGGAATGTATGTAATTGTTGTAATGTAATCTATATACATATATAAAAGAAAGTCGTGTTAGTTACACTATTTATAACTCGAGAACGGCTGAAACGATTTAGCTTAAAATTTGTGGAGAGGTAGCTTAGAACCAGGAGTCTAACATAGGATACTTTTTATCCCGGAAACCACCCTCTAAAGGGGGTGAAAAGGGGGGTGAAAGTTTGTATGGGAAATTAAAAACTGATGACTGGATTTGGATGCAAATTTTCAAGTAGATAGGTGAGATACTGAGATAAAGGATAGGATACTTTTTATTAACAGGGGGATGAAAAGGGGTGGGATAGGGATAAAAAATGAGTATCGATATTGGTATCATTTCCGAGGTTTTTGGGTCGTTTATTTAAAAAATTATATCTATTTTTAAATACGAAATGTTAGAAGTAAAATATTATCATCCCTTAATGGGGCGGAAAGGGGTCGAAATGTCAAAAAATCAACATTGATGTCGTTTTCATGGTTTTTCCCATACATTGTCTAAGTTCTCAAAAAACTAAATAAATGAATAAGTATATGTTTCTTGCTTTCTAAAAAATTACCCTGAGGGGGGGATGAAAAAGGGGTGTGCTAGGGATAAAAATGTAAAAAATCGATATGGGTATCATTTTCGAGGAATATTGGGTCGGGGATTTCGAAAATGTCATCTATTTTAAAGAGGGTTGAAAAATGGATGTGATAGGGGTAATAAAGGACGGCCCCAGCAGATATTGTATACTTGCTATAGTCAAAACATCAGTCTAGCTGTTCATTTGTTATAAATGGTAAAACAAAAAAACAGGTAGGTAGGTAGGGTAGGTAGGTAGGTAGGTTAGGTAAGTAGGGTATGTAGGTAGAGTAAGTAGGGTAGGTAAGGTAGCCAGGGTAAGTAGGGTAGGTAGGATAGGTAGGGTGGGTTTTTTTTTTTAAATTTGATTGATTGCGGAACAAAGTTCGCCGGGTCAGCTAGTTGCGTATAAAATACGACAATATTACTAACATATTTTTGTGTAAACATCTAAAAAGATTTTATTTTGAATACCCACTTCTTAAAATGAAGGTAAGTATTTATTATTTCTTTGACATGAGTACCTATATTAAAAAGTACTCTGTGGACATGACATTGACATATAATTATTATTTTCTGCTTGCTTTGCTTGCATTGCAGTTCCAAGTTGCATAAAAGCGTTCCTTGCTAACTGTGCGATTATTTTGTAATATTGATATTTTCTTATAACGACCTACCACACGGGCTGCCATCATATATCAGTTCGTATAGGATTCTGTTTTACTCATTGATGTAGTTTTACTTTTCGATTTGAATATTATGATGAGGTGCATCAATTGTGGCATCGCTGTGCAGGGGATTCGCAGACATATCGTGGGAAGGCTGTGTTTACCCTTGCAAGTGAGATTCGCTCGATGGTTAGTAAATCAGGTACGCCCAGGGTACGCCTACGGCAGTCACGTAAACCATGCAGTGAAGGCAATATATTGACCAATTGTGTTATAATTTGAAAAATACAATGATATTTGCTATTGGTCCAGCTCCCATTAGATCGATATGCTTGTCACGACTGTTATAATTAATTAAATACCGAAGCTGCTGACAATAAGAGATTGTTCGGTCATACAATGGTCTGCCGTGGATGTAATATCTTAGTCGGGCTCAGAAATCCAAGAGGCCGACGTTTCTATACTGTTGCAGTGGACAGCCCTTTAGTACCCCGGGGTTATTTCCAATGATAATATTTATCAGGTAAATTATTTATTACCCGACTACGTTTTTTTATAAGTAGGTAAAGTCTGAAAGAAAATGGCACAACGAATGGGACAGATGCCTCAAAACTGGATAGACGAGCGATGGAAACGACGATCGCGGAAGATGGAAGGAATGTTCTTCATGTAAAAACTCAACATAAATATAACATCACGCCAGCGATTCCCGAAGGATTTGTGCGTGGTGAACCTACTATTGTGCAGCACATTTCACCAGTTATGTCATGACATTTGTAATAAAATGTATTTTAATAATATTTTCAGGATATGACAACAATGTATGCATGTGATAGCTGTGGGTTCGAGCGAATCGACCCCAGATTCATGACTCATCCAGGGACTTTTAAGAGGATGTTGTTACAACCATTGCACATGGATCATCAACACCGCCGCCACCAGTTCTCTACAATCAATACCGGTTGTTGCTGTCATGTCATGACGATAGGTATCTTGGCTGGGCAAGGCATCATGAGCTAGCACCAGCGTCATTTTTGGACAATGTTTTGGTGTTTCTCGAAGACAGTTATTTTCTTTTTAATCATTTTATTTAAGTATGTACCTACAATAAAGGAATTTGTTTGGCAATAAATACGTTGTTTTATTTATTTTAATCCCAATTCAATACCAACAAGTATGTAAATATAAATAATATTATAGGTATTGAGGATAGAAACCAAAATACGGGATTAAAGAGTTTATGTGTATTTATGTGTACATTATAGAATAAGAAAACTTTGTGATTCAATAAAAACAATGTTAAGCACTTATTTAATAGATATTGAAATAGGTGCTTTACATGTTTGTTACACGAATATAAATATTTAAAAATCTGCAGAATCTGATCTCAGACCAACAAAATATTAAATCTTTCACTAACTTTACAAAGGCATACCACCAATTAGTACCTGTTGTTCCTCACAGATGGCATTGTAATAAAAAAAAATCTAACCTTATTTTGACCAGTTTCTGACTCCCACGCAAGTTCCTGACTCCTTAAACTTATTAATTGATAAACTATAAAATATGACGAATATAACAATCATTACTGAACATTGGTTTTGACTACCTAGGCAATCGTCCATTGCTCCACCAGATATCTCCTTTGCTATCTTCATTAAAGTACTTTTCCTCCATGTCCCGCTCGGTTTTATCACCATAAAAATAAATTTTGTAGCTTTATAATACGACAAGTTGGGTCGCTATACTATACTCTCATGATGGTCTGCGGTCTTATAGCGACGGAAATAAAGGTACACAGGAGTCTCGAAGCGCACCGTTATCTAAATACTAATAATATCTACATACATATATATATAATATCTAAAGAATACAGGAGTACAATAACACGTGTAATTCGTTACAGACTTACCTTATATACGCTGGTCACACTTTATAGTTTGCTTTTACTATAATGTATGCCGTACATGGGTATCGATATTATTATAGGGCACGTAAACATAACACGTCATAACCACAATAAAATCCATCCAGTATTACGGAACCTATTAAGTAAAAACTATGGAGTGCTGATAATGGCGGTAACGGACCAAGATTATTGTTCCAGCTGCACCGTGCGACAACGCACACTACGATTGTCAGCAATAGTTCGAACGCACACAGACACACTGCGCTCCGATAGTTACCTAAACTAGTAGCGCGCCGAAATTGATAGGGGCTCTTAAGAGAACTTTTGTATGAGATAATGTATCTAGTGCATTATTGATCGAAGCCAACAAAGATTAGTTAAGCTAAGTTAAGTTAGTAAGATTAGATTAGAAAAAAAAGAAGAATAAGAAGAAGTAATAAAAGAAGTGTAAAATGTCCAAAACAAAGTGGGCACCGGCAAGCTTAATTATCGGAGGGATCACTAATATTTATTTGTAATTGATTTAAGCAGTTGTTTTCTCATAAATCTCGATTGTCCAAAGGAGTGTGTGTGTGTTATTGTATGTTTCCGCTCGCAGATCCTGAACCGTCCCTTCGAGATGTACGTGACGGACGTGGCCATCCCCGCGGACGCCGACGTGTCGGACCTGGCGCGCGCGGGCGCCGGCCTGCTGGAGCTGCTGCACGCCAAGCTGCTGGGCGCGCCCGCCGCGCACGCCGCGCGCTGCTTCCTAGTGCTGCTGGACCATCTGGACAACCACTACCGGCGACACGCGCTCTTCATGCACCATCCCGACATACGGATAAAGGTGTGCGGTCGTAGCATTGAGAACACTATTTTGTTTCTTATATTGACTAATAGAAAATTATTCCATTCGTGAAGCATTACGAAATGGCTCCTTGGTCGTCACTCTAACTTATATATACAACATACGAGAACGATCCGTGGGGGTGTTGTTAAATATCATAGTAAAATATATTTATGTGGTCATTTTCAGGTAAAACGAAGATAAAAATCCCCACTTTTTTATAAATGGGGAATTTCACCGGGTTATTTATATGTGGCTCCACTTAACCTGAGAGTTGTACGACTAATATAGTCGGCGTATTACTACTTCACCTCGTTTATTCTGTAAGTCCGTGTTCCGTCAGATACTCGAGATGCTGTTCGGCCTGCGCGCGAACCAGTTCAACTGCGTGGGCTTCTGCTACGACAGCGCGGGGGCCCCGGTGTCGGGCGCGGCCGCGGCGCGCCTGCGGCCCGTGTGCTCGCCCTTCCTCATGGCCGAGCCGCCCGCGCAGCGCGGCCACGTGCCCGCGCAGGCGCAGCCCAAGGACTTGCCACAGGTAATACTTTACTGCTCTAGCGGCCGGCTGTTGGGCTATTTTAGTTTTTTTTAGGTTTTGAGACAACAACCCGTTCGTACCCATACCCGGACAAGGATAGATAATCTTGAAAAAATATATTTTAAGTAATGACAAATGTTATACAATGTGGAGATGACGATACAACAATAAATGAAAACACTGGTAATACTAGTTCATAGGAATATTTTGAAACTATCAAATAAATCCTAGAACAGATTTTTTTTTTTTTTTTTTCAAATAAACTAAATAGCATAAAAATGTAAACAAAACAGAACACCATTTTTAAATATTGGTGTGTCATTTTTAAATACCTGTGAGAAGAGCGGCAACAGCGCGGGGTAGTGATTTTTTGCGCCATATTTATTTTTATGAATGCAAAAACAATTACACAGAATCACAAATTATTAACTGAATAGTCACAGTCACCCACGAGTAATTATTAATTACAATCACTGTTTAATCAGTTAATCACTTATCGTACATATTCAGACTTAGTATCCATAAAAATGTTAAATTTTCAATATGTTCGCCATGAACCAGAACACACAAATTACATCGTCTTAAAAGATTATTTCTTACTCTTGATAAGAGGTCGCCATTAGCGGCCATTTGTTTTAATTTATTAAAAGATATTAGAATTCGGCTCCTTAAATCATCAACGGTATCAATGTCTGTTGAATAAACTTCATTTTTGACATGACCCCACAAGAAGAAATCTAATGGCGTGAGGTCCGGTGACCTCGCTGGCCATAACGTGTTGGTCCATAACGGCCAATCCACTGCTGTCCAAACATTTGAGACAAACGCTCTCTGGCAGACGTCACTGAATGAGCTGGTGCTCCGTCTAACTGGTACCACATCTGGCTGTGCACGTTTAGCGGAAGATCATCCGTGTAATCTGAAACGGGTCCGTTGAGAAGTTCTAAAAACTTTACACCATTTAAATTGCCCTCAATAAAAACCGGACCAATTATGGTATTCCTGTGTATGCCAACCCACACATTGATAGCAAATCTGTACTGGTGCGAAGTCTCCCGTACTAGATGCGGATTCTCGCGGCTCCAGTACCGAAGATTCTGTCGGTTCCATAAGCCGTTCCTTGTGAATGTACTTTCATCAATCCACGTTCCTTGTGAATGTACTTTCATCAGTCCACATCACATTGTACAGGAAGTCGGGGTTATGTAAATGTTTTATTTCTATCCAACGACAGAAGGTTTCTCTTACTGGCTTGTCCCTTTGTAGCAACGCCTGTACTTTTTTGTATTTAAAAGGCTTCCGTTTGTCGCGTTTTAAAACTTTTTGTATGGTTTTATGATTTACACCAAAATTTCAAGCTGCCCTACGTAGACTAGACGTAGGATTGCGTTCAAAGTAATTTAAAACTCGTTCGTCTCGGGTCACTGTTACTATTGGAGTAGCACTATCCAAATGCGGGATTAAGGGTACATTTTCCCGTATCCTCTGGACAGCTTGAACGATAATGCGGCCGTCCGTAGGACATACACGGGTGTTCCCATAGCTCTCGGTATGTTCTTATTGCTAAAGCGGCGTTTCCGTGACATTCCCCATAAATTAAAATCATGTCGGTGTACTCCATGGCTTTGTAACCAAAACGAGGCATTGTTATTACAAAAAAACAAATGATTAGATAACACACTGACAAGCGTCTAATTTCGCACAATTCACTTAACAATTTAACTACCTAGGTACCTATTACTACGTTGTATGTGTCCTGTCACTGAATAAAGCGTCTAATTTCGCACAATTCACTTAACAATTTAACTAGGTACCTATTACTACGTTGTATGTGTCCTGTCACTAAATAAAGCGTCTAATTTCGCACAATTCACTTAACAATTTAACTGGGTACCTATTACTACGTTGTATGTGTCCTGTCACTAAATAAAGCGTCTAATTTCGCACAATTCACTTAACAATTTGACTAGGTACCTATTACTACGTTGTATCCTGACACTAATTAAATAAAGCGTCTAATTTCGCACAATATTCACACTAAATCGTCTTAAGATAATCACAATTTCATAAACAAACGAGCGGCGGGCGGGCGGGCGCTTCAAAGGCAGCGAAACCGGAACACCTGCGCTTACGATACGAAACAATGACGCGTACGACGTCATAGGATCACGGCGACACACTGACCTACACCATGGTATAATAAAACAAGGTATGGCATTCCGGGAGCGACACATGCCTACGTCACTGTTCAGTTGCCACTTTATTGCAATAAAACTCGAATTTAAGGAAAGATTTTCAATCACCATTCTGTAAAAAAATATATACAAAGCATTGAAATTGTCGTTTCGTTTGTCTTATGAAACGAAACAAACATATACCAACGTAATTTTTAATTAAAACCTCATTATTGTATCAGATTCGCATAAGTAATAAAGGAGGTTGGGGAGTTATTATTACACACTACTGGTAACACAGAAACGGGCTGTCTAATTGGCATTCTGACATTTTGTCATGTATCGCTATTCTTGTCGAACCCGTATGTTGGTCTCGCTCAGTCCCATTGTACACAGTGATTCTCAAACATTTAGTTGTGGACGTCTAACAAGTTGTTTTGTTAAATTTTTTTCTTTGACCACAATATCAATAAAAGCTTTTAAAATGGTTCGTTGTTCAATTCGGAACTGTAAGAATAAAAGTGTAAAAGGCGGTACAATAAGGTTAATTGTTGGTAAGTTTCGTATTACACGTATGTTACGAGGGTGACACTGAAAGTTTTTAGAACTGGCCACTTGTAGACGATATAATAAAAAAAATTAAAGCAAAAAAACCTTTAAAAAAAAGGTTTTATTTAAATGCTCTAAAAAGAAGAAAATAAATTTTCTTTTAAAATTTTAACTATCATCTTATAACCTCATTATACACAATTTATATGATCATAAACGCTTGTGGCGAGGTTTGCGTAAGTACGAGTACCTGTAAGTATTTAATTAAACTGAAATTTAAAATAAAAAAACTTAGCAGATTAAGTTACTCAATTAAATAGGTACTAGTTTATTTAAACAAGTAAATCGCGCGACAAGCTTTTATGATCATTTAAATTGTGTATAATGAGGTTATAAGTTGACAGTTAAAATTTTAAAAGAAATTTTTATTTTCTTCTTTCTTTTAAAATGGACTTTCTTATTTTTTGTTATAATGAAGATAAATAAGAGCTACTTTACCATAGTAAGACAATACAAAATTATACTTCAAATACTTAATTAATTAAAAGTAATATATTAAATATTAATATACCTAAGGCGACTGCAATAAACGTGATCAAATGTTATGAATAGTTGGGGTTGGGGGCTTTTCTTTTTTAAGTTTTTTACGGAATAGATAAAAAGTGTCGGCAAAGATGTCAATGTTGCTGCTATTGTGGACTATATTATAATTATTTATAAATCGGTTTTTAGTTATTTTAACCTGCATTTTTATTCTCAGCTAACTCTTTCATTTAATACCCATACTATAGGAAAGCATAAAAAACTTCAAAAGTCCGCCATATTGGATTAAGAGTGATGTCAGAAATGCATTAAAAATAACTATTCCGCCATCTTGGATGGTCCGCCATATTGGATTTAGAATGACGTCACACAGCTTATCGTGTATTGTCATCCAAACTAAACGTGTATACAAAATTTCAGCTCAATCGATAGAAGATATCTGCTTCAAAATTGAGTAGGAAGATTCCACCAGAACAAACATACATACATTGCAAGTTAAATAAAAGCTTTTAAAATAAGTACAAATTTTGAAAATAGGAACTCTTTGCCAATATTATTGTGTATGTATTTCATTAATTTGTCATTTGTTTACGATTTGGCGGCAAATTTAAAATTGTCTGTGTCACGTCAGCATGAATTTAACGAGAGAGAATTTTCGTACAATGATTTTTATGACTTTCGATGTCATTTACGAGTAAGTCAACAAGAAAGTTCTGATAGACTTCGATTGGGTTTTCACGATAAAGCCCCATCTCGTGCCACTGTTTACAACTGGTTTAATGAGTTTAAACGTGGTCGCACTAATCTCACCGATGATCTGCGTGAGGGACGGCCTTCTACGGCGACGACTGAAGAAACATCAGTGTTATGCGGCGTATGATAGAGACTGACAAAAGAGTGACTTATCAGCAGATTCAGACAAGATTAGGCATCGGTATGAGTCAAATGCACATAATCCTCCATGAACATTTACCGGTCAGGAAGCTTTGTGTCCGGTGGATACCTCATAATTTGACAGAGGCCCGAAAACTCCGTCGTGTTGATTGGTGCCGTGAAATGATTCAAAGATTTAAGAGCCCGACGATGAACGCTCGCAACTGCAAGTCTAGACGCGTGCGAAATTTTGCGCACAGCCGTGTGTGTGTGCGTATGAGTGGGTAGATAGCTATTATTAACTGTACTTGCTATTCATTCATAACGACTCGTCGGCATTTATATTTATTAGTGATTAGGTATGTTCATTATCTATATCTATAAAAATCTATGCCACTTTTCGTTGTAATTTTATAACTCAAGAACGGCTGGGCCGATTTAGCTGATTTTGGTTTTGAAATGTTTGTCATAGTCTAGGGAAGGTTTAAACGGTGAGAAAATTAGGGTAGGTAGGGTATGTAGGGTAGGTAGGGTAGGTATGTAGGGTAGGTAGGGTAGGTAGGGTTTAGTGCTACCCGTGCGAAGTCGGGGCGGGTAAAGCTAGTTTGCTTTATTTTTGTTGACTACTCGTACTTTGGGGAATCGTTAGTGAACGTATAGACTAGTAATGCGTTTTTTGCAAATTTCTTTACCATGCCGATATCTCAAGATTGAGACCTTGTAGAGAAAATCTAGTAGATAGGTACGTCATACAAATAAGGTAGGTAGACACGATGTTCGTAAAAAATAACGGCTCAGATAAATAACTGTGATACGAGCTGATAAAAATAAAAATAATAAACGAAGATTTTGAATACCCATTTATTAAGTTATTAGCTGCCCGCCCCGGCTTCCCACGGGTAGGACGTAGTACTTATCTACGTTGCACCTACCTAACCTACCTACCTACCTAAGTACCTAGCCTACCTACCTACTGACCTACATACCTACCTACCTACTGACCTACATACCTACCTACCTACCTAAGTACCTAGCCTACCTACCTACTGACCTACATACCTACCTACCCTACATACCTACCTACCCTACCTACCTACCTACCTAAATCCCTACCTACCTAGCTTCTCTACCTACCTAGCTACTCTACCTACCTACCCTACCTACATACCTACCTACATACCTACCTACTTACATACCTACCTACTTACATACCTACCTTTCCTACCTAGATACCAAATTCAAAAAATTCAAATTCAAAAGTCATTTATTCAAACTAGGCTGAGAATCAGCACTTTTCGAACGTCAAAATTACATAAGACAGTCCCCCAAAATGCCCACCCTTCACCACTTCCTAGTGCATTAGCTGGGAAGAAGAAGTGGCGCAACAAACTCCCCAGCAGCACAGTTGTCTGTTCAGTTAGAAGAACAAAAAAAAGATTCTATATAATAGTATTCAAAATAATTTACATTACGCAACACAAAACATAACATAACCTACCTACCTACTTACATACCTACCTACTTGCAACTAACCCAACCTAACTACCCTACCTCCACTTACCTATCCTAAAAACCTTGTCCTGAGAATAACGAACACAACAAAAAAAGAATTAGCCAATTTGGTGCAGCCGTTCTCAAGGTATGTTGGGACCAGAAATATAGGGATTTATTTTTTATTAATAATAGATAATAATATATGTAATATATAGATGTTCTTACTTCAGAGATATAGACATATCAATATTTTAAAAAATATGAGTTGAAACGTGATAAAGTCGTGTAGGGTGACCATATTTATCGACCTCGTCCAATTGAAAAAAAAGATACACACAGTGTCAGAATACATAGTGTCAAAGATACACACTAAACACGCTGCTATAAAATGATAATCAAGCGGCAAGAAGTTTTACTATAATTATATAAATAATATTAAAATCCCATCAAGCAAAGCAAAAGCGACACAATACGAAATGTATTAGTACTGAGCTCGATGCAGAATGTTTATCGGCTTCATATGTTATAAAAAAAATGAAAAATACCGTCTAAATCCGCATATTAACATAATATGGTGGAAATATGCTCAAATTCCAAATGATTTAGGTATTAAGTTTGACACTTCAAAGGTCGCCGCGTTCTTAACGGAAGTGACTCAAATGCTGTGTTCGACATACTTACGGGTGACGAAAGCTGGATTTATTGTTATGATCCTGAAACTAAGAGACAGTCTGCTGTCTGGGTGTTTCCTTCCGAGGAGTTACCAACTAAAGTGAAGAGAGGTCGAAGTGTGGGAATAAAGATAGTGGCCTCGTTCTTCGGAAGGACAGGTCATTACGCAACAATTGTTTTAAAGGATCTAAAAACAGTTACTGCAGAGTGGTACACTAACAATTGTTTGCCACTTGTCTTAGAAAAAGTTCAGAAGAAACGACCTCGCAGTAGGATCCTCCTTCACCACGACAACGCTTCGTCGCACACCGCCAAGCAAACAATCAACTACTTGGCGACGTCAGACGTGGAATTACTGGGTCACCCGCCCTATAGCCCCGACCTCGCACCTTGCGATTTTTATTTATTTCCGAAAATAAAAGAAAAACTTCGACGAAAACGTTTTATGAACGCTGAGGAAGCAGTGGCTGCGTTTCAAAATGCCGTCGAAGAGACCCCTAAGGACGAGTGGGCAAAGTGCTTTTCTTAGTGGTTCCATCGGATGCAGCGATGTATTGATGTAAATGGACACTATTTTGAAAAGATCGAATCTTTATAATTCAACATGAGATAATCTCCAATTCTTCTGTCATTTTGTCCTAGATTTTACGACGAGATAGTTGAAAAAATTAAGATAAAGTACGCACAGTAATGCGGTAGTGGGGCGCGTCATTTCAGAGTGGACAAGCAATACAAGAAAAAATTAAACAATCTCCAAAAATAACCTGGCAGCATGTACCATCGAAGAAGTTCATATCTATACACCGTAAGGACTATTTCTGCTTGCAGACGCTATAGAACCGGGGCGGTAATAGATGTGGTCATCGTATTCACGGGATTTTGTTTTCAAACTGCTTAGATATGAAGTTCTTCGATAGTACTTATTTTAGTCATCATTTTATTTTACAACATAAACTCCCGGACACCTGCATCCAGCCACCCTGCATCTTTTTAAATAATATATGTGGATTTGAAGTCTCTATCATTTCCGTTTGTCATTGTTCCAAGTTAGAAATAGGAATACAAAAAAAAAAGGAATTAAAAAAAATTAAACCGTCTTCGAAAGAAATTAATTCAAAATTATGAAATAATATTTCTATGGCGGGAGGCCTTGTCCGAAATATGCGACGTGGCAATTCCCCGTGTCCAGCCCGGACGTGCCTCGCGCCAGGTGTATTGGTGGTCGCGGGAGTTTGGCTTCCGCAGAGGGCACTCTACGGTGGACGGCATCATGCGCGTCCGGGCCCTCACGACGGGGGATGCTGTGGCCCGGGGTGGGGTCGTCTTGGCGGTGTCTCTAGACATCGCCAATGCCTTCAACACCCTGCCCTGGAGTTGCATCAGGGAGGCACTCCGGTATCACCGGATGCAGACCTACCTCTGTCGTGTGGTCGAGGCCTATTTGACGGACAGGGCCGTCATTTACCCCGGTCACCATGGAGAATGGAATCAGCGAAAGATGTCGTGCGGTGTCCCACAGGGATCGGTCCTGGGGCCGCATCTGTGAGACATCGGATACGACTGGGTGCTGCGCGCCGACCTCCCTAGCGGTGTCCGCGTGGTTTGCTAAGCTGACGCCGACTTTGAGGAGTGGCTAGAGAGGTGCCACGGCGTCCTTACCTTCGGCTTGACGCAGGTCCTCACCGAACACGGTTGTTTCGGGAGGTTCCTGTTCCGCATAAGGCGAGAGGAAACGCCCGGGTGTCACCGCTGTGTGGATCGCCCGGAGGACACGGTGGCGGTCTGCCCGGCTTGGGTGGGGCACCGCCGTGTCCTTGTGGAAGCGCTCGGCGGCAGTGATCTCTCGCGGCCGGCCCTGGTTCAGGCCATGGTATGGAGCGAGAGGGCGTGGGAAGCCGTCACCTCCTTCTGCTAAGCAGTAATGCTCGCGAAGGACGAGGCGGAACGCGTGAGGGAGACGCAAATTTCGCGCCCTTACACCCCTAGCTGCCGCAGGAGACGCCCTGGGCGCCTGGAATCGCAGGCCGATTCCCGTCCACCGTACGCTTCACGCGTACACGCTTCGTCAGCTCATCCCATAAGTGCTCTATTGGATTAATATGAGGTCTTCTTGCTGGCCATTCCATTACTGCGATACTAAGGTAATGCAGGTATTCTCGAACAATTCTTGCAGTGTAAGCTCCGGCATTACCATGCATAAAAATTAAATCCTGACCCAGAAACTCAACATATATGGCATTACTGGGAGTAAAAAATGAAGTAGGTTTGAGGAAAGTTGACATAAAATACTATGAAAAGGCTCAGAAATAGAATCTCCAGTGAGTAATATTCATCGTTATAATTTAACGTATTAGGTATAGTATTAGAGTTGTAGCGATTTTTAACAGAGGTCCAAAAGTGTTTACTGTAAGCTTTAATGGATTTTTCAGTTTGATTAAGTTATCATTTAAAACAAGCAGCTTCCATAGTCTTGACTCTGTCACGCAAATATTTAAAAGTTAACTCGTCAGATTTATTGCCATAAATCTTATATTTTTCTTTAATTGTTTTGACGAGTGATGAGCTGAACCAGACTGGATATTTATTATTACATACTAGCTATTGTGGTATATACTTCTTTTGAAAATATTTTATAGTGTCTACAAAGAACCCAACCGACTCATCCAGTGATCGGAATTTGGTAATTTAAAAGAGTAACCGTGGAGTTTCTTGCCGGCTCTTCTCCATAGGAAACGACCAATTGGAACCGTGCACAGCTTCTGACGTTTCATAAGTTTACGTGAAATAAAATATTTTTAATTTGAAAAGTTCTAAGCCTTGGCCGCAACCAGGTATTGATGGACTCACGTATCCACATAGCCTTGGCTTCACCGCGGCCCACATTTTCACCTTCCTCCATCAATGCCCCTGTTGCAGGCTGCGAATGCGTGCACTGACTGTACAGGTCCACTCATTCTACTTACTCGTATTTTTTTAAAAGACCATTTCAGTCTACATGATCTGACCAATATTATGTCTGAATTTTAAAAGAGACTGACCTCTGAGATTGTTTCGGCATTTGATCTCAGAGTAGTCAGATGGGAAACGCCAACCTCATACTTTTTTTAAATATGCTTGATGTGTAAGAGTGTCTTCATATTCCTACATACAGAAATAAAATCATTTATCATTGATGATAAAAAAATATTTGTTTTTAATAACTTGCTAAATCGATCTCTCGTCGCGAGATAAAGAAGCGTCAAAGTGCTTTTTCGAGTTTACTCGAGTTGTAACGGTCATGTTGTCTGATATAACTGGTCGTGTTTGATGTGGCAGGGTGCGTGCCTGCTGCCAGTGGGGCGCGCGGCGCGGCTGCTGGCGTCGGCGCTGACGCGCGAGAAGGACTGGGCCGTGCTGGCGCGCGTGCTGCGGGCGCTGCCGCTGCTGCTGCAGGCGCGCGCGCTGGCGCTGGGGCGCCGCGCGCAGGACCTCGACATGCTGGCCTCCACGCTCTGCTCCATGGTAACTAGCGCGACCTGCTCACACACACATGTCACGCGCCACAAGGACTGGGCCGTGCTGGCGCGCGTGCTGCGGGCGCTGCCGCTGCTGCTGCAGGCGCGCGCGTTGCAATCTGTTGAATAATTTTAAGGCAAAATTGAAGGCATTCATTGAATGTGTTACAGATATCAGACCGCAGCCTCAACTTCCCCGAGTGCCTCCGAGTGGGAAATGGTCAAAAGCTATTAGTGTCCGAGTTCCACAGCACGGCGCTCCCCGGGCTGGCCTCCCTGGCCCCCTACCACAGCTACCTCGAGCCGCAGACGCAGCAGAGGATAGTGCGCTGTCTGCTCAAATACGGCATGGGTGAGTACAACATAGTTCTACAGTTCCCTTTTTCACTAATTGAAATGTTTGATACCAAACCCCAGGAGTCTTCACGTCAGCCTTCTGGTGTGGAGCCTCACCCAGAGGACTAAGTCTCTCTTAGTTATTCGGTACTAATTAAGTAAATAAGGACTAAGGACTCAGAGAGCTAATAAGCATTTGCGAAACGTACGCTCATACACATGGCCTAAAATATAACGTCAAAAAGAGCGACCTTATGGTTTTTAATGCGGATTCTAAGTGTCCGGCGGAGGTCCACCAGTACGTAGTACCAGTAAGGCTATGTGGCGTGTCCTTGGAGCGGGTACATACTTTTAAGTATCTAGGCCATATTGTGACGTCCGACCTGAAGGACGACGCTGATATTGAGCGAGAAAGGAGGGCGCTGTCGGTGAGGGCGAATATGATTGCCCGCAGGATTGCTCGTAGCTCCATGGATGTGAAAATCACCTTGTTTCGAGTCTACTGCACATCATTTTATACGAGTAGTCTGTGGGTGTCATATTTGCAGAAATCCTACAGCGCTCTCCGCGTTCAATATAATAACGCGCTGAGGGCGCTGCTGCGGCTGCCTCGCTTCTGCAGCGCATCGGGAATGTTCGCGAGCGCCCGCATGGACTGTTCGTATGCCCGCATGCGCAAGAGGGCCACCTCGATAGCGTGTAGAGTGCGGGGCAGCGGCAACAGTCTTCTTACCGTTGTTGCCAACAGGTTGGACGGGCCTTTCATGCAGCACTGGCAGGCCTTACGTGCACCCGTATATCAGGCTTGGGGTAGGTAAAGATATAGGTACCATAGATTTTTTGTAATATTATTATTTTGTATGCGATTTATATAATTTTTATTTTTAATATTTTGAATAACATTTTACAATTTGACATTTAATTTGATATACGGTTCTGACATTTTTATAATATTTTTTTTGATAATATTAATTATTATTTTTATGAATTGTTAAATATTTAAATTTAATTAAGGGGCCTATTACAAAAATGCGCGTAAATGTATGATTTCCTCGTTGAAATTTAATACTATTCGTTGGTTAGTATAAATAACAATTACTTGTTAAAATTAGTTCGTTTTCTCTTCTACAATAATAATAAAGCGATTTTTTCATTATTTATTTATTTATCTAGCAATAATCGTTCTCCTGATGCATGTTTTGGCAAAAACTCATGTAGAGCTCATTTGAGAGCTCTAATTTGTGGATTCTGTTGAATATAATTCATCAAAACAATTTTTCTCATATTAAACATATCCCATACTTTTATAATAATAGAATACATTTTTGTTATATGGCTTTTATTTAAAGAAAAAATGACTGGACCAAATTCAATTTTCTACTAAAAAGGTTTGGAAACAAGTCTGAATATCCGAAGTTCTACATCATTTTCGTACGTAGTATTTATACTAAAATAATCTCCAACATTTGCTTAAAAACAAAAAAAAAAAATTTAATTTTTTTTATTGCTATTTCTATTTTTTTATCAATAAAATAAAAGTACCATATATTTCACTGCGCCGGCAATGTGCGCTTAGTATCGCAAGAATGCACACATAATATAATCACAATTTTATTTGGGTTTTTGGGCAGTTTTATTTAAAATAGATATGAATAATTTAAATGTGTGTGTTTAAAATTATGGACTTGAATTTGTCTGAAATAAATGAATAATAATAAAGTTCATACTAACAATATTAATGTAATAGATCATTTGTTGTCTGAATAAATAAAATATATTATTATTATTTTGCCTATCCTGCTCAACCTGAGCATAGACATTCATCATCACATTCATCACTAAAACTACCTTTACATATTGTATGATGTCTGTCCCACAGTGCTCCGGACGCCGCAGCCGTACATCAACGCGCTGACGATCTTCACGCTGGAGACGCGCGAGACCATGGTGAAGATGCTGCCGGAGGTGCTGCTGGACCTGTCCAAGATCTCCGACACTAAGGCCATCGCCAGCCCCATGCTCGAGTTCTTGTCCAGTGAGTACCATCAATCGTCGCGGTGTGGTTGCCAGTATATGAATGTTGATAACATTAATTTACCGCAGTAACAATCAAGTACACGGAGTTTTAGGAAAAGTTCGGTTTTCTAGTACATTTTCTTGGTTACTTATTTCTGTATGACACGCGTGTAATTCTATATACTTTCTTAACGATACTGTACTGCTGCTGTGTTTGTTGTAATTCTTGTACTGCATCCGTGCTTGAGACTGACGTAGATGGCTTGTCTGGGAGTCATTATTTAATTTACGGGACTTTCGTTTTGTCGTGCTGGTTACTCTTATATCCATAACTGTGTAGCCCTGACGCGGCTGCCGAAGGTGTTCGCGTCGTTCGTGGAGGACCAGTACATGTCGGTGTTCGCCATCCTGCTGCCCTACACCAACCCGTCGCGCTACAACCACTACGTGGTGTCGCTGGCGCACCACGTCATCGCCGCCTGGTTCCTCAAGTGTCGCCTCTCCTACAGGCGGAACTTCGTGCGGTTTATTATACACGTGAGTTTCATTGAGCATTTCTGTACCCTCATATTATATCTGTCCCAACACAGTGATACATATAAAATAAAACTAGCTTTTACCTGCATTCGCTTCCGTGCTCTATCCCACAAGAACCGTACATTTTTCCGAGATCAAAAGGAGCCTAAGGCCAGAGCCACGACAGGGTGGCGCGGGGCGCCCTGCCGTGGGCGTCGCCACGGCCGGCGGCGGCGCCCGAGGCCGCGTCGGGCGCGCACTAAATGTCTACCAACACTGGCCCTCGCCGGCCGCGCCGTGGGCGTCGCCACGGCCGGCGGCGGCGCCCGAGGCCGCGTCGGGCGCGCACTAAATGTCTACCAACACTGGCCCTCGCCGGCCGCGCCGTGGGCGTCGCCACGGCCGGCGGCGGCGCCCGAGGCCGCGTCGGGCGCGCACTAAATGTCTACCAACACTGGCCCTCGCCGGCCGCGCCGTGGGCGTCGCCACGGCCGGCGGCGGCGCCCGAGGCCGCGTCGGGCGCGCACTAAATGTCTACCAACACTGGCCCTCGCCGGCCGCGCCGTGGGCGTCGCCACGGCCGGCGGCGGCGCCCGAGGCCGCGTCGGGCGCGCACTAAATGTCTACCAACACTGGCCCTCGCCGGCCGCGCCGTGGGCGTCGCCACGGCCGGCGGCGGCGCCCGAGGCCGCGTCGGGCGCGCACTAAATGTCTACCAACACTGGCCCTCGCCGGCCGCGCCGTGGGCGTCGCCACGGCCGGCGGCGGCGCCCGAGGCCGCGTCGGGCGCGCACTAAATGTCTACCAACACTGGCCCTCGCCGGCCGCGCCGTGGGCGTCGCCACGGCCGGCGGCGGCGCCCGAGGCCGCGTCGGGCGCGCACTAAATGTCTACCAACACTGGCCCTCGCCGGCCGCGCCGTGGGCGTCGCCACGGCCGGCGGCGGCGCCCGAGGCCGCGTCGGGCGCGCACTAAATGTCTACCAACACTGGCCCTCGCCGGCCGCGCCGTGGGCGTCGCCACGGCCGGCGGCGGCGCCCGAGGCCGCGTCGGGCGCGCACTAAATGTCTACCAACACTGGCCCTCGCCGGCCGCGCCGTGGGCGTCGCCACGGCCGGCGGCGGCGCCCGAGGCCGCGTCGGGCGCGCACTAAATGTCTACCAACACTGGCCCTCGCCGGCCGCGCCGTGGGCGTCGCCACGGCCGGCGGCGGCGCCCGAGGCCGCGTCGGGCGCGCACTAAATGTCTACCAACACTGGCCCTCGCCGGCCGCGCCGTGGGCGTCGCCACGGCCGGCGGCGGCGCCCGAGGCCGCGTCGGGCGCGCACTAAATGTCTACCAACACTGGCCCTCGCCGGCCGCGCCGTGGGCGTCGCCACGGCCGGCGGCGGCGCCCGAGGCCGCGTCGGGCGCGCACTAAATGTCTACCAACACTGGCCCTCGCCGGCCGCGCCGTGGGCGTCGCCACGGCCGGCGGCGGCGCCCGAGGCCGCGTCGGGCGCGCACTAAATGTCTACCAACACTGGCCCTCGCCGGCCGCGCCGTGGGCGTCGCCACGGCCGGCGGCGGCGCCCGAGGCCGCGTCGGGCGCGCACTAAATGTCTACCAACACTGGCCCTCGCCGGCCGCGCCGTGGGCGTCGCCACGGCCGGCGGCGGCGCCCGAGGCCGCGTCGGGCGCGCACTAAATGTCTACCAACACTGGCCCTCGCCGGCCGCGCCGTGGGCGTCGCCACGGCCGGCGGCGGCGCCCGAGGCCGCGTCGGGCGCGCACTAAATGTCTACCAACACTGGCCCTCGCCGGCCGCGCCGTGGGCGTCGCCACGGCCGGCGGCGGCGCCCGAGGCCGCGTCGGGCGCGCACTAAATGTCTACCAACACTGGCCCTCGCCGGCCGCGCCGTGGGCGTCGCCACGGCCGGCGGCGGCGCCCGAGGCCGCGTCGGGCGCGCACTAAATGTCTACCAACACTGGCCCTCGCCGGCCGCGCCGTGGGCGTCGCCACGGCCGGCGGCGGCGCCCGAGGCCGCGTCGGGCGCGCACTAAATGTCTACCAACACTGGCCCTCGCCGGCCGCGCCGTGGGCGTCGCCACGGCCGGCGGCGGCGCCCGAGGCCGCGTCGGGCGCGCACTAAATGTCTACCAACACTGGCCCTCGCCGGCCGCGCCGTGGGCGTCGCCACGGCCGGCGGCGGCGCCCGAGGCCGCGTCGGGCGCGCACTAAATGTCTACCAACACTGGCCCTCGCCGGCCGCGCCGTGGGCGTCGCCACGGCCGGCGGCGGCGCCCGAGGCCGCGTCGGGCGCGCACTAAATGTCTACCAACACTGGCCCTCGCCGGCCGCGCCGTGGGCGTCGCCACGGCCGGCGGCGGCGCCCGAGGCCGCGTCGGGCGCGCACTAAATGTCTACCAACACTGGCCCTCGCCGGCCGCGCCGTGGGCGTCGCCACGGCCGGCGGCGGCGCCCGAGGCCGCGTCGGGCGCGCACTAAATGTCTACCAACACTGGCCCTCGCCGGCCGCGCCGTGGGCGTCGCCACGGCCGGCGGCGGCGCCCGAGGCCGCGTCGGGCGCGCACTAAATGTCTACCAACACTGGCCCTCGCCGGCCGCGCCGTGGGCGTCGCCACGGCCGGCGGCGGCGCCCGAGGCCGCGTCGGGCGCGCACTAAATGTCTACCAACACTGGCCCTCGCCGGCCGCGCCGTGGGCGTCGCCACGGCCGGCGGCGGCGCCCGAGGCCGCGTCGGGCGCGCACTAAATGTCTACCAACACTGGCCCTCGCCGGCCGCGCCGTGGGCGTCGCCACGGCCGGCGGCGGCGCCCGAGGCCGCGTCGGGCGCGCACTAAATGTCTACCAACACTGGCCCTCGCCGGCCGCGCCGTGGGCGTCGCCACGGCCGGCGGCGGCGCCCGAGGCCGCGTCGGGCGCGCACTAAATGTCTACCAACACTGGCCCTCGCCGGCCGCGCCGTGGGCGTCGCCACGGCCGGCGGCGGCGCCCGAGGCCGCGTCGGGCGCGCACTAAATGTCTACCAACACTGGCCCTCGCCGGCCGCGCCGTGGGCGTCGCCACGGCCGGCGGCGGCGCCCGAGGCCGCGTCGGGCGCGCACTAAATGTCTACCAACACTGGCCCTCGCCGGCCGCGCCGTGGGCGTCGCCACGGCCGGCGGCGGCGCCCGAGGCCGCGTCGGGCGCGCACTAAATGTCTACCAACACTGGCCCTCGCCGGCCGCGCCGTGGGCGTCGCCACGGCCGGCGGCGGCGCCCGAGGCCGCGTCGGGCGCGCACTAAATGTCTACCAACACTGGCCCTCGCCGGCCGCGCCGTGGGCGTCGCCACGGCCGGCGGCGGCGCCCGAGGCCGCGTCGGGCGCGCACTAAATGTCTACCAACACTGGCCCTCGCCGGCCGCGCCGTGGGCGTCGCCACGGCCGGCGGCGGCGCCCGAGGCCGCGTCGGGCGCGCACTAAATGTCTACCAACACTGGCCCTCGCCGGCCGCGCCGTGGGCGTCGCCACGGCCGGCGGCGGCGCCCGAGGCCGCGTCGGGCGCGCACTAAATGTCTACCAACACTGGCCCTCGCCGGCCGCGCCGTGGGCGTCGCCACGGCCGGCGGCGGCGCCCGAGGCCGCGTCGGGCGCGCACTAAATGTCTACCAACACTGGCCCTCGCCGGCCGCGCCGTGGGCGTCGCCACGGCCGGCGGCGGCGCCCGAGGCCGCGTCGGGCGCGCACTAAATGTCTACCAACACTGGCCCTCGCCGGCCGCGCCGTGGGCGTCGCCACGGCCGGCGGCGGCGCCCGAGGCCGCGTCGGGCGCGCACTAAATGTCTACCAACACTGGCCCTCGCCGGCCGCGCCGTGGGCGTCGCCACGGCCGGCGGCGGCGCCCGAGGCCGCGTCGGGCGCGCACTAAATGTCTACCAACACTGGCCCTCGCCGGCCGCGCCGTGGGCGTCGCCACGGCCGGCGGCGGCGCCCGAGGCCGCGTCGGGCGCGCACTAAATGTCTACCAACACTGGCCCTCGCCGGCCGCGCCGTGGGCGTCGCCACGGCCGGCGGCGGCGCCCGAGGCCGCGTCGGGCGCGCACTAAATGTCTACCAACACTGGCCCTCGCCGGCCGCGCCGTGGGCGTCGCCACGGCCGGCGGCGGCGCCCGAGGCCGCGTCGGGCGCGCACTAAATGTCTACCAACACTGGCCCTCGCCGGCCGCGCCGTGGGCGTCGCCACGGCCGGCGGCGGCGCCCGAGGCCGCGTCGGGCGCGCACTAAATGTCTACCAACACTGGCCCTCGCCGGCCGCGCCGTGGGCGTCGCCACGGCCGGCGGCGGCGCCCGAGGCCGCGTCGGGCGCGCACTAAATGTCTACCAACACTGGCCCTCGCCGGCCGCGCCGTGGGCGTCGCCACGGCCGGCGGCGGCGCCCGAGGCCGCGTCGGGCGCGCACTAAATGTCTACCAACACTGGCCCTCGCCGGCCGCGCCGTGGGCGTCGCCACGGCCGGCGGCGGCGCCCGAGGCCGCGTCGGGCGCGCACTAAATGTCTACCAACACTGGCCCTCGCCGGCCGCGCCGTGGGCGTCGCCACGGCCGGCGGCGGCGCCCGAGGCCGCGTCGGGCGCGCACTAAATGTCTACCAACACTGGCCCTCGCCGGCCGCGCCGTGGGCGTCGCCACGGCCGGCGGCGGCGCCCGAGGCCGCGTCGGGCGCGCACTAAATGTCTACCAACACTGGCCCTCGCCGGCCGCGCCGTGGGCGTCGCCACGGCCGGCGGCGGCGCCCGAGGCCGCGTCGGGCGCGCACTAAATGTCTACCAACACTGGCCCTCGCCGGCCGCGCCGTGGGCGTCGCCACGGCCGGCGGCGGCGCCCGAGGCCGCGTCGGGCGCGCACTAAATGTCTACCAACACTGGCCCTCGCCGGCCGCGCCGTGGCCCGCTGTGATCTAGTACTTCTGTTTTCATCGCACGCCTGTCCGCGCCCCGCCGGCCGCGGTCGCTCGCGTGTGTCCGCGCCGCAACACGTATCGCAGGTTGCACCGCGATGACTCATGGCACGATCTAAATAACTTCTAAAGTACCGCCGAGACGGTCAAACAGTTTGTTTTTGTTTTAAAGGCCAACAGACCTGGTAAACCTCGCCCTAACTGCATTTTGGAATTTGATGCGGTTTTCACCATCGTTAAGAGAATTTATTCCACAAGGTTTATGTGTTTAATACATTAATATTTAACTTAGATATAGCACAACAATCTCAATATAACATGATAGCTAGTTTAGTAGGATCGACATCATCGATCTCAATATTTTAATATGATAGCTAGTTTAGTAGGATCGCCATCATCGAACTTTCTGATTACGAAACTATCCGGTCCCATTTCCGCCGAGCATGAACCAGCGCTCGACTGGGTCACCAACTGACCGTTCGCTTGGCCGCAGGGCTTGCACAACTACATCATCATGCCGTTCGAGGAGCAGCTGCAGTACAAGACCAACCACTTCCAGAGCGCCAACGAAGATTCCTCCAACAGGCAGCGCAGCTCGAGTCTGGTAAGTCATTCTTAGTGTACTTGCAGCTTGTTTATCCTTATTTCATTTAAACAAAGTATGTCATAATGTCATTCCATTTCTTTAAGTACTTATATTTTTCTTTTTTGAATATTGGCATCTTGTTTTTATTTATATTCATGTTGTCATTTGTTATCTTTTTATTGTGCTTTTGTGTGTCTTTTGTATGCACTGAATAAATGTTTTATCTATCTATCTATCTATCCGGACACTTGAGGGCAAATTCCCGTATTTATTTATTTATTAAGAACAATCACATTCTAATCTTAGTCTTAATAAAAATACCTACATTTTTGTAATTGATCGTCGCTGAGATGGTATTGTGCCTGATAGCAACTGGTTGTCTGTTCCTCGACAGCCCCGTGATCACGAGAAACAAAAGTTGCACAATATTGTTTCAGCAATGCATGTTTTTGTGTTGCGGTAAACACATTGCGGGCAACATGGAAGGTTGCAGTCTTGCTGGGAACTTGATAAAGTTTCGTATCATGATAAAAGATATTTAACACTTGGCGGGACACTAAACGCCCCTACACGTAATAACAATAAACCTTATCTTGTGTGTCGTCCAGTGTTCTTGAACCGAATAATTATGTGATAAGGCTTCGATCAATAATGCACTAGATTCCCGGTAAGCGCTTCAAAAACGGAACAAAAATAAGAGCACAGATTCGGTTGTGGTCTTATTTCAAATTAGTGTGGTCCAATCATATCCAACGTTAAGACGTCAAAATGCCGCAGTACGCGTTCAATAAATTTGTAAATAACCACCGTAACACCAAGATTTTGGAAGGAATTTTTTTTTTTTCGGTAAGTTTATTAACAGTAAGTGTTTTTCATAAAATAAAAACAGAATTAAATAGTAAATATAAATCAATTACCAAATATTATTATTGTTTGACCAATGTTTGTGACAACTACCAACTATTGTAACAAACATCGACTGTTCTGGAACAAGGGAATGCATGGTGTAGTATTGTTATTTTATATTTTATTATTGTATAAAGAAAGAGGAAAAGAAATATATAAGCCTTATAAAAATTCGACAATTTGTTCGATTCATTTTAATAGATTGGACATAACTGGAAACACGCAAAGGCGTAGATTACTAAAAACAGTACAATAGTAACAATAAGTATTTTTGAACTTATACAAAAATGACTTTTTATTTTCAAGCGACATGACATTATATTTGTTTCTCCGACGACAGAAAGATTTAATTTTGCCATTGTAATTAAATATTTGTTTCTCCGACGACAGAAAGATTTAATTTTGCCATTGTAGTTAAACTTTATGTTTGAGTGTCAAGGCTTATAATAAACTGAATTTGTTAGTATAATTTATTTTTTCTGTATTTCATAGAAAAAATATAGGCACATTTCGACTCCACTCATTCCTTGTCCAAGCGGAGAGCCTCTGTCATAAATTTTTATTGCTTTTATTAGCACTTTGTAATTCGAACTTTAAAACAAGGGTGTAAGGTTGAATTTGTTTTGATGTATGTTTGACTTAATTGTTTTTTGTACATAGCTTTGTGAATACAACTTTAAGCATTGCTTTTAAGGTTGAATTTACATTAAGGTATATTTATTTAAACTAGAATTACGTAAACACAATTGGCGACAGTTTTAAGAGAACTTTTGTATGGGATATTTTATCTAGTGCATTATTGATCGAAGTGATAAGGTAATGGCGCGGTTTAAAACAAGATGTCGTACAATTTTGTTTTGATGGTTTGGTCATTTTGAGAGGATAAATGAAAGGCGCCTAACAAAAGGGGACGCGCTAGACTAGAAGGACATACAGTGACCTTATTGCTCTTCAGAAAGGTCAGGTGCGTAGTCGCAACCGGCGCGCGTGTATGATCAGATGTTTGAACGTAAACGAAGAAAAAGAAGTACGTAAGGATTGTTGAAGCTAGTTATAGTCAGTGTTGCCACCTTGGTGGTTTTCCCACCAGAACTGGTGCTTTTTCAAGGCGTTTAGTGGTATTTATTATTTCATTACATAGCGTTTTAATTTATTTTAGTGGTTTTTAGCGGTTTTTCAATATGGAATCTAGCAACACAATTTCGAGAGATAATCCCCTACCGTTCCGGAATTTTATAATGTTCTATTTTTGCTCTATGACCGGGGAATCCCTAGCGCAATCGTTAGTGTTTTCTTTTTATCTCTTACTGTCATTCTATGTCCCGAATTTGGTTCGTGATGTTGTTAAATCTTAAAGTTTGATAAAGTCGTGTTCAATTTTTTCTTAATAATAGTGTATGAATTCCTGAAGCTGTTTATAACAAAAATGGAAGTCCCACTCAAGAAAAAAACTACGCACAAAAGTATAGAAAAGAGTGGGAATCACTAAATGAATTCCAAACCTGGCTCAAAGCTGAAAAAATTCACTGATTGCCTATTAGAATACTAAATATTTTGTCAAGTTATACCGAATATATTTATGTTTGGTAAATTGTAACTTAGTAAAAACTATTCAATGTACTCTAGTAAAAATATACAAATTTGAAAAATACGTTAAATTGTAAGTTTAATGAATAAGAACGACTGCCGAATACAACAATTTTTTAGCATCTCATACATATTCGTTCGTTTTTTTTTAACTAGGTTTTCTTTAGTCTGTTATTTAATTCCAATAATTTAGTGGAATTTGGTGTTTTTTTTTAAATCCAAATTACTTAATTCTGGCGAAATTTTACTTTTGACCTAGCGTTTTAAAATAATCCAAGGTGGCAACCCTGGTTATAGTTTCTACCTTCCCCCATAGGAAGAAGGCGTAAGCTTATGTATCTTTTATTTAAGTGAATTGGTAAAAAAAACACTTCTAAACATCAAAAATAATTATGTTTATAACTGGATGAGGTCGATGTTTCCTATCTGATTACTCAAAGAAGAAACACCGAATTAATCTCAGAGGTCACAGTCTCTCTAAAAGTCCAGACTTAATCTTAGTCAGATGTAATGTAATGATGGTAAACAAAGTTAACGGAACATCGGAAGGTTCTTTTGTTTTCTATGAATACTGGGCTTTACAGGCGAGCACGCAATGATCAGACTAACATTATAGAAAACATTACTCTTTATTATGTATGTAGGTACGTACATTCTACACCAGATGAATTACAGATATAATAGTAGAAGTTTTACGTAGGGTGACTTAATGAGCGGCCTTCCCGCTAAAAACTATATTTTTAAGATGTCTTAAAAAGATCGTAAGGATGTCCTGTGGATGGATTTATAGGGAGAAGGAGAGACAATACTGCTGTCTGTGGTGTAAACATACTCGTAAATACATACACATACATCTTCTATTATTTTCTGCAACCGAATCTACCTGTGTTCTTTAATAGCTGTGTTGTCCGTAGGGTTCAAAAGCAGTGTCCCGCGCGCCGCTTGGAGGGCGCTCCGGAGGTACGTCGGCCTCCGCCTTGGCCTCCGCCACCTTCCACGTGGAGCTCACCGAGACCTGCCTCGACCTGCTGGCGCGCTATACCTCCACGCCCTGCAGCGTCAAGCCGCACAGGTGAGTACTTCCACGTGGAGCTCACCGAGACCTGCCTCGACCTGCTGGCGCGCTATACCTCCACGCCCTGCAGCGTCAAGCCGCACAGGTGAGTACTTCCACGTGGAGCTCACCGAGACCTGCCTCGACCTGCTGGCGCGCTATACCTCCACGCCCTGCAGCGTCAAGCCGCACAGGTGAGTACTTCCACGTGGAGCTCACCGAGACCTGCCTCGACCTGCTGGCGCGCTATACCTCCACGCCCTGCAGCGTCAAGCCGCACAGGTGAGTACTTCCACGTGGAGCTCACCGAGACCTGCCTCGACCTGCTGGCGCGCTATACCTCCACGCCCTGCAGCGTCAAGCCGCACAGGTGAGTACTTCCACGTGGAGCTCACCGAGACCTGCCTCGACCTGCTGGCGCGCTATACCTCCACGCCCTGCAGCGTCAAGCCGCACAGGTGAGTACTTCCACGTGGAGCTCACCGAGACCTGCCTCGACCTGCTGGCGCGCTATACCTCCACGCCCTGCAGCGTCAAGCCGCACAGGTGAGTACTTCCACGTGGAGCTCACCGAGACCTGCCTCGACCTGCTGGCGCGCTATACCTCCACGCCCTGCAGCGTCAAGCCGCACAGGTGAGTACTTCCACGTGGAGCTCACCGAGACCTGCCTCGACCTGCTGGCGCGCTATACCTCCACGCCCTGCAGCGTCAAGCCGCACAGGTGAGTACTTCCACGTGGAGCTCACCGAGACCTGCCTCGACCTGCTGGCGCGCTATACCTCCACGCCCTGCAGCGTCAAGCCGCACAGGTGAGTACTTCCACGTGGAGCTCACCGAGACCTGCCTCGACCTGCTGGCGCGCTATACCTCCACGCCCTGCAGCGTCAAGCCGCACAGGTGAGTACTTCCACGTGGAGCTCACCGAGACCTGCCTCGACCTGCTGGCGCGCTATACCTCCACGCCACGACAATTAGTGTGGACTTCTTTTATCAGGATCTGCTGGAAACCTACAATGTTTTCATTATAAATGAGGTTGGTCACCTCAAACCAAATTTTAGACGAAAAACCCACTCAGAAACAAAATTAATAACCCACAATAAACAATAATTGGTAAACAAAGTTATTTTAATTATAATATTACTGATAATAATCATTTAATTTTGTATCAAACACACAATGACATACTTAATATCGACATTGTTTTCAACACTATCGATACGCGTGGATTTCGCGGAATTTCAACTTTGGCTCGGTGCACGCGACGTTCGTAGTGAACGCAATACATAGCGATTGTATCGTTTTTGTTTACAAACTACATAATACTATTGTAATAATTACAAATATTACTTGTATTTTAAGGTTTTTGGACTTACCGGTGAAAAGAAATCCCTTCCCGGGCTACACTACACACCTGGCTTCTTTTCCAATACGTTATGATAGCGCAAGACGGCATAATTCTTTTTTTTTCGCGGAGCTTCCCATGTTATCACAATATGAGCGCGACTATTGGCCGGCGAACCAAAATTCGGTTAACTATGAGCGTTTACTCATATGTGCGGCGCACCTGCCCCGCCCACAAGGCCCTTCTAACCTCTTTTATCTGTTCTGTGTGCCCACCAGACCATTGGTGCGGTGCCTAAACCTAGATGTATGAATGCTCTCACCTTAGGCTAGTTGAACGGTTTTCAGAAACCGATTAATAATGTTCCTTTTGGTGTATCTCCCTCAAAATATGAATATACTCGTATCATCAAAGCCACATTAACAAAACTAATTTATTATTTTTATAACGCAATTTAATTTGTACAAAAAATTGTGATGACAGCCGGCTCGCGTAACCTCGTTCCTTTCATTCTGTCAAAGCTATGAGGTTTTTTGTAGTGTTGCCGGCACACAAACTTCATTTATTACTTTTGTCGGAATATTATAATATTCGGTAGTCTTATAATAAAAAAATAATATGTAAAGCCAAAACTGTCGCAAGCGCTACTGCTGAGCATGAGTCCACGGGGTTTCAGGTCCAGGTCGCACAAAGTGTTATTGGGTTTTTCTATCTGGAATTATTCAGGGAATTTTTTGGGAGTTTGGTTTTGTCCCCGGTTGATTGCAATAAGCTCACCCTCTATTACATGGGACTTAAAACATAACTGGTGAAATATGGTTGTACTATAGGTACACCCCTGACCAACTCTTCGGGGCAATAAAGCGCGGTGTTATGTTATTCAAAGCAGACAACTAATTATTTGTGCTAATGTTTACTTTGACTGTCGTAGGTAAACGATTTCGTTCAGTAGATTCATAATAAACGCTGCCTCATTGTGCAAGAGGAACACGCTACCAGTCAGTGTTGTTTATTTTAAGAGCAGTCCTCTCGTACGTGTATTGGTAACGCACACACTATGCGGTAGTTCACAACCATTCTGCAACACAACATTCATAAGGTATTGGTCTCACTGTCAACTAGCCTATTCCTGTGCTCGTTTCAGGAGCGACACGGCGGAGTTCCTGTTCAGCGGCGGGCAGTCCATGACGTGGCTGGTGGGCCACAAGCTCATCACCATCACCACCTCGGGCTGTCTGCAGAACTCCATCAAGCAAGGACTCTGCGACCGGTCAGTGAGGGGGCCGAACAGTGTGAGAAAGAGATGGAGATATACAGAACGTATAGCTCTATCTTTTTCCCACGACATCTTTTTACGACAATATTACGTCACATATTAAAATAATACTGCTATAAAAGGTGGTGGTACTGTCACAGGACCACTTAATAAGGTTATAGTTGTAATATTGTAAAGTGGACAGATTTTTGAATTCGTTGCGTGCGTCCCTAGCATAAGATTCAACCTTGCCACATAAAATGGGAAAGAAAAAAAAAAACCAAACAGGATGACGTTATAAAAGAGATTTCTTTTTTTTTTCAAGAGTTGCTATCTTCTTAACAAGTGCCGATTGTGTAAAAAAATGACAACTACGAGTAATAACTAACGCGCGATTGTGCGTAACTCGTAATCCTGTTATTTCTCTCTCGAGTTTTCTTTGTAAATCTCTATTTGTACAACAATGTGTTATTTCTTACAGATGTGCAGTCCTGTGCAAACAGCACGCGGACAGCGTGTCGTCGCCGCTGCCGCCGCTGACCGTGCCCAGCAACAACAACAACAGCGGCGCCTCCAACAACGGCGTGTCGGTCGCCAGCGATACCAACGATAGCGCTATCGTTAACTCCGCGCCTGTCACCGTGCAGGTACGAATGCGATTACATTCCGTTTTAGTACCAAGCAAAAATAATGACAGTTTCAGTTTAAAAATAAAGGTAAGTATGGTTAAAATTGTGCAAAACAACCGGTGTAAGATTTTTCTATTTGCGTATTAATTTTAAAAACACATTAGACACGTATTAAAAATTTTTGTATGTTGAGTTTTTTTTTGGGACTTTTTGTTTCAAAGAATCGCAAGAGTGCGGGGAGCACGGCTCGCAACTACGTGTACATGTCGAGATGTGTGCATCATTCGTTTGGAATATTGCTATCTCCGTTTGACAAAAGATGGCGGCGGCGGATACGGTGTGTAGCCGTGTGTGTTTGTGAATGGATGAATAGCTATTATTAGCTCTACTTGCGACGGCATGCCGGCCGATTTATTAGTAATTAGATATGTTCATTACTTATTTTATTTTTGTTGACTAATTTCGAGAATCGTTAGTGAATGTACAGACTAGTAATGCGTTTTTTTGGAAATTTCTTTACCATGCCGATATGTCAACATATTAGGATATCTCGACTAATCTCGAGATCTAGGCCTCCTAGCGAAAATCTAGTTAGTAGATACGTCATACAAATAAGGTACCTACCTACAGAACTAGCAAAAAAAGTCCTATAAAGAAAATGATAGGACTGCCAAGACTAATAAGACGATAGGACTGCCAAGACTAATAAGACGATAGGACTGCCAAGACTAATAAGACGATAGGACTGCCAAGACTAATAAGACGATAGGACTGCCAAGACTAATAAGACGATAGGACTGCCAAGACTAATAAGACGATAGGACTGCCAAGACTAATAAGACTCTTATATACTAGCACTGGTGAAAACTTCCATTCTTATAATAGCACTCCACAAGCTTTGATATACTCAAGATCACTTGTTCTTATAACTTAGGCTTATAGTACAATACAGGATTAAGTTATAAGTCTTGTAATACTCAAGATCACTTGTCTTGATGTTATGACTAAGGTAAGTTCACTACAAGATTAGGTTATAAGACAGCTGTAGGACATAAGTGCGGGAACCGATCACTTTTCGGAATTGTTTTTGTTCGAATTTCATTTTACCGAAAACTATTGACCGACGTCTTTTTTGCTTTAAGCATTAATTGACATATTTTTAGATCATTGAAGTATCATGTGTCATAGGTACGAGTATTATTCTACCGAAGTATATTTTGAAGATTTACAAAATAACTTTTTGCTATTGGTCGAAGCCTCTTTTGAACTTTTTTCATTTGCCAAATGATTTATTTACCATATTTTCACCACACCGGAACAATATTTTACAATATTAAATAAAATAGTGTCATAAAAAGTCAATATGTTGTGCTACAAAATTTAGTGACAGAAACGAATCGCTGCAAAACCGACTCCACGTAGTCTTATATGTCCTACCCCTAGAGTGTAATTTAAGCCCGCGTAGGCGTGGAGGGGTGGGGCGGCCCGCGAGCTGAGGAGCTGGTGGTTTGAAGGCCAGCCTCAGCCGCGGCGGCGGGCCGCAAGCCGAAGCTGCGGTGGTGAGCGCTAAATGCATCTGCGACGGTAAGTTCGCGTGGGGCCGCCCAAACCCCGCAGCGCCGGAGCCGTGACAGAAACAATGCTTGCTGCATGTTGCATGCCTGCCTGCATGTTGCATGCTTGTTTGCACGCTGCATGCTTGCTTGCATGCTGGATGCCTGCTGGAATGCTGCATGCCTGCTGGCATGCTGCATGCCTGTTTGCACGCTGCATCCTGCTTGAATGCTGTATGGTCGGCTCCATGCAGTTTCATGGGGGACGGGACAGGCGCGGATCCAGTGACCATCGCCTGCGTTTTACCCACGTTCACCGACAGCCGCCACTTCGACACCCACTCGGGAAGGAGATCGATGGCGCGCTGCATTTTGACCGCCGCGTGCTTCGCCTTAAGCAAGATAGTAATATACGCGGCGTCGCGCGTCGTCTGCATACAGCGCTAGCGTCGCATTTGTTGTAGTGGGGATATCGTCGGTGTAGCGCGAGTACCGCGCCGGCGACACGCAGCTGCCCTGCAGCACACCTGCCAGCACCGGCGGGCACTGCATAGCGCCGCGATATGAGGCCGTCGTGCCACACACGGTCGAAGGCCTTCTCCATGTCGAGGAATACTGCCACCGAGTACTCTCTCTTGTTTAATGCAGCTGCGAGAAGGTGAAGTACCCTCGACAGCTGGAGCGCCGTACTGTGTTCCGCCCTGAACCCGAATTGTTCTGGGCGTGGCGTAATGTGCGACTGGAGGAGTCGCAGCAGGAGTGCTTAGCGTACCTTGGAGACTGTCGGCAGAAGGGTAATCGGCCCTGCCGACTGATTGCTTGGTTATTTAACATTTATTGTTCTTATCAATAAATTGTTACGCGTAAACAAAGATTTTGCACATTAAATTATTGCGTTTTTTCAGCGTTATCGTTTATCACATTTTTTTTAAGTGCTCATTCATTAAAATTAAAAAAAAAATTTAAGCTTACGAATATACTATATGCCCAGTACTTATTTAGGATTTTTCTCAGAATGATATTTGCTACCAGTTAGCTATAAAAGCAATTGAAAAACCTGGTGTTTCGTGCTTACGTAAAAAGGTGTGTCAGATTTTTATTTTTCGTAATTTATATTGAATAGTTATCAAAATTTGAATTCGGAGACTTTAAATAGAGAATAGTTAAATAGGTGACGAACAACTTTGCATTAAAAAAAACCTATCTATCATAAGGTAATTGAGAAATTTGCGCTGAAAAAACTTGAATTCTCCGGTTTTAGAACGCGAAATTGATAGGGCTCTTAATATTAGTGATAAAACCGGTACTCGTTTGTCAGGATACGGACGGATGTAAGCACATTTAAATGTAGTTCTAATTTTATCTAAAGATAGGTAGGTAAATATAAAGGACATCATTCATTTCGTACCCAACAACTAAAGTGCCGAAAGAAAAAAAACTGTTTTATTATGGGAAATAAGATCTTGAACATTTTTTTATGTTACAACGAAAGTCTACAATTAACCCCCTGGCTGCTATTTGAGTTTGAAAGTACCAAAAATCATATTTTTGTCAACAATATTTTGGACATTCGTTTAAAGACAAAAATTTGCCCATGGTAGAAATGGACATGAGCATTGAGCGTTAGGTAGAATTAGGTATGATAAGTATTAAAAAAATAACGAAGAAAAATAAATATAATAAAGATTGAAGGAAATGTTATTATTATACAATAGCAGGTAGCTAGGCCGATGGAACATCCGTTCTTCAGCCCCCCAGAAGCTATTTGATTCCGTCATACTCGAGGGTCAACGCCACAGACGGACACAGGTGGACAGAGGTGTGGTGATACTCTTCTTTAAAAAGAGCAACAATGCCCTACTAAAGAATTATAGGCCCATATCACTTCTGAGCCATGTCTACAAGCTGTTTTCAAGAGTCATCACGAACCGTTTCGCGCGCAGGTTTGTCGATTTCCAGCCTTCTGAATAAGCCGGATTCCGTAAAGGCTTTAGCACAGTAGACCATATAGATACGCTGCGGCAGGTTATACAGAAGACCGAAGAGTATAAACTGCCTCTCTGCTTAGCGTTTGTAGACTGCGAGAAAGCCTTCGATTCGATCGGAACATGGGCTGTACTGCAGTCTTCAACGGTGCCAGATCCACAATCGGTAAATCGAGGTGCTGCAGTGTCTATAGGAAAACACTACTACTATGTCGGTCCGACTCCAGGACTAGACCTCGAAACCTATCCTTCTGCAGCGAGGTGACGTGAGACAGAGAGACGTTATCTCTCCGAAACTGTTCACCGCTGCATTGGAGGATGTCTTCAAGGTTCTGGACTGGAAAGGGGTAGGCATGAACTTTAAAGGAAACTACGTCACTTACCTTCAGTTTGCCAAAGATATAGTAGCCATGCCTACTATATCGGAGGACCTAAGTACAATGCTCGATGACCGCAGTAGAGCTTCCGAAAGAGAAAGTCTTAAAATGAACATGGACAAAACTAAGTTCATGTCAAATGCCCATGTAACACCCACCTCAAAAGATGTTGTGGGAGACTACATTTACCTAGGACAAACTGTCCAGTTAGGTAGGTCCAATTTCGAGAAAGAGGTCGTCAATCATCAAATCCGACACGGCTGGGCAGTGTTCAGGAAGCTACGCAATATTTTCTCGTCTCACATACCGCAGTCGTGATCTGTGCCAGTGATGACTTATGGAGCTGAAACGTGGTCGCTCACAATGGGTCTCATTAGAAGGGTGAAAGTCGCCCAAAGTGACTGAGAGAGGGCTATGCTTAGAGTTTCCCTGATGACATGATCGAATCAGAAATGAAGAGATCGACAGGAGAACAAAGATAACCGAGATAACCCGAAGAATTGCCAAACTTATATGGCAGTGATAAAGTGAAAAAAAAAAAAAAGATTCGCAGCCACCTTCTTGGATTTACATTTTGATCTCACTATCGGCTTTAGTATCCTGGAAAACTATGAAAACGACACCCATGACAAAAAAAATGGAAAATGTTTGCAGCCGCCACCTTCGATACATTTTGACTTCATTATCGGCTTCAGCACCTTCAAGATCCAAGAAAACAATAGCCATTATGAAAAAAAAATCGCAGCCGCCATCTTGGATTTTCATTTTGACCAAATTCACACTTTCTCATAGAGAATGTTGCATAGAGGGGCGCGAGGGGGACGATTTCTACCAGTTTACTCCCGTTCCAATAAAAATAAATGTTTCCCTTCCGAGACACCTTTTTGGTGATTGTTTTTTTTTATTCTTCCACAGGTACAATTAAACGACGGAGTGAGCGAGAGCCAAGCGCACGCAACGAGCAATCAGTTACAAGTGACGCCAGCGCCCGCGCAGGCCAACCCGCCCGAAGTCAAACGGTAAGTACACTGTGCGACCACAATGTCCGGCCGGAAATACGGCACATCGAGGTTTAGAAACTGACAGACGTGTGTGACAGAGACACACATGTATGTGTGATAGAGACGGCGCTCTACAAGACCGAACTATTCTGAATCGATGTGACGTAACAACCGCGTACTGTCATGTTGCGAGTTTGACTGAGTGATGACTGTTGAATGTATTGTTGAATCTGTCAAAGTTTAAGATAATTTGCGATATTGATAAACTCTGACAAGGTTATCTAAGTAAAGGGCGCTACCTTCCTTAGTTTTCAACTTAAAATTCGCTTCGCAATATCTATTTCCACATAACATTTCACACAGGTGATATTTGGAGGGCTGGTGACTAAACGAATTATTGAAATGGCGGGAAAAAAAAATCGCTGATATAATTTTTTTCGCGTAATCGCCTCTAGTCCCCCTAGAACCTACTAAAAATGACATGCGTCAAGACGTCGCTCCCCGTTAAATAATTATGTATCTAGCAGTCATTCAAAATCTGTGGAGAAGACTCACCAACGTCGATAAAATCAGTCTGAATCAGTCCCTCTTGTCCGAATAATTCGTCGATCGTCGTTGGAAGGTTATCAACAATACATTCAAGCGGTCTGCTTGACCAGCGTGTGGCAGCTCGTACAAGTGACTACAGACCACAGTACCGATACAGTGCTGTGACTAACGCTTCGCTCTTCTTACTAACCTGGGGTTACTCGAATGATAACTCTTTTTGACTGAGAATGATTTCTCTTTCGGTTTTACAATAGTCTCTTTGCGAAAAAAATACTTTATGCATCAAAACTAACTTTTCGTAGCAGCTTGTACTTTACAAGGCTTTCAAAATTGTTTCCCAAATTGTAGTCGAATACTCAATACTCATGACTGTTGTTCGCGGAACGAATTCGCTTAGATGTCACCTTCCCGGCCCTCAATCATGTAAACTTGAATTCAGAATCTACGATTATTATCAGGTTTCGGAACCATGCTCAATGTCAATATTACAAACTTAGACTACATAACGATAAATAAGATGCGTACGTGGCAATGGCATGAAAGATTCTCAATTGAAGTATAGATAGTGTGATGAGGATCACGTACGGTAGCGCACGGCACGTGTCATTCGAGTAGCCCTGCCGCGCGCCACGCGCTGTGACTCCCTGCGTGTGTGCAGCTACAGCAAGTACTCGCTGCAGCACTCGCGCTCCACGGACACGTCGTGCTCGTCGCTCAGCATGTGCGAGTCGCTGCAGCCCAGCGGACACGCCTCCAGGTGCCTCGAGTACCGCGAGTACCACCCGCCACACCACCTGCC
Source organism: Agrochola macilenta (assembly GCA_916701695.1). Lineage (NCBI taxonomy): Eukaryota > Metazoa > Arthropoda > Insecta > Lepidoptera > Noctuidae > Agrochola > Agrochola macilenta. The sequence continues at coordinate 23,641,034 of OU753557.1, read as the reverse complement.
ACCTGCACCGCACATCCATCGCATCTCTTTGCTGCCTTGTTCTCTTTGAGTTTGTCTAGACTTGCCAGTAGGGTGCTGTTTTATCATCTGAATGTTCTGAACCTCATTTTCTGTTGCTTTTTTAGGATTTTGTTTCAATTATAGTATGTACTGTTTAAATAGGTAGCGCCAACTGTATGCGCCAAAATCATTTACATCAGATAGTATTTAAATACTTAGTAGCATGTTTTATAGTACTTGTAAAATAAATATTTGTATAAATTTTAGAGAATGAATTTACATTATGACAACGTTGCAATAAAATCATTTTTTATTATGCCCCTTATTGTTGAATGCTAATTATATTTTAGTGAATATTTCCACCATATAGCACGTCCACACATATACATAGCACGTAGTCCGTATTCCGGTCCGTCACATAGTAACGTGTCTATACAACGGTTTCAGACAAAACTCGTCGGAGAACAACAAGACGAACGACCCGCTCGTCGCGGTGCTCAACCAGTTCTCACAACATTTCGAAAGGATCTCCAAAGAAGTGGTGAGTTGCACATTCTCTTTTTACTTGTCCGAACATGCAACTTAGCAAATTGTCTTTTCTTTTCAATTTCATTTAGTTAAATTTGTCGCGAATGTATCATAACAAAGCTATCGCGTCGGTAGAAATGAGATACATTTCTAGCTCCCGGTTCACAACTACGAGTAGTAGGGTGTAGAAGTTTAATGAATGAGTTCAGTTTGTGGTGTAATGGAATGGACAGTTCTCTTAAAACTTGTTCAAAATTCTCTTAACTTTAAAAGCTCCTAAAAAAAAGTCTCATAAAAAGAAAAAAGCTGCCATGGCTTATTTCCATGGCAGCTTTTTAAAATTACTTTTTTTTTATATTAACTTTTTGCTCTGAGACCTTTTAATGTACACGTGTTTCTATATCGTTCTCACATATGTATAATTTCATCATGGATGATGTTATTTTGATTTAAAAGAGTGTCCATGGAGTTTCTTGCCCATTCTTTTCCATAGGAACCTACTACGCTTTGAGTAGTTGAAATATGGGGTATTCAGATCTCAAATCAGATCTGAATACCCCATAATTCTCAGTTCAATCATTCGAGTATCCGTATGACTGTTCAACATTCAGAATCCTCTATTAAAACGAATGATAATTGTATTCAGCATCATCTATTCAAAGTGACTGTTGCATTCAGATCGAAATGAGACATCTATTCAAGATCCGTGCTCTTTTAAACTGATTTAATTAAAAGGAATTTCATATTCCGGTAGAATCTGGTAGCATATTATGTCTTCTGAATCAGCTATCACAAAATCACGCAATATGTTCCTCATTGATGATTTGCGTCCTGACACTTTGCTGAAAGCAATCAGGAAAAAAATATAGCATGTTGCATCCAAGAATCACCAAACAGTTACCAGATTCTACCGGAATATGAAATTACTTTTAATTAAATCAGTTTAAAAGAGCACGGATCTTGAATAGATGTCTCATTTCGATCTGAATGCAACAGTCACTTTGAATAGATGATGCTGAATACAATTATCATTCGTTTTAATAGAGGATTCTGAATGTTGAACAGTCATACGGATACTCGAATGATTGAACTGAGAAATATGGGGTATTCAGATCTGATTTGAGATCTGAATACCCCATATTTCAACTACTGCTTTGCAGTGGGCAACTAGCTTAATGTTTCTGACTGATCGACTTCTTTGAAAATTCAAAAGTGACTGTAATTGGTTTAATATAAATGGTTTGAGTAGAGTTTGTTTCGTCTGTCGCAGGACACGGACGAGGCGTCGTGGTCGCGCGTGGGCGAGCTGGCGGCGGCGGGGCAGTGCCCGTGCTGGTGCGCGCACTGGGCCGAGGTGCACGTGCGCTCGCCCACGGGCGACGTGTGCTGGGTCATGCGCATGCAGAACCAGGTCGAGAAAAGTGTCTAAAACTCTTTTGAGTGTCTAAAACCTGTGTTTTATAATAATCATCATCAATAGGGAATATGCATGAGATTCAAATAAGGGTCAAATATTTTTTTTAATAAACTATGTTACTTCAGAATTATGCCTCCATCAATATTTTTATCATAATTTAATAATGAGCAAGAAATAACTTTTTAAAAAGTGCAAAAAATCTGTGGGAAATTCAAATACTTGAAAAGCGACGCTATTGGTCAGAGCGAATGTGACGTAACAATCTATGACAAAAATGTAATGTCAATGTGTTTTGTAGGAGTTTTTGCGATTCAGTCAGTTTTATTGTGATTTTAGTACACATTTAGAAGTAATACATTTGTTAACACACGAAAGACTCTTTCGAAAATTACTGAAAGCGGTTTTGTGAACGCCCAATCGGATAGTTTGCCGAAAGCTGATGTGTTCATGATGACCACATTTTTACATCAAATACCGATTTCACGTCTTTTGAAATCAAAAGAGTGAAAGCTTTAAGGTAATTCAGTATAACATATAATGTTTATTTTATCTTCCACACCTTTTCCGGAATAATTTAGTTTTAAAAAGCATCATAACCTAAAACAAATTATTGAAATCTAGATTGTGTTAAGTATAGAATGTTGTCATAATACTAGGATATTGAAAACAAGTTGGGAGATAGCATGTTTCTTTTCATAATTTTACACCACTTTCTCCGTAAGTCCGAACCTCTCAGGACAAAAAAAAAATACTTGGTCGGGTGCATTTCATAATGTATTTCTGCACTTAGGGACAATGCAGTATTTGTATGTCGGTTTTTTGCATTGTTCTATAGAGGGAGAAGTTGGTTCCATGATGATGTATTAGTCGAAAATAGAAAACACCGTATATTTGCAGCAGAGCACAATACTTCTTCAACATAACCTCAACATTTGACATTTGTTTGTTTGTTGTCATAGACTGTGACGTCACCACACCAAGCGCGCCAAAATGGCGTTTAAATAGCCCGGGTCGGATGGTTATTTTTAACTTTTTTTTAAAGTACTTTGAATTGCTTTTTTGGCCTTGAATTTTTTTTACTATAATTTGGCGATGTAAAGTATCGAACAAAAAAAATACATGCATATTCCCTATTATTGCGTTCCATAATGTATAAAAGATGTTACAACAAGGCTTATACGAGTAACTAGGGAGAAATTATGAACCCTTTAGGCACATCTAAATCAGCCTATAATGTTACCACAGCTGAGACAGGCCTGCTCACTGCGAGAGGGAGTGGGCCAATCCACCACGCGGGCCCAGTGCGTGTTGCGCCCAGTTGTGGATCTCACATGTCTTCAAATAACAGCAATACGATAGCAACACATGATATAAGGGACAACAATACGATAAAAAAATATTAACACCTTAAATATATCACTACATGTTGCCCTACGCGATCGTTAAATTCAAACAATTACCAATTTATAAAAAAAAAAAAACCTTCCTGCCTTGTCTTCTATCTCATCTACAGGGTCCAATTAAATTAGTTAGCAAAACTGCATACACTTGATGGTACCGATATGTTTAGATATCGATACTTACCATCAAGTCTATGCAGTTTTGCAAGACAAGATAAAACAAAAATGTATTTGATGGCATGTTTTATTGGGGTCTTGTTTTACCGTAGGTGTGTTTTATTGGGGTCAACGACCGTAGGTTTGTTTTATTGGAGTCAACGACCGTAGGTGTGTTTTATTGGTGTCAACGACCGTAGGTTTGTTTTATTGAGGTCAACGACCGTAGGTTTGTTTTATTGGGGTCAACGCCCGTAGGTGTGTTTTATTGGGTCAACGACCGTAGGTTTGTTTAATTGGGGTCAACGACCGTAGGTTTGTTTAATTGGGGTCAACGACCGTAGGTTTGTTTTATTGAGGTCAACGACCGTAGGTTTGTTTAATTGGGGTCAACGACCGTAGGTGTGTTTTATTGGGGTCAACGACCGAAGGTTTCTTTTCCTGTGTTTAGATATATGCCCATCACGTGTGTGAAGTTTACACAAAATAAACAGATATTTTTAAACTTCTATTTCAAGTAACTACGTAATTGGGTCATAAGTTCTGTCACTTAACAGGTGTGAAAATAAATTACATGTTTTAAATTTTATTATAATAATTTACGAGTATATATGATGGGAAGGTAGGTATACACAGTTTCACATGTATATTAGTTTATCGAAATTACCTCCTTGATTTTTGATACAAGCCCGTAATCTGCGAGGCCAGTCATCGATAGAATTACGCACGACATTGAGGTCCATTTCGGCCACTGCCTTGATGAGGAATAGCTTCAGCGACTCCAAATTTGTATGGGGTTTTGCGCAGGCTGTTCCTCTAAATACTGACATATTTTATAATCCAAAGGATTAAGGTCCGGACTGGTGGACGGGCAATCTTTGTGCCTGATGAAATCAATTTCATGGGCGTCCAACCAGTTTTGCGTAGTCTTGCCTTTATAAGCCGGTGCAGAATCTTGCTGGAATACCGAGTGGCGATTTGCGAACATTGTTCTGTTAAGAGGCTCACAAAAAAACATCTCAGTGGAGCCCAATTACGACACTCCAAGCCAAACCATCACCGATGAGGGATGATGACCACGTTGGACGCGCGGGACACGCCTGCTCGCTTCATCACTGTTGTAAGCATACACCTTATAATTTTGCTTATTGAAGCTCTCTTCGACTGTAATTTTTTTTCATCTGAAAATAAGATTTCACGGTATTTTTTTCCCGCGTACCGTCTTAATAAAACGCGTGAGCTTTGATGCCAATTTTTTTTCAAACGAGCGTTCACTAGGTGTGCTTATCTTTTACGGTAAGCACGTAGCCCGAAGTCTTCACTGAACACCCTTTCCACCGTGGTTCTGTTTAAACCCATCTGAAGAGCCAACAGATTTGGCTTTCGCACAGGATTTCTTCGAATTCGCGCCTTGATTGCTTTCACCGCTGGGTTGCGAACCGTACGAGGTCGACCGATCCTCTCTCTGTCTTCTATTCTTGAATCTTCCTCGTATCGTTTAATAGCGCGATAAACGAACCTTTGTATTATTTTCAAGTTTTTCAGAAGTTTACAAATTTGACTTGCAGCGTATCCACAACCACGCAACGTAATTACATCGACTCTGTCTTCTTTTTGTGTCCACTCCATGTTGAAAACTAAAGAAAAATCTACAAAACCTATGTTTTTAATCGTGAACCATTCAAAATTCGAACCTAATTTATTGATTTTTGCGTCTGCATTCCGTATTCGAAATTCGGAACCTATGACAGTATTTATGACCCAACTACGTACACTACCAGCAATTATTACCAAAAAAAAAGAACTTCAAATCTATTTGATTTGTTTTACACATTGGGTACTTTATTGTATCTTCATTTGATCTTGTATACTATATCATTGTATAGCTACAATAACGTAAAGTAGTAGTTTATTTATTTATAAAGACTTACCAACTGAACACATACCCAGCATATACCCACAATCTTTGTCATAATATAGATATCGCATTTATCTGAATTATAGGAAAGCACTATCATTAGCGTACTTGTACATTATACAAAAGAAAACTACTTTTTCTACACATTTGTTCGTAAAGTAGCTCTTATTGAACCGTTATTAGATTAAATGATGCAGTCTGTTGCATGCGTGCAGGTACGTCGTCTGCTTCATTAGTTAAAATGTGCATCTGATACTTTTGGAACAGAATATGCCGCTAATCGAGTGGCTCTGCCAATTTTTCTGAGATTGAGTATTTGTTTTGCTTCATAACAGCACCGTTCGTAACGGGGATCATATTATGCTGGTTGCAGATGAACTGGGACTACCTGCTGGAGTCGCCGCTGCAGGACGTGGCGGCGCTCCTGTCGCCGGGCGGGCTGGGCGACGCGCGCCTCGACGTGGTGAGCGACACACCAGCGCTGTCCGGAACCGTCCGCGGAGATTCTTACTTACTACGCTTCGGAATGGGCACCTAGCTTCATGTTTCTGACAGACAGACTCCTTGACAATTCAAAAGTGCCTGTAAATGGTTTTATTGAAATGGATGCTTTGAATTTGATATTTGATTCTACGAAATTGGGCCTTGAATCAATGTGGTATAGTTGTATCAAAGTGTGGTTCATTTCGTTTTTATTTTGATTTAATTACTTTATTTGACACTTATCTGCTACAATTCCAATGCGGAATTTGATCCTTACCGAAAGCACTATCTCTGGGTACAACAATACTAGTTTTATACAAGTTATAAATAAAAACAGTTGTTTCATACATTTTGACCGTGTAGGACTTTTGTATGAAACAGCAGTTTTTGATTTTAATAACCGACGCAAAATTTCAATGCTGGTTTGTCTAGATACTGAACTCATGGAAACAGTTTGCGCTTGTATGTCCCTTACATCCTGCATTAATATCATAAATGCTAACTCGCAGGGCACAGACTACGAGCCGCGCTCCCGCAGCGGCTCGTCGTCGTCTGCGACGCGGCCGCAGCCGGCGCACGCGCAGGATCTGCACAAGTCTAGCTCTGACACCGTCGTCGGCAGCGACAGGAAGACTCAGCACGTGGACTCACACAGCATCCTGCAGCCGCAGAAGTAAGTTACACAATCACAAGACTAGTTAATGAAGATAATGTATTATTATTTTATTTATTTATCTTTTAAATACATTTTTATAGAACTGGATTCGGTCGTTGGACGTTAAAGTGGACAGACGTTCTCGATTGTGCACCGTCAGTTTGTTGTTGTTATTACAAGTTTGAGCTACTAGCCGGACATCGAAATCGAACAGCGTTTCTTTGGTTTTGCTGTGGTTGTGACTTTATTTCGCCAAAAAAATAATTAAAGCAGTGCATGCGTGTTTATTTATTAGGAACAAAAAACAATGACATGCTACAAAATACAGAGAAATAATGAAACTAAGAAAACAAAGATGTAACCCACACCATTGTCCACGTTTTAACTAAAGTTTAAAAGAAGTGCTGAACAAATGATTAAAAAAGAAAAATAAAATAATAGTTGCTGCCACAATATTGCTGTGTTACTTAGCTTAATTTAACTTAAATTACTCGCTAAACAAAATGTCCAGAGCCATTTTCTTAAATAATTGGTTCGGTAGACAAAATATATCTAGTTCTATAAAATGCGTGTTGTAAGAATCAACAAGGCGACGAAGAGGTGCACGTTCCCCAGCGTTAGTCCTGCATATGTCTGTATGGAACAGTTGAGGCACGCGCACCCCCCTTCGAATAACACTTCTGGGTACCTTGTAACACAATTTATTTGTAAGGTCAATACAGTCAAATTTGTTATTGCATATGCAGTATCATAACATCAAGTAACAGCCGCCTAGATCCCAAATCCAGAACGCCATACCGTTTCAGTAGCTACTAGCTGCACGTAAGGAACCATTGGAAGCACTTATAGTTCATAGACCGTAAGAACTTCTTCTGTACCCTTTCATTTCTAGTGCCTTATTTGTCGTAGAAAGGGTTCCAGATTGGTATGGCATATTCCAACTGGGATCGTACCAAAGTCTTATAAAGCAATAAGAACGTAGAGGGCCGCACAAAGTCACGTGAGGAAACCATACATCTGATACGCCTTGTTTACTATATTAGCAACGTGCTTGTCGAAGTGCAAACTGGCATCCAGTGTGACACCTAAGTCACGAACAAAGCTAACTTCATTTAAGAGTGCGTTATTAATTGAATAATTAAAATTTATTTTAATACTCTTTTTGGGAAATGAGATTGCATGACATTTTGGTAGACTGAGAAAGAGCTTATTATTGTTACAGTATGTATATAATCTATCTAGGTCCATTTGAAGAAGTAAACAGTCTTGTATATTCTTGTACGATCTGTATATTTTTATATCATCCGCATATATTAAAAACTTAGAGTTGATAAAACATTGTTTAATGTCATTAATAAATATAATGAAGAGAAGAGGGCCCAAAATAGATCCATGTGGTACGCCAGATGTAACAAATATAGGGTCTGACTCGTAACCATTAAACACAATTTTTTGGGTCCTGTTATAAATACGAGCACACAAACCATCTAAGCAAATTACCACGTATTCCGTTGAAAGCAATTTTTTCTAAAAAGCAATGTATGATCCACCATAACGAAAGCCTTCTGAAAGTCCGTGTACACAGCGTCCACTTAAACGTTTTGGTCCAATTTTTCAAACAAGTAGTTGGTAAATACTAGCAGATTAGTTGCGGTTGAACGACGTTTGACGAAACCGTGTTGCTCGGGTAATATAAGCTGATGATTTTTTTTTTTGGGTACACCGCGTCATGCACAAGACTCTCTAAAACCTTAGACAAAGTAGAGAGTGAATGAATGAATGAATTCTTTATTTGCCAGAATATAGGTACATTGTATATGGTAAATTTGTATATGGTTTCACTATATTCGACTTTCTAGTCGTGCAATTTTTTAAATAGACATAGTCAAAGCTTTAAAAAAAATATTATATCAAATTTTTGTCTTCCTACATTAATAACACAAAAAATAATATTAACAATAACACACAATAATGTAAAATAAAAAATAATAAAATAATCACTATGTCAATTACAGTATACAATTAAATATTTTTTTGTCTTCTTACATTATTAACACAAATAAGAAAATTAACATTAACAATAATAAAAAATATATATAAAATAATCACTATGTCAAAAGGATTTCAAATTCATAAAGTCATCTATGGAATAAAAACATCTGTCGCACAGCCAATTAAATAAGGCTCTACTGAATTCTAATTCATTTAGTTTTCTAATTTTTTCCGGTAGCTTGTTGTATAGCTTAACCGCCATACTGTAGCAGTTCGTGTCGCAAAGTTTTAGTCGATATCGAGGGACTATCAGAGGCTTTTGTGCTACCTTTCTTTTTAAAGGAGCTTTTTTATCCTTTTCAAAAAGCGAAGGGTGATTTCTAACAAACTTACACATTTCTAGAATGTATAAGGATGGGAGTGTAAGCAGTTTGTTGTTAGTAAACACGGGTCGGCAGGAATCGGTCCATTTAAGGTTATAGATCGATCTGAGGCATTTCTTCTGAACTATAAATGCTCTTTGGGAGTCCGTGGAGTTTCCCCAGACGATTATCCCATATCTCAGTACAGAGCACACGTGGCTGTGGTACACAATTAGAGCTGTTTCTACATTCGTTAACTGTTTTATTTTCCGTAGCGCGTATATAAATTTATTTAATTTCTTACACACCATGTCTACATGTGATTTCCAGTTGCAGTAATTATCAAAATGTATTCCTAAGAATTTTATAGTATTTACTTTTTCAATTCTGTCATTATTATATTTTATTTGTGTGTCAAATGTGTCGGTTATTTTTTTTTGTTATTATTATTTGTGCAAAATGTCATAAATTTAGTTTTATTTGTGTTTATTTGTAAATTATTTAGGTTTAACCAGTCATGTACATCGTTTAGAGCTTTATTTGTGACATTTATTGCTTTCTCAACAGTAGCCTCTTTAGTCAGAATAGTGGTATCGTCTGCGAACAGTATAGTGTATTGGTCTGTTGCGTTCGGTAGTTCATTAATGTATGCTAAAAATAGTATCGGCGAAATCGCAGTCCCTTGAGGTACGCCACATTTGTTAACTAGGTACTTAGATCTATACTTTACGTAGGTGTTAGTCTTACGGCACATTTTCACGATCTCCGTGAGAGGATAGAGATGGGGCGATAATTCTCTACATTGTTCTTGTCACCAGCCTTATAAACAGGGGTTATAAACGCACGTTTCCAAATTGCAGGAAAAACACCCGCTCGCAAACATTTATTAAAAATTATATGTAATGCAGTAGACAAGCTATCACGTGCTCTTATGAAAAAGCTGGGTGGTAAGCCGTCTGGTCCGGCCCCTTTAGATGAATCTAAATATTCTAAAGCCGCGCGTAAAGCTTCCGTAGATAGACAGATTTCGGCCATGCAAGACAAGCTATTTGCATTGCGACCAGATGGTTGCCATTTAACAGGGTCCAGAGTAGAGGGTTTGTAGACAGATGAAAAGAAAGATTTGCAAATGTCTGTGGGGTCATCAGAAGACACATTTCTGAAATACATACTAGCCGGATAGTTAGTTTTACCTTTTCTAGATGAGATGTAGGGTGTTTGTAAGCCTACGTGCGTTCCTGGTCTCAGGCCAGCGGTCCAGTAATACGAGCCGGTAACTGCCGCAGGAGCCATTGAACCCGTGCAAGCTAATCTGTTGAGATCTTTCCATATCTTTCAAGGATCTACTGAAGAGGTCCGCCTAAACTCATGAGTGGAACTCATTATAAATCCATACATCGTATATGCTGTGTTTACAATTTGTTCGACTAACTTTAAACTATAATATGTTTGTGACAATTATAATAATATTATGTGCAATGCAGAGTGCTATAGTGTTCCAATTTTTTTGTTTTATTTGTGAGTGCACATTCTATTTTTAGACATTTGGAGTCAAGGGTTGACTCAATTAGCTGTTGACCATCCAAACATTCCATTTATATTTTATTGCTCTTAACTATGACATTCGATTTTGAACCCTATATTCCTACCCTTCGAAGCCAAGTAAGTAGTAGTAGTTATTTAGTGTAGTAGTAGTTTAATGTGATTTCCTGTGCGAGTCGCAATAAATACTTTTTCTTTCTTTCTTTTCTTTCCAAGTATAGTTTTGTGTTTATTTGGGGGATAAAGCTATTTTTGTGAAGGTATATGTTTAAGTTTACACAGTATTGTGTAAATATTTGTGAAGTTGAAGACGGCTGAAGAATAAGAAGGCTGTTTGAGAGATTTACAAGGAACTGGAAACGGAAAGTTGCGAGACCTCAGACAAAGACATTGGAAACAGCAACGTGTAAACACAGCATCAGTCACATAGAAAAGGGTCGTGAAAGCAGTTAACCCCGCCAAAAGATGCACCGGTGAAGCTAGACATGAACCAACTCGGCGGCCACGTCGTTAAAAGATGCCCGCGCATTCATAGATAAATATCACCCGTCTCTCCACTAGTTTATTGCCTACTCAAGGATGCATATCCGGTATAGCTTGCAAATCCTTCCAAATCCTAAGGGCACGTCTTCACATCTTTCCCATTACCGCGCCCCCCGGTCTACGCCTTGAAATGCAATAGCCTCTGCAGCCCCATGCAACATGAGGCTCCCGGGGCAAATCTTAGGGTTCATTCGATTTATCGAGTCTGGTTGGACCACGCTGGGATCGGTGCATTTCACTCATTCATTTATTTTAAATAGATTTATTTATTTTATAGATAAAGATTGACTTTTCTGTTAAATGAAATGAATCAAGTGAAGTGCATGTGAGAACGTTGCAGAACTTGTAGACGTATGGATATTTTGATTTGCTGACCATTTTATACTTTGTTAAGTACCTGGTGCTTGTTGACAAGCCTACACTGTCCTCTCATACCAATAAACACTGTAATATAAAAGTGACCTAAAAAGTACGAAACAAGAATATATAAAACAAGACATCGGTACAAAAATGGGCAAGGTAAAGCCGTGGTCGCAGGCCAGTACACCTCGTGGGTGCCAGGAACTAAATTATAAAGGCATGCGGCGACGGTTTTACCTTGACCATTTTTGTACCTATGTGTTAGTTTCTGTCTGAAATATATTTTAACTTCGTAAATTTTAGATCACTTTTATTTTTCCGTAGTCGTGTTTTAAAACTTAATTATTAATTTTATACTTTTCCGATTTTATAATTTTATACTTTTTTTAACGCTTAATATGAATAAGATTTGATTAACTGCGCGTAGGTATCATTTTAATCATGCTTTTTGATGTAGAATAGGTATTAATTTGTAGCCACGCCGTACATAGTCGCCGTACGTAGCGTAGTCTCACTTTTGCTTGTTTTTAACAATTTAAACATATTTTTTACTTAGAAAATATGATATATAGATATTTGTAATGTGCTCGTCAAGACCTTTCTTCTGATACCAAACATGTCATAATTTTCGCAATTAAACGTTTTTCGAGGTCAGAAATTTACGTATAAAGTCCGCCATATTCATTTAGGGAGAATTTATGTAGCCTATGTCACCCGGACCATTATTAAAAGTTTATTGAAACAAAATGGCATCAAAATTGGTTCAGTAGTTTAGACCCTACGGTGGAACACACGCAAATACAAACATACATACATACATAGACTGCTAAAATCATAACCTTTCCTTTTGGCTTTGCCGTAGCCGGATAAAAAAAGTAGAGTTTCTTACCGGCAATTCTCCATAGGAATCGACCAATTGGAACCGTGCTCCTAGCTTCTGACGTTTCGTAAGTGCCTATGTGGGTTTATATGAAACAAGATATTTTAAATTTAAACCACGTTGACGCTGTAAAGTATGCTATATCTGACAACGACGCCCTTAATATAACGAAATTGTTTGTGCAGCAGTGTGGCTGGCAGTAGAATGAGCACACAGCCCATCAACATCCCGGGCTCCCCGCAGCGACAGAGCTCGTCCTCGACCACCGACGATGATGACATGCTGCTCATTGTACCTGAGGTGAGTACTACCTGCGTTACGTTGGTATAGAACGCAGTTGTAACTACCACTGAGGGCGTCAACACACAGCATACACCATGTCAACATGCCGCTTAGACCTTGTTCGGCTATCACGCCTCGCTATTTGTAACGGGTGTAAAAAGACGCTTAATGATACCGAGAGTCACGTGTTCTTCTCGTCATTGTGATCATTTTTTTTGTACTGGACCATACCTGGGTGGGAACCTTCTGGCTACGGAGATACGGATATACGGAGGTCTAAATGTTTTAGACGTTTTTTTACGAAAATATTGAAATGTTAACTTGACTTAAATACTCTCAGGATCCCTGTAGCGTCGCATGCATCCATAAGCACAATGTTTCCGTGCGTTACATTGCGCCCTACCATAAACAGCGAATTTTCGGACAATAAATAAAAGTCATTTCCCAGCAATTATTTTTGTACGACGTTACTCAGTTCGATGTACAGAATGCATAGACGACGGCTATGCGACGGGTCTTCTCACACCCTGTGCATTGTGCAGTGTAACGTATGGTCATCGACTACACCTCCTCACAGGGCAAGTCCCGCCACCCGGTGCGGCGCTCCAACTCTTCACCTGAGATGTCGTCGTCGTGGAAAGCCAGCGTGGCGGCGCGCGACACGCCGCGCGTGCCCGCGCCGCCGCCCGCGCACGCGCCGCACGCGCCGCACGCGCCGCGCGCGCTCGTGCGCCACGGGCCCGACGACCTCAGCGTGGACCCCGACGAAATGATCCTGCTGCCTAGCTGCGAGCCCACGTCAGTATAGAGCGGCCTGTTATCATTGGAAACAAAATTGAGATAACTTTGTTTATCTAGCACAATGTCACCGATACTGCAACGTTCCATGTTGCTTAAACAATATTACCCTTTAGAATTGTAATCTTGATACGCACATGCTCCATACGCCAAGTTGGACCTGAGATGAGCGTCATGCAATAACCATATGCGATGCAACTGTTAACTGTGACATGTGGCAAATAATTTAATTTAATGTTTGATTCTTTGTTTTGTAATGTAAATTACTTTCCATACTTTTATCTAGAATCAAGTCCTTCTAACTGAACAGACAGCTGTGCTGCTAGGGAGTTTGTTGCGCCACTTCTTATTCCCAACACACTACAAGCACTACACACACTAGAAGGTGGTGAAGGGCGGGTGTGCCGGAGGATCGGCTTATTTTATTTTGACGTTCATAAACTGTAGATTCTCAGCCTAATTTGAATAAATGATTTTTGATTAGGTCGTAAGTAAAACGTATAATTACCCGGTACAGTAGCAGCAGTACATCGCTGTCGATGCACGCGACGAAGAAGGCGGCGAAGAAGAGCGACATGCGCGTGTCGTGCGAGGCCATCCCCGAGGAGATGTCGGGCACGTCGCCGCACGCCGCGCACCCGCACCTCATGACGTACAACTCGGACCCCGGTACGCGACGAGCCCGCGGCCTCTCCGAAGCTCGGTGGCGCGCGAGTACGCGATGTATATGAATATGCTTGGTTTATTCGACTTGACGAAAACTCGAGGTTGCTTTATTATTTTGAAGTATTTTTTTTAAACCTTCCGGAATAAATTAACTAAATGTTGTTAAAAAACGGCATTAAAATCCATTACATAGTTTAGAAAAACGATGCGGTCACACAGACAAACATAAAATAGCGACTTTAAGTTATAATATGTATAGATGACGTACTCGTATTGCATATTCGCGCGACACTCGCTTTCGGTTAGGACACAGGGTTACATACTATACGAACATTTATAATTTCAAATGAATATTCTCTAGCTTATTCTGTCAAAAGTTAAAGTAATTTGTGTACCAGAAACATGTTACATCAATATGATGTTCATACATTTCAGAGTAGTTCTACATGTGAGAAAATAAAATCGCAGAATTAAAAGGTACAAGTAGATTGCGGTAGATTGTCGTCGACCTGTCGATATTGTTCACCTCTCAACATATTCGACGGCACCACACTAAATGCCTCCGCGCGGTCGCCGTCACTGATCGACGTCCATAGACTGCACACTACTTGCACCTTCGCGGAGAAGGCCTGTGCTCAGCGGTGCACGTAGTCAGACGGAGTAAAGAGTAATGGCTCCCAGGATGATGATGAAACGAAATAATTACAAAAACACACAAAGCTCTTGGTTTGATGCATCTTTGTAAAGATAAATAACAACACTAATAATTATTCATTGAGTTCTGCTAATCATGACGCAAAGTTAATTTATTGTAACAAAACGTCTTCTTAAATAGGGTAAAAAAAAACCATTGAGCCCGTCACTCAGAGAATAAAAAAGACACGTATTTTTTGCGTTATCATATTAATAAAAAATTATTTAGATAAAACGCAGAATTTCATCATCACTAAAGGGGAGTCCAGCTCGCTTCGTCACAATTAAGTATAAAAACTACCGAAGGTGACGTCATACCACATTTTAACTCAATGTATTGCCATAATCTTTTGATTACGTAAAAAAGTAAAAAAAATACTTGTTTAATATTTTTTAATAATCTATCTGACGGACTAAAAAAACTTTTTGCAAGAATCACTACAAAATAATGTCTCTAACACACGATAACCCAACATAAGCTGTGCACTCAACAATAATATAGAAACTTAACACTGGAAATAACAACATAGATGATAATGTAAACTAGATCACTTTCTACGAGCGTTTATATAAAAACCAGACAACATACCGTCCGTTTGTCGATGATGAACGTTTGTCGATGATGAACGTTTGTCGATGATGAACGTTTGTCGATGATGAACGTTTGTAGAAAGTGCGTATCTACGGCAGCAGCGTGTCTGGAAGTATGGCGTGTTGAGAGCATTAGAAGCGGAGTAAACGAGCTGCAACTCGCGACAGCGCGGCAGCTTACATGCTATATGTGTCACTTGACTCCCTAAGGCTTCCTGTACAAGACGCCGACCACATGTTTGTGTATGCGAATGAATATCACGTATGCGCCGCACCGGCGCCTGACCACAAGATAAAAAAAAAACAGAATATCTCAGAATGAGTGTAAAATCTACGCGGCGCCGGTGCCGCTGTAGCGTCATGTTCAGGAAGCCTTCGGGTGCGATGCACCGAGTGACTACACCAGTAACAACAGTTACACGAAGAGAGCTTCTCTTTGATGTACAGGGTCCTATTACATTAGTTAGCGAACAGACAGACGTGTTTTTGTTTGACCACGTTTAGATATCGGCATCAGCGCGTCGGGGGAGGCTCACTAACTTATTTAATAAGACCTTGTATTTCGACATAACTAACTGTAGGCATGACGACCGTACCAAACCTTCACTATAACACTACCTGGCCTGGCGACCGGTGCTTCCCGCCCGGTGTCGTAGTGGTCGCTGTAAGCTGTCGCTGCTTAGTCGCGTGCTGCAGTAGTGTCGTACGTGAGCGGAGTGTGGGCGAGTGTGTGTGTGACGTGTGCGTGCTGTGCAGCTATAAGAACGCGCCCGTGTGCAGGCACGGCCGACGCGCACGCGCAGCCCGCGCCGCAGCACAACCACCACCACCAGCTGCAGAAGGTATGCACTGTTCATTTATTACGTCTCTTTTCTTTATTACATCTACAGCGCGATGGAAAAGGTTAAGGCAGCGCGAAGTTCGAATTTACTTACTTTTTTTGCAATTTCTGGGGTCAGTATTAATCATTAGAGTTATCAATATCTGTAAAAAAAAGTAAGAAACTTAGAATTAGTCGGGCTACCTTAACGCTTTCGCCTAAATACAATTTATTTGACTCTGCCTTTAAAAAAATCAATTTGTTATAAACCAAAGCCAACAATATTGAAGTAACGTTACAATAACTTGTTTCAACGACTAGAAGTTAGTCATATGTGTAACTGACATGTTGGCCCCTCCCGGAGCGCAGACGGCCAGCGACGGCACGGTGCCGGAGGGCCGCGGGCGCGCGCACGCGCCGGGCGGGCCGAGCGGCCTGGGCGGGCCGGGCGGGCCGGGCGGGCCGGGCGGGCCGGGCCGGGACGACCTGCCGCCGCTGGCGCGCTCCAAGCGCTCCAACACCATCTCCGTCATGAGCCCCACGCGCCGCCACAGGTGCGACACGCGACACGTGCTGAGGCCCGCGAGGGCCGCCGACCGCTGAATGTATTTAACGCTAACCGTACTTAAAACATCGTCAAAGACAAAACTATGTTTTAAATATGTTTAGCGCTAAACGCATTTAGTGATTTGTGTTGCAAGCGAGCCTAAACTTATGTAATTTCGGAAAACTTACCTTAATTCCCAACGCGTACAGTTTAGTTTCCGCTGCAATATTAATATCTTTATGACCGTCTCTATTGTCCTAGTGATTCTGAATTTACAAATGAGTAAAAATTGCATTTGTTTTCAAGGATTGTAATAGTTATACCTTAATTCCACCGATAACTAGCTGTCTCCTTCGTGCAGGCACGAACACGAGCCATTTCACAAAGGCATTGCAAACCATAGTACTAACTTGTATCTTAAAGACTCGGTTTGTAATTTTTGCTGAAAATGCACGTTTCTACTGGAATGCCACAAAACGTAAATCTTTATCCACAAAATAATAATGCAAAAAATTTAACAGTTCGGCTACAGCGAACGCATGAGCGCTCGTAACGATGAGTCATGTGGTTGTAGTTAGTGTTACAGAACTAATTGTATTGTGCATGATCTTTTAATTTGTTACTATTCTTTGCTTAACAACTAAGATCTTTCCTTTTAATCCTTATGAATTAAAGGAACCAGCGGGGCGAGCGTGGTCTACTGAGACATGGCTTGCTTGATTTACACATTTTAATCATAGTTAGCTATCGCAAACTTTACAAAGTTTTAACATTTTTGCAGCCGCCATCTTGCAGTTACATTTTGACCTCACTATTGGCTTTAGTACCCTCGAAAACTATGAAAACGATAACCATGACGAAAAATGAAAAAATCGCAGCCGCCATCTTGGATTTTCGTTTTAACTAAATTAACTCTTCCTCTCTCTCTATCTCTATCGAATTAGAAAAAGACAGTCTCAAGTATGAAGCCGCATTAAAGAACTTCGTTCCAAAACCCGTTTATTATGTCAAACTATGAATTCAGCAACAAGAAAGACATGTCGTGTCTCTATATTATGTCACATGGTTAACCCGTGCTAACATTTAAGACAAATTGTAAGACATGATATAATTTATCATGTCTTGTCACAAACGTTTTGGGTACGCCCGTGCTCGCTCCGCTGCTATTTCAAATGAAATGATAATTATCGATAGCAATCGATGCATTCTTTCCTTCGTTTTAGTTGTGAGTGACTTATATTATTTAACCTCGGCTTGTTGTTTACGCTTGGTGTTCTGTTGTGTTTCGTTTGGCTCCGTCGCACGCGTGATCAGTATGTACGCGGGCAGGGCGG
Source organism: Agrochola macilenta (assembly GCA_916701695.1). NCBI lineage: Eukaryota > Metazoa > Arthropoda > Insecta > Lepidoptera > Noctuidae > Agrochola > Agrochola macilenta. The sequence continues at coordinate 23,623,067 of OU753557.1, read as the reverse complement.
CGGGCGCGGCGGCGGCGGGCGCGCCCGCGGGCGGCGGCGGCGGCGGCGTGACGCCGGCCTTCGTGTTCCTGCAGCTGTACCACAACATGAGCACCTACCCCATCACGCCGCCCGTGCCAGGTACCAGCACGAGTACCGCTTGGTGCACACTAGCGCGCCGCGACTCGAACAATACAATTTCTAAGAAAACTTCACGGTATGACAATAACCGGAGTCGCGTCGCGCTAGTCTGCTCGAAGCTATACACGGTTGATTTTTAAGACGGGGCAGTACGGGCAGGTAACTACAGGAAAGTGGTCCTAGGAGACTGACTTTAACTTTTTGAGACATTTTGATCAGCGTCCACAGATTTTGAAAAAAAATGTCTCTTATTCGATCTAAAAACTCGTTAACGTGTACAGCCTACTTAGCTCTGATAGTTTTCCTTTTAATTTCGTTATATACGTATACTAATGCTGTGATTTTTTTCAAGAATCCAAAAACAATCATTTTGCTGGCAGGGGGGGGGGGGGACATGACTAACAAAAAATTTCAGTTAAAAGCTTAATATTTCGCAAACAGATCCCTGAATCCAAGAATGTATTTCACACTCAATAATTTGAACGACCTTTCTAACGATACCCCACAACATGGGGTAGACGAGAAAAAAAAACATCCCCACTTTACGTGTAGGAGAGCTACCCAAATTTTTTTTTCTTTATTTTTTTTTACCACTTTGTCAGCATGATTAATATGTATACATATGCCAAATTACAGCTTTCTAGTACTAACCGTCTCTGAGCTAAGCCGCGGACAGACAGATGGACATTGCGAAACTATAAGGATTCCTTGTTTACTACGGAACCCTAAAAATTGAACTTCAAACGAACGAATACGCCGTCTAAGTGTATTTTCTTTGAGAACAACATTTAGGTAGGCTGTGGGTAGTTTGTTCCTTTTTTCCATACAAAGGTTTTTTTGAGTTTTGTAGCGGACAGGCTTGTTTAACGTTTCCCATACAAGTCTGGAAATTCTAAATTATTGGAAGTATTTTTTTTCTCAGAACGTCGGAAATCACAAGCAACAAACTATCTTGTTCATTAATCAAATAAAATTACACATTTAAGTCGTTTGTTATTTTCGGCTAGTCTGTTTCAGGGTTGATAAAAATCATGATTTTTATAAAAAAATCAAAATAATCGGATTTATTTGATTTAAATCGGATTTTTTTTATTTAAATCGGATTTTTTTGATTATTTCTGTCACACATGTCTCTTAATGTTTTTTCATTCTCGCTACTAAGCCCATTAATTCCTTCTTACAACGTTTACACACCGCTTTGTTAAACTTGCCGCAAGTGGACATTTTTCATCGAAATGGATTTATTTCGATGAAAAAAGTCCACTTGCTTTCAGCATCTTTTTTCTTTCCAGACACCTTGTTGTATTCACTTTCATTTATCAATCACGAATGACTGCGCCAAAGACTAAACGAACCATAGAAATATAAATAACAGAAACCAACGGATTCAGTCACGAGTTTAAATTTCGGAGAACCTCTGAACGGTGTAGGTAGTTAAACAGCATTGGACACGAATGTGCGCGTCGTAGTTTATGTCAGGGAAAGTCCCTTGACACATTTTTGCTGATTTGGTCGAAGTAAAAAAATATTGATTTAAATCATTGATTTTTATAAAAAAATCACTTGATTTTAATCGCGATTTAAATCACTGATTTTAATCAAATGATTTAAATCATATCAACCCTGGTCTGTTTATCATAAAAAAGTAAGTTGGGAGTTTCTTTCTTACCAAAAGTATGGAAAAAGTTTATTGCTATTTCTGATTTTCTAGTACTCAAACCGCGATTTTTATCCTTATAAGAGACAGGGTCGACTGGCATTAAAAAAAAGTTCTTGTTAAAACTGCCCATTTGCTTTCTGACTATTTATGTTTTCAAAATCTGTGATTGCAGATCAAAATGTCACAAATTTTTAAGGACAGTTTCCTAAGACCGTTTACTTGTAGCGACAACGGTTGCGGTACCTGTACTTACTGCCCCATCTCAAAAATCCACCCTGATGTTAACGCGATGAGCGTTTTCAACACTAATGTCCTATCAGTAAGTTGATATAAAAAGACGTGTCTTGCGCACGATGTAGTTGGCCGACTACGGCGATTAAACAAACTTATTTATCAAGTAATTAAAGAAATATATTTGTGGTCATGAATGACACCAAAACGCAGAAGAAGCAGAAGGCGGAGCTTTTTTCCGCAACTGACCGCGATAAAGGTCATCCGGCAAGCATCGGCGACGCGGTCGGTTTGTCCTTCGTGTGCGTTATTGCATAGATTTCCACGTTCTATAGTCGTGAACAAGTCGTCCGCGGACAAATTGTCCATAGTCCGCTCAGCGCCCAAAAACGAGCTTTAGAGCTAACTAAGTCCTGTACAGGTGAGACACCGACGATCCTGGACCCGCTGGCGGAGCGTCCGCTGCGCGTGTCCGGCGTGCAACACGAGCGGACCATCAAGAACCTCGACCTCGTGCCGCCGCTAGAAACATATAAAGTAAACCCCTTTTTTACTGTCCTATTGTTAGGCAAATATCTCCCCAACAGAGCACGGAGACGCCGCACTATGGAAAAATCGAGGTCTGTTTCGGATCAAAAATCGTTTTTTTTTTTTTTTTCTATACATTATGTTGTGATATTTTGCACAAATATAGAGTAACTAGCAGCGCCCCGCGGTTTCACCCGCATAAGTCTCGATCCCGTGGGAATATCGGGATAAAAAGTATCCTATGTGTTAATCCAAGTTATAAACTATCTCTACTATCTGTTTCATAGAAAAGTGCAATACCTACGCGGTCAAAATGTATGGAGCAGCTGTATTTTTTTTGAATAACCGACGAAAAGTTTCAACGCAGGGGCGTTCAGATTCATGTACTGAATCCATGGTTACCGGCTTCGCGTCGATGTCCCGGACACTCCGTATATCCTACTAATATTATAAACGCGAAAGTTTGTATGTATGTATTAGTATTGTATTGTATGGTTATAAACTATCTGTGTGCCAAATTTCATCCAAATCACAAACATGTGGATGTTTGTTACTCTTTCACGCAAAAACTACTGAACGGATTTGGATGAAATTTGGCACACAGATAGTTTATAACCTGGATTAACACATAGGATACTTTTTATCTCGATATTCCCTCACGATCGATATTTATGCGGGTTAAACCGCGGGGCGCTGCTAGTACTAAATAAAATAAAAAAACAAAATAAAAACATAAAATAAGAAAGGTAAACAAATAGTAGTAGTAAGAATAAGGTAAACAAATTAAGAAAAATATTGTGTTGTTTTTTTTTTATACATGGTGGCAGGGACATCGACGCAAAGCCGGTTATTGAAAAAAAAAACAGCTGCTCCATACATTTTGACCGCGTAGGCACTTTTCTATGAAACAGCTGTTTTTTTTTATAATAACCGACGAAAAATTTCAACGCAGTGGGGTTCAGAATCATGTACTGAATCCATGGTAACCGGCTTCGCGTCGATGTCCCTGACACGCCGTATAGATTACCTAATGAATTAATTGTATAAAGATTAATGCTTACTTTATGCTATATTATACTTGGATGATAATTTTCTTTCAAAACGGTTGGTAATGCATCAAATGTTTTTTCTCCTCCATAAAGGAAAGTATTATTTCACGTTTAGACCAGTTGAAAGTGGACATTTTCAAGAGTTACAAAACACGTAAGTATCGTAACAATTAAACGTCTGTTTATTTACAGAAATAAATGTAACAACTATTTATATACTATTAGAAAAATTTGAGTAGTATGTATCTTGTTGATAAAAAAATTCACACGCAACACTAGTGAAAATATCACATTTTTACCAATTACTTCGAAAATCGCAAATATCCGAAGCCGATTTATATTTTCTGTTTTTTATGAATAGCTCGACTACAGTTCAACATTAAATGTAAAGCAGGGGAAGACGAGGGTAACTGTCAAAAGTCCCAATGAAGTTAAAAAAAACGTATTTTTCACCTTATTTTATTTTGCGATTACTTTAACGTAAACTTTAACATAACATTCTAAATATATTAGTTGTTCTAAAATCTTCAGAAGATGAGCTTTTCAGAAATACGAGTATATAATACCTTATATGTATTCCTACAAAGTTTAACATTAAAATCACTTTGAAAATGATGAAGTGAACAGAAAACTATAAAGATTGTGGCATTGTAAAAATGTTTTTTTTTTATTTAACATTATAATAAAAAAACATAATTTAGTTTGATCCTTATACTATTAAATAAAATTTAAAAAGTATATCAGTAGCGACATTAGTAAAAACCATTTTTGATATGCCGTTGTTCTACCATTTGGATATACTAACGAAGCGTGTCACTGATGACAGCACTCGTCACGTAAACCTTGTTTGACGTTCAAAAGTGCCTTGTAGGGGCCTATTTGAATTATATGATTTGACTTTGACTAACAAACTGGCGGCTTTTAAGACGGTCCATGACAGAAATTGTGCGCTTAGCGTGCTTTCGACGCCACGAATTTTATAAGAACTGCCGGAACTACAGTCTGTAGACGTTGCCGGCGGCGGCGCTGCGATTCCATGCTCTGCTATCTGCCGCAAATGTTGTCAGAACACATATCTCACGTCGCCTATGACCGGCCAATTCACCTCGCCAACTCTTTCTTCGTACAGTCAACCGCACCGACATGGACGACACCGTACATTCAACCACACATCAGTGTTAACAAAACACAAAAATCAAAGTATTATACGAACCTTGGCCGCAACCAGGCACTGATAGGCTCACGTATGTGTGCCTCGGCTTTTCGTCCATCAATGCCCCTGCTGCAGGCCGCGACAGTCGCGTACTATCGTCTACGTCTATTATTTATGTGTTGACTATAATATCGGTGTGTTTACAGATCGGAGTGTTGTACGTTGGGCTCGGACAACAAGATAACGAAGTGTTAATATTGAAGAACGAGTACGGCAGTGTGAGGTACGTCAACGTCAGCACGTCAGAACGTCACCGGCACTCTCATTGTTGTACGAGTATGCAGGTTGATACATTATGTGTGTGGGTTTCATCGGGTCGGCCAAAACGTTTATTTGTATTTCTTTTAGGATTTTTCTAGTAGTAGTGCCTTGTAATGTGAACTGGATTTGTGCCCGGTTAATAACAAATTTAGATCCACTATTAAAAATGAATAATTCAACTGAGGAAGACGGAAAACGGCGAACTCTTACATGGGAGTTCGACATAATATCTCGAAACCTAGAAAAAAAGATTGTATAAATATCTAAAAAAATCGCAATATTGTACAGTTCGCGTCAAATAACTTTGCCGCTCTGAAGTAAGGTTGCGCATGCGCGCTACTCTTTTTTAAGTAAGATTGACTCTTGCGCAGTCATTTGTAGCCTACTTTAGAGCGGCAAAGTTATTTGACGAGAACTGTAAGCGTTTTAAAGTGTGTGCTAGGCAGAAACAGCACTGCTAGTAAGTGACGTCACAACACAGAAGCGCCACAGTAACTGCGTGCCATTCAGTACAATGGTCGTTTTGCGTGATAGGATAGTAGAATAACTTCAAAAGCGTGAAACTTCTCCATTTGTCCACAAATTTTTATATTGTTTTCATTATTCTCTTTTTTTCGTAACATCTTTAAAGTTAGTATGAAATACATGTATATTTTTGCACATGCACCTCATTAGAGATATTCGGGGAATACTTGCTTGCAGGTACGCAGAGTTCCTGACGCAGTTGGGCACGTTGGTGTCGCTGGAGGGCGGCGACGACGACCAGCCGCACCTGTTCCTGAACCTGGAGAAGGGTGGCAAGGACGGCCACTACACCTACGTGTGGAACGACGACATCATGCAGGTAACAGCCACGAGGAACTACTGTAGCTACAACCTGGGACTCCAACACTGACCTGGGTACTTGTAGGCGAGCGTGCACCGCATCATCGCTTTCTATAGTGGCCATACGAGCCTAAAAATTATTTAAAAATACTGAAAAGATGTTCACACACAATATAGGCCTGGCTATGCACATCGGGGGTCAGGGTAAGGGACTACCGTTTCTTAGCATTATTTGAATACAGAACAGTTGATCCAGATTTTTGTCATACATTATTCAGTCGCAACTTAGTACAACCAACTGCAAGTCCATAGAAGCAGTTTGAATTTAGACTTTATTTTAGTAGCAATAAACATCTATTCTTTTTCTTACTAGCAGCGCCCCGCGGTTTCACCCGCATAAGTCTCAATCCTGTGGGAATATCGGGATAAAAAGTATCCTATGTCCCAATCCAGGTCATGGTGTACCCATGTGCCAAATTTCATCGCGTGAAAGCGTAACATTAGCGTGAAAGCGTAACAAACAAACTCAATTCCGCATTTATGATATTAGTTAGGATTGTGGCAAGCAAATCCGATGTCGACCATCCATCCATATTTTTTTAAAGAGGAAAAAAGTTGCAACTGGTAAAAATGTTCGATGATTTAGTTAGTTGAAGTGTGACGCGGTGTGAGTGTGGCAGGTGCTGTTCCACGTGGCGACGGCGATGCCCTCGTCGGCCAAGGACCCCACGTGCAACGAGAAGCGCAAGTACATCGGCAACGACTACGTGTCCATCGTGTACAACGACTCCGGCGCCGACTTCAACATACACACCATCAAGGTGAACTGACACGTTACAATCTCTTTGATCTCGTATGAGTGACGTGTATGGCACCTGAGGCTACACTATTGCACCGAATAACTTTTATTCGCACTGAATATCCGTTAAAAAATTGTCCATATCTGAGTTTTCAAACTCGTCAGATTTAGGGTAAGCCCACAATTTCTTCATCAGATTTGCCTATTTAATTCATTATGGGTTAGGCAGCACACGATAATACCAAAACCAAAGGCTCTGAAGATCGTACTGAGATAACTACACTAAATTGTACTCAGTCGAGAGCAACAAGACTAGGCTGGAGGGGACGGTAGACGTCGGACGACCGCGGTATGGCTGCATGTCGCGATGACGTGTGAATGTGAATCGAATGTTCTATCAGATTCATTATCAGGTTCAGTCGCATAGTCGAGAGTCACCATTGTACGGCGCGTACGTCGCTACAGACACAGAGTGATCGCTATTGTCGCACTCGCAGGGGCAGCTGAACTTCTGCATCGTGGTGGTGGAGCCGTACGAGCACGGCATGAACCGCGTGTTCGTCAAGACCAAGGACGAGCGCATCCGCAGCAAGTTCCTGGCGCACCTCGACACGCACTGCGTGTCCGACACCAACGTGGCGCTGCTGGCGCGACAGACGGCGCTGCACTGCGCGGTGAGTGTTGCCTCGTGTGGCCTCTTGTGGCCTCTTGTGGCCTCTTGTGGCCTCTTGTGGCCACGGGCTGCTCTGCGGCCAGGTGGCACATTTTAAGGAACACTTAAATATTTATGCTGAGGAATAGAAAATATAATTGAGATTCTCTTAGAGCTTTTTTCCTATCATGCACATTTGTGTCCGCGTGCGTGCCGCCCGCATGCGCGGCGCCCGTTGTTTGGCGCGAATCTTTGTCTGCGTGTGACAGGAAAAAGGCTCTTATAGGGCGGTTTACAATTTCCACCTTTTAAGATAAATATAATGAGATAGACCGCATCGTTTATCTAGTCGTCGCAGACGCTATTGCTGAGCATGAGGTCCTGGGTGCGATTGGTGTTATTGGGTTTTTCCATCTGGAATATCTCAGTAGCAGCCCGGAGTCTGGATTTGTGCCCGGTCGATGACAAGAGGCTCGCCCTCTATTATATGGGGCTTAACATAACTGGCGGAATGCGGCTGTACTGTTAGGGACATGTCCACCTCGGCCTGACCCTTCGGGCACACACGCGTGATGCTATGTTAACTCGAGCTCGGTGTGTCCCGCGCAGCTGGCGTCGCACATCTCGCAGTCGCTGAAGCTGGGCGGCCTGCCGTACGCGTCCAACTCGCTGGAGCGCCTGCGCCTCATCAAGCGGCTGCGCGTGCGCGCGCAGGCCGAGCGCCTGGCCGCGGCCGCGCGGGCCCCCGAGCCCTACGCCGGGCCCCCGGACCTGGCGCACCGCGTGGCCATCGACGACTTCAACGACTACACCTAGTGCGGGAGGCAGCTACGACCAGAATGAACTCATTGGCGAAAATGAATACCTAATTCCTTACGTATTGATGAATTGAAGGATTCGATGAAATTGAATATTTTTTGGTATTTTTTATGCTTCCGACGCGTGATACCTACGACTTTTGAATTTCGCTAATTTGAACGACGATAGCAAAAATTTAGATTATTCATTTTCATATTCATTTATTTGCATTACTCTTATGTTATTTGAAATTGTAATAAATAAGAATAAGAATCATTACCCTATATACTTTAACGGATCACAAAAGCTCACATGTGTAGTAGAGTTCACACTAGATTATATTCATAAGAATCATTACAACACTATAATGTAGGTATAGGGGTTCCCTAGCCTCACTAATTGTATATAACTGTGTATCCAAATTAGCGAAGTTCAACCTCGCCACAATGTACTGTAACTATTTGGTAGGTGTTTATATAATGTATTACAAGCTGGTCGCGGACGCATTACAGCTGCGACCATAGCACTACGACGACCTAGTCGCTGGTCGCACGTCCCGCCGGGAACTAGCAGCGTATCGCTTACTCAATGACGTCACTGCTGCACACATATTTCTAAATAATTAGTTGGTTTCGGTGTAGCTGCTGCGACGATATGACGTGTCCTGCAAACTTAAGGCTCCTTTGTAATCGGAGCGATTTATCGCCGAAACGCTGTGTCATGTTCTGGTACACTTTTGTCATGACGACAGAGGTGAATTAAAGTTAAATAGACGCTACATATTTACCTGTTCGCACTAGATAGTTCACGATCAATGTATGTGTATCTGCACTCGTGTAGCAGCGACAGTAAGCGGTACGCGGGAGTGTCGGGAGTGTCGGGAGTACCAGCCGCCTGCGTGTGTCGCTCGCGAACTTGTCGATGTTATAATATTATAACTGTGTATCTCATTAAATTTTTTTACAAAAAAAAAAACTTTTTGTGAGATGTGATAGTAGCGTAACAATTAAATACGAAATAGAAATACGAAAAATATATTGAAAGCGGCAAGTTTTGTACAAATCGCTTCGCTTACGGGATCTCGCGACTTTCTAATTGTGGTTTAAATTAGGACGAATACCGCCTCAAGTATAAGTGGACAGTTTCGTTCTCGCGCGACTCTCACGACCGGCTTCTCACGGGACCAGTCGGCCGCACCATGTTATGATATTCTGATGGTATTATTGGTGTACACTGTGTATAGTGTTGAGTAGAGGCCGACCCGCGGCGCACACGGTACAGAGCTTACACCATGCACTCGCTACTAATTCATTTTATACAACCAATGTATTGCCGAACGATTAAATCTTTTTGTTTATTTATTCGATTCTACCGATACATGTTTTTGTCTAGGTTGTCTGTGGCTTAAATAGTTTAATTTCTTATATAAATTTAGATTTTGAACTGAATAATGTAAAAGTTAATGTTAAGGATTTTTAGTAAGTACATATTTTCACAAAATATGAGTTTGGCAGTAGTAAGCGGCGCGGCGGACGCGGCGTGACGTCACGCAGTGTGACGTCATACGGGCGAGCCCGCCGCGCGCGCAGCAGTAAGTCGTTAAACAGTTGAGGCATTTCTTGTTTATTTAAATTTTATGTAGCAATTTATTTCCTGACAAAAGATTTTGTAATCAAATAAATGATGGCTATTTTTTCGCATGTTTTATTATCACCAACTCTGGCAATGTAGCCATGTGTGAATCAGCAATAAACAGCTTAAGTTGCCAAGCCAAGTTGAGCCAAGTAGTAGACTTGCGCGTATTAATAAACGTTCCTCAGCCCAAGATCTCGCACTTGATAACAATATTGAGTTCTCGACCGTATTCATAAACATAATAATGGCAACACCAATGTGTCAAAACGTATTGAAATTTTATTTCCCTGATTTTTCATCGTATTTTATATGAATTTTTGACGCCGTTTAATAGTTTTTTTTATGTTAAGAAGAATCCGGAAACAAGCCTGAAACCACATTTATATAAAAAAAGAGCAAAATACCGGGCCATTAACACATAAATCAAAAACTGCCGTAAGTACGCAATGCAATGAGAAATTTAGGAGTACTTTGGAGGGTGCGTTTCGGGAATATCGGTCCATTTCGCAAGAACTTAGACCAAGCTTACCTCGTTTGCCCATGGATAACAAAAATAAGGCGCTGGTGGCGGTTCTGGATTCGCAGCTATCAAACTATTTTGATGACTGCGAAGACCTCACTAATACTCAGTCGATTCTGTACTGCGCGGCTGTAGCGGCATGTCTTGTAGCTTACGTAAAGCAAATTACTCTAGAGCAACACGACCGAAACCAGTCGTACCAGCTTGGCAGTGCAGAATTGAGTGCCGTACTGGTGGGGCCAGAACGCTCATCAGCAAACTTATCTGCTTCAGGGAGGGTAATACTCGCCCTAGAGTGATGCGCTTTGTGAGGCGGGCGTTCTCAGGGACTGATATTAGCCCTGAGGACTATGTGTCCCATGTCACAGAGCGCATCGACTTCCTGAAGCAGAAAGTGTATGCATGGGCTAACCGTGTTCGTAGATAAAGGTGGGTTATAGGGCTTGGCAGCGACCGGACCAAGGTGTGGCTGATGCGCGCCTTCATGATGATGATGCCATGTTTTCTTTCTGGCGGAGTATCTGGTCGGCGCCTGTCAACCACACCGAAGTTGATTGGACTTGGGAAGTCGAGCGAGCCTGCGATCCAATACCAGAAATGGGGGCTATTACCATCTGCCCCCAAGATGTAGCTCGTGCAGTTCGTCCGTTGCCCAACTGGAAGTCTCCAGGGCCGGACGGGCTGCACAATTTCTAAATCAAATGGTTCAATAGGTCGACTGCTTTGGAGTCTGGTTCGCTTCCCCAGTTCCTAACGGCAGGAGTTACCCACCTGCTCCATAAATCTGGTAGCACCGTGGAACCCAAAAATTATAGGCCGATCACGTGTTTACCGACGGTCTATAAAGTCCTTACATCCATTTTGAGAGCAACAAACATAGACACCAACTCTATCATGTCTGCCTCTCAAAATGGATCTAGGAACGGGTCCCGCGGTACTAAAGAGCTACGGTGCGCCTTCGCCGGTTTCGATGTACTCTTTCGGCATACTCAAATGGACTTAGACCAAACTCGACGCCCGGGAGAGGAGGGTCCGTACGCTACTAACTGCATATCGAATGCACCACTCACGGTCATCGGTAATGAGACTGCATATCCCGCGAAAGTGTGGAGGTCGAGGCTTTTTAAACGCTAAGACCCTCCACAATTGCGACATATGCAATCTCAGGGAATATTTCCTAGAAGCCGACGTGGGGATGCATCGAGATGTCGCTGATGTCGATGGTCGCGGTAGACAAGGGCTTTACCTATGGTGCAGGGTGTCCAGCGCACACGGGCGCTGGGTCTTAGGGGGCGCCGAGCGCTGCTCGCGACAACTTTTTAATCAAATTCCAAACAAGACCAAAATTAACATATTCTGTACAAAGGCAGTTTGTAGTTGGAGGCCCCCAACGCTAAATATAAACGTAGGGTGTTAAAGTTTCGAGCTCGCTTCGCTCGCTCTTGCAACCTAACATTTTTTTTTTATTAGAATTCTCTGCGTAAATCGACTATGTATTTCCTATTTATATAAGGATGGTTAAAAGAAAAACTGACTTATCCGGGACGGGGTGTTAAATTTTCGAGCTCGTTTCGCTCTTGCATACTACATTTTCAAAATATTCTGTATAGGTCAACAAATTAATTCCTGTTTCTGTTTAAAAGATTTTTTTTACAATGCAAAGTGTATAAATTTTCGAGCTCGCTCTACCATCCTATATTTTTCTGATCATCTAGCTTTTCGGTTGTCGACAAAGTATCCTCTATTTCTGTATCAATGGTCAACAGAAAACCTAACCTTTTCGAGGCGGTGTGCTAAAGCGGGGTGTCCCCCGCCCAGGAATGAACGTTTTTAATTTAGTTTTGCCGCCCCGGGCCCCCGACAAGCTTAGTCCGCCACTGCCTACATGAACCCGATATAGATTTACTAGCGACCGTAGCTTGGCTGCGGTGTCCTCTTTGGGTAAACCGAAGGTTTTATCTGTGCAATTATTGACGAAGTTATCACAATTACCATAGATTTATTGTGAAAGACGGCACGGTTGACATCTGTCGGGCATGCCACCGTTCGGGAGAATCAATCGGACTGATTATCTCCGGCTGTTCTCGTTTAGCTAACGAAGAGTTCTTGCATAGGCAAAACCTTGTAGCCAGGATTAACCATCAGCAACTTGCTCTGAAATACAGTCTTGTGGAATCGGGAGTGCCGTACTACAGTATGTGCCCGACCCAGTTCTCGAAAATGGAAATATCACATCGTACTGGGATCAAACCTCTGAGGATCGAACCATCATCACTGACAGGACTATAGTTGCCAGGCTCAGAGTAATAACTAAAGTTGCCAGGATATAGTGGTGGTGGATCGAGTATAGCGGCGCACAATAATTATTGACATAACGGTCCCGCATGACGGGATATTGTAAAACATTTTAAAAGAGTAACGGTGTAAGTAGTTTCTTTCTCATTCTTCTCCATACGAAAACTACCTTTTGGAAGGGGCGACTAGAATCAATTAATTTTTTGGACGTTCAAAAGTGCCGTACACCTATTTGAAATAAATGATTTGACTTTGGGAACCTCGTGAAAGCTGAGAAAGATAAACAAGTCAAGTTGGCTCACGAAGTTGTCGACATGTGAGATGTGGACTCAGCGATCATTATGCCGATTGTCGTATCAGCCAATGGCTTAATAGTTGCCAAGATTTATTTATTTATTTAAAATAGGTACGCCAACAGCTTATATATTTTACATTAAATATTAAAGTTATCAGATATGGGCTCTTTTAAATACCAATTACAGGTGTAGGTACACGACATTTATATACAACAAAGCAAACTTCTTTTACACAAAGTTATACATATATTAATTAAAATGGAAAATAAAATAAAATCATTAGCAAAAAAACAGCGTTGACCTAGGTCTAAAACAGAACAAAAAAAAACGTTATCAGCCGAGTGATGGACTGACGATCTCGACACTTAATTATACAATAGGCAATAAGCATCTCGAGTACACTCTGTACTTGTTAAATAGAGTGGAAGCTAAAGCGAAAATTCGTGAGGAGTCGCACGAAGATGATGAGTTGACGAGTCGATGAGCCAAAGGAAATAATACTAATAAATAGCTAGTTCATTATCGAGTTTTGTAAATAAATAAGACCAGCCAATATTGACTGTCATAATAATTTTATAATGCCATAGGATTTGTAATGGGCGCAGTGTATGTATATATTATTACAACGCAATTTTTGTCGTATAAAGTAACAGGAGTATGAAAATGTCCAAAACAAAATTCGTACATGCATGAGGCAAAGTTTAATATTTATTATTCAAGAGTTCAAATGACATTATTTTGAATTAATACATTCAAAAGATTTTTACAATAACACCCAAAAGTCTGTTAATTCCGTTCTTCGGTTTAAATCATCGTGCTTCCCGCTTACTTACGTCCGAGCCGTCTCGCGTCGAGTAGATCTAATGATACTTAGGTAGGTAGGTACTAAATAACATCGACATGTTTTTTTTTTGTAGGTATCCTAATTTTGATTGAATGAATTTTCAATCATCCTATTCAGACTCTTCAGGCGCGGCGCCAAAGAGTAGGTAAACGCAGTGATAAAGGTGTCTGCACTGCAACATAACTTTTTAAAACACCGGGCACACTGGCCGCACGAAAAATTCGAAACAAGTTTAGTTATAACATGGCGCATCTGTCATTCAGCGAAATTTTCGAGGCCCCTAATAATGTGGCTCAAGATCGTTTGTGTCATAGCGATAGCGACCGGCGCATTCGCCAAGAAAGACGAGCTGTTGGACGCAATGCATGGACTGGAGGGAAGAAACAAGATGTCGATATGCGTGGCGACTGCGAGCGGCTGGCGACACTGCGCCGGCGTGCTCTACAACCGCGAGTGGGTGATCGCGCGCGCGCAGTGTCTCGCTACCGCACCCTTCACCAACCTGACCGTCGAGCGCCCGGCCGCCGGCGGCAGCTGCGAGCGCTTTAACGCGGGTGAGCAGGATACCATACGGGGATGGGGGAGGGTAAGTAAACCCCCTCCCACTCCCTCCGTCGGAGATACCTAGATTTTTTTAATGACAAACCTCAGGGAATTTTGATAAATGAAATGTAGAGGGGTGGGAGTGAAGTAGCAGGAACGAGAGAGGAAGAGGTCAAGTCACCGCCCTCCACACCAGTTCACATGAGACACATTTTCAAGGTCAATGTCATACGAATTGAAGGTCAAAGTAAAAAAAAAATGTTTTGAATACCTATACATTTTTTGAAGTACCTAAGTAAGCGTAGTCGACGGAGCTACTAAGGAACCTAACATTCATCCCAAGTCCCGAGTTCGTTTCGCTCAGCTAAGTTATCGCTGCCTTTTTACTATGTCGAGATGTGGTTGGGACTTGGGGCACCCCGACTCAGACAGGTTAGGTTTGAATCTAACCTGTTCGAGCCAGGGTGCCCGTGCGTGCCCTAAGTATCATGCTCGGCCTTGTAGCCTAAATTCTCATTGCGTTTTGACTTGATTTTTTTCTCGAAAACTAGGCGTTAGCTAGCTGTGAAATTTTGCAAAAGCGTTCTACATGAAGATGAAAAAAAATTAAGCTTCTCACGCACGGTCCATAGAGTACAGCTGCGCCAATATTATATACAGGGTGGATTTTTGAGATGGGGCAGCAAGGATAGCTACCTTAACCGATGTCGTTAGAAAAAAACGGTCTTAGGAGACTGTCCTTAACTTTTTGAGACATTTTGATCTGCATTCACAGATTTTGAAAACATTTTACAGTCAGCAAGAAAATGGGTAGGTAGTTTTCACAAAAACTTTTTTTGATGCTAATCGATGCTTTTTCTTATATTTATGGATCAAAAAAACTCTACTGGACCAACTGGGGTTTGAGTAGGTACTAGAAAAGTCAGAAATCGCAAAAAACTTTTCCCATACATTTTGGTAAGAAAGAAACTAACAAACTTTATTATGATAGACAGACTAGCCAAACAAACAAAAAAAATTAACTTCGAACGAATACGCGTTATAATTTTATTTACTATAAGAACAAGATAGTTTGTTGCTTGTGATGTCCAACGTTCTGAGAAAAAAACCGCCCAATTGCGTGCCGGGACCACGCACAATGAGGAACCCTTCATTGTGCGTGGTCCCGGCACGCACTTGTGCGGTTTTTTTCTCACCAGTCACATGAGACACATTTTCAAGGTCAATGTCATACGAATTGAAGGTCAAAGTAAAAAAAAAATGTTGTGAATATCTAGACATTTTTTGAAGTAGGTACC